>LR738711.1:901491233-901503553 GCA_902687465.1 Secale cereale
AGAGGGAGAGGGGCGAACAAGTCGAGTGGGGAGGATTACTAATGGCGCACCTCCACCCTGGTGCGCCATTAGTATTGTTTTTTTTTCGAGCCCAATATGTATGAGGCACAATACTAATGGCGCACCGCGCCCTGGTGCGCCATAAGTACGTCCATACTAATGGCGCACCACCCCCTGGTGCGCCATTAGTATATTTTTTTATTTCTGCGCGAGCCACCAGTTTATCTCCCACCATACCTCATACACATCAAGCCCCCCTAGCTAGCTCGACTGGTCAGCCCCCAGTTCTCCCACCAAGAGGTCCTAGGTTCGATTCCCAGGCTCCACAAAATGTTTTATGCATTTAAAATGCTGTTTGATACTTATTTGTGTTTAAATATGTTCAAACTTGTCTAAATCATAACAGTAATATTTTTTTATAAGACAGAAATAATTTTTAAAAAAATATCATCAAATTTAAAACAGGGGAGTCGGCGGCGGCGGTTGAGTAGGGGGAGGGGTGCGGGGGTGGTCGGTGGCGGCGGTTGATTAGGGGAGGGGTACGGGGGGTCGGCGGCGGCGGTTGAGTAGGGGTCGGCGGCGGCGGCCAGTGGACCAGGGGGTGCTCGGCGACGAGGGGGATCGAGATCGAGTGTCCATGAAATTTAAAAATATTCATGATAGTTCAAAAAGTGCCCATGAAATACAATCGAGAAATGAAGGCTACGATTTAAATACAAACGATCTTAGCTAGCTATCTGTTCACAATCTTCTTGCCCTTCTTTTTTGCAAATGGAGTTCTTCTGTGGAACGGACGTCCTTTAGGTAGGGTGGTCCTGCTTCTTCTTGTGGTGTATGCTGCTACTTCATCATCGTCGTCATGTTCTATCCTCGGGTCGCCGTACTTGTCGAAGTCTTGCTCATTGGCTACTCCATCCATTCCGATGATCTTCCTTTTGCCTCTCCTCACGACAACACGACTGGGCTTTGACGGGTCGGTAATGAAGAAGCATTGGTCAACTTGGGAAGCCAGTACCCATGGCTCATTTTTCGCGGTGACGTTTGCGCCCGCGGTCTTCGATTTGGCTTCGGGTATAACCATGGTGGTGAAATACCGGTCTTCTTTTAGGACGCTCGTGGCCCATCTGACATGGAACATCGGGACCTTCTCTCCAGCGTAGCTCAGCTCCCAGATCTCCTTGATCCTTCCGTAGTATCTGTCCTTGTCATTACCGGTGTAGGATTCCATCGTTACCCCGGAGTTCTGATAACCATCGCTCTTCATGTCCTTGGCCTCGGTGTAGAATGTGTAGCCGTTGATATCGTACGCCTCATAGGTCATCAGGTTGTGCTCGGCGCCCTGTGACAAGGCGAATATGAGTTGTTCTTCCGCGGAAGAATCCTCATGTAAAGGGTACGACAAAAGCTTGTGCTTGAACCAACACGTGAAACATGAGTTGTGCTCATTGATTATATCTCCGTCCGTCCTCTGTTGGCCTCGGTCATTGTACGTCTTCTCAATAAAGGTTTTGTGCTCTACCACCCAAGGATCGACCACGTCTATGTGTTGTAGCGCGACTAGGTTTGCTCTTTCAAAGTCGGCGAGTCGACCCTCGAAGTCGACATGCATTTCACGGCGACCCTCATGGTGACCCCATCCAACGAGCCTGCCAAGGTGCCTGTTGACGGGCAGACCAACGGGGTTCTCGATGCCTAGATAATTCGTGCAGTAGGAGATGCACTCTTCGGTCAGAAAGCCCCTGGCTATGCTTCCCTCTGGACGTGACATGTTGCGAACGTATCCTTTGATGACACCATTCATCCTTTCGAACGGCATCATGCTGTGCAGGAACGTCGGCCCGAGTTGGATGATATCGTCCACGATATGGACCAACAGATGCACCATAACGTCGAAGAATGCGGGCGGGAAGTACATCTCAAGCTCGCATAGTATCACCACGATCTCTTCCTGTAGCCTTCTGAGTTGCCTCACGCCAACAGACTTTCGAGAGATGACATCGAAAAAGTTGCATAGGCCAAATAGGGTTTCACGGACGTGCGCGTCCATGATCCCACGGATTGCAACTGGAAGTATCTGCATCATCAGCACATGACAGTCGTGAGACTTCATCCCGCAGAAATTCAGCTTCGCCCGGTCTAGGTATCTGCTTATCTTCCCCGCGTAACCGTAAGGAAGTTGTACTCCTACGAGGCAGGTGAAAAACTGCTCGATCTCCTCCTGACTTAGAGTGAAGCACGCGGGAGGGTAGTCATTTCCGGTCTTCTTGTCTTTTTGCCTTTGCGACGACTTTCCGTGTCCTGCTTCACCTCATCATCATCATCATCATCATCATCATCATGATCATCATATATAGCGTGAAGCTCCTGCCTGTGCCCATTGATTTCAAGTCTGCCCTTGCTTTCGGCCCATCTTTGGTCCTCTCTGGCATGTTGAGCAGGGTACCAAGCAGACTCTCGCACACGTTCTTCGTGATATGCATTACATCAAGGCTGTGAGGCACACGGTGGATCTTCCAGTACGGCAAGTCCCAGAAAATAGACCTCGTTTTCCATACCTTCAGCAGTGGCTCTGGCGCCTTTCGCTTCTTTCCCGGCTCTGGCGCCTTTTGCTTCTTTCTCGGCAGTGGGCAATATTTCCAATTTTTCAACAGCTCGTCTATTTCCTCGCCGCTCCTCGTACGCGGGCGTCCTCGGGGTTCGGTTTCACCATCGAACAGATCCTTGCGTTTTCTCCACAGGTCATCGTCGCGAAGCCACCTTCGATGTCCCATGAACACGGTTTTCGAAGACCCGGGATCTCTATCTAGCTGGCGATACGTTGTGTCATCCATGCACCTGACGCATCCGGAAAATCCGTGGACCACCTGCCCCGCGACATATCCGTAACCGAGATAGTCGTGCACCATCGTGAGCAGCGCGGCTCTCATAGGGAAATATTCTTTCTTTGCGGCGTCCCACGTATTGGCTGGCGTTTTCCACAGCGTGTCTAGCTCCTCTTTCAGCAGCCCCAGATACAGATTGATGTCGTTCCCTGGTTGTTTCGGTCCTTCAATTAGCATACTCATGTGAATGTACTTCCTCTTCATGCACAACCAGGGGGGGAAGGTTGTACATCCACACAAACACAGGCCAGGTGCTATGTGTGCTTCTCTGGCTGCCAAACGGATTGACTCCATCGGTGCTCGCGCCCAGCACGATGTTCCTTGGATCGTTCCCAAATTCTAGGTCTTCGAAGTTCAACGCTTGCCACTGGCTCGCATCCTTAGGGTGACTCAGCATCTTGTCTTTTTTATCTATCTCCAGATCATTTGCGTCATCTTCTCGCTTCTTCTCCTCCCTATCCGCGTGCCAACGCAGGAGCTTTGCTACCTTAGGGTCCGCGAAATACCGCTGCAGACGAGGAGTGATCGGAAAGTACCACACCACTTTTCGAGGAGCTTTCTTCCTCTTCTTGTATCGAGTGACGCCGCACATCGGACATATGGTAGACTCCGCGTGCTCGTCCCGATAAATGATGCAATTGTTCATGCACACATGGTATTTCACGTGCGGTAAATCCAGAGGACACACGATTTTCTTCGCCTCCTCCAAACTGGTGGGGCACTTGTTCCCCTTGGGAAGACGTTCGTGCCAGAATGACATGTTCTCGTCGAAGCATGCGTCGGTCATTTTGTGTTTTACCTTCATCTCCAGAGCCATGAGCGTTACTTTCAGGCGGGTATCCTCGGGCCTGCATCCTTCATACAATGGAGTAACCGCGTCTAAATCAAGTTGATCCATCTTGGCTTTCTCTCGGGCGGCAGCTCTTGCATTATCGGTCTGCTTGAGAAGCAGCTCTTGAATATGAGGGTCCTGCACCCAGCCCATCGATGGTCCAGCGTCGTCTGCTCCGCCGACATCATCATCTTCATGATCATGCCCGTCGTCTGCTCCGGCATCTTCCTCATCATCATGTCCTGCATCTTCTACATGATGACTGTGTACAGCATCACCGTCGTGATCATCTGATACGTCCAAAAAGTATCTATAATTTCTGCTTGCTCCATGCCACTTTTGGGTGATATTGCTATGATATTTATACACTTCCATACACTTTTGATCATATTTGGACTAACCTACTAATCCAGTGCACCCCAGTGCTAGTTTCTGTTTTCGGCTGTTTTTGTATTTCAGGTTTTCACATTACGAGAACTGCCAGGAAAAATCCAGAAAAATTATATAAAAAATCAGCGTTCCAGAACCTACCTTGCGCCCGAAGGACAGCCGGGGGGGGGGGGCACCAGGGCTCCTGGCGCCCTGGTGGCGCGCCCCCCCTGGGCCGCGCCGGGGGGGCGCCTGGGCCCCCCGAGCCCCGTCTGGTGCCCCCCTTTGGCATATATTTAGAGCTTCCTTCGAAACCCTCGGGACGGGAAGTCTTTTTCGTGATCTCATCTCTGTTCCGCCGCCGCCGCCGCTTCCAAGATCGGGAGCACCAGGAGAACTCTTCCCGGCACCCTGCCGGAGGGGAGGATCACCATCGGGAGCATCTCCACCACCATGGACGCCTCCCGGATGAGTTGTGAGTAGTCTCCCTTGGACCATGAGTCCATGACCAGTAGCTATGTGATGTTCTCCTCCCATTCTTGTGCTTCACTAATTAGTCCTCGTGAGCTGCCCTACATGATCGAGGCACATATGTAATCCTTATGCTGTTGCTATGTTGAGTTTGCTGGGATCCGATGGATTATGAGATTATGTTCAGATTGTGATTGAGTAATATATTTGATCTACCTCTTTTATATTTATGTTCATAAGTAATTCTTGCATGTTCTCCGTTGTTATTTATTGCTTTGGCCAAGTAGTAGGTAGTGACTCCAAGAGGGAACGTTATGCTCGATTGTGGGTTCATGCCCCCCGATGACTAGCTTGAGTGACAGAAACATGAGTCTAGAGGATGTGTTGTTGCCACAAGGGGGAAAACAACGGTGCTTGTGCCCGCGGGTGCAATGATTGTTTACTTTACGCAAAGTTCTTTTAATGCAGTTGTCTGTTGCTTTGAGTTTACACTATGGGTGGGGCTCGCAACTTAATACCAGCGAGATGTTCTGGATAGATATCTCAAGGTGGATGATTAGTAGTAGATATTGATGGATTTCGGTCTACTTACTTTGGCGTACCGCCCATGCTTTGAACCTCAACCTTTCTTGCAATGTAGTCAGCATTGGTTTGCGTTCGTGGTCCTGTCAATTGCCCAGCTGTAATTCGTTTACCTCACATAGCTGTTTTATCGTCTTTTGGGAGAGAGACATCACTAGTGAACATCATGAGACTTCGGTCCATATTACCATCATTGATCACATCCGCTATTTACTTTTCGCTTTTACTTACTATTGCAAACATTATCTATCACTACTATCATTTGCGTTTAATCCTTTGTGAACTACAAGGCCGGAGGGATTGACAACCTTTCTGTACTCGTTGGGAGCAAAGTTATTTGTATCTGTGTGCAGGTCCACGTTGATTGCTAATATCTGGCGCCGTTAGCAGTTGACACCTACTTGTTGAACCTAGGAGTCTCTGGGGATTCGATCCTTGGCATCTTTTGCTAAGGGAAAAACTTCCACAACACTGCATCTCACACCTTCCACTTGGGGTAACCAACAAGGGGTTAGAGGCCCATCAAGGAGTTTTTCTGGCGCCGTTGCCGGGGACTCCACTCTTCAGGATAGGGGAGTTGCACGCTATCTTTTACCTTTGCTTTTTAGTCTTGTTAGTTTACCTTTCAGTTTTCTTTATGTCTTTTCACCAGTTATGCTTATGGACAACCTTGCTATTGGATCGTTGCTTGCGGGAAGACGCCCCACACCTGTGGTGGTTTCTCCTCCCCCTACTGAAATTGTGCCCTATAAAATACTGATGGGCCTCTAACCCCTCGTTGGTTACCCCAAGTGGAAGGTGTGAGATGCAGTGTTGTGGAAGTTTTTCCCTTAGCAAAAGATGCCAAGGATCGAATCCCCAGAGACTCCTAGGTTCAACAAGTACGTGTCAACTGCTAACGGCGCCAGATATTAGCAATCAACGTGGACCTGCACACAGATACATATAACTTTGCTCCCAACGAGTACAGAGAGGTTGTCAATCCCTCCGGCCTTGTAGTTCACAAAGGATTAAACGCAAATGATAGTAGTGATAGATAATGTTTGCAATAGTAAATAATAGCGAAAAGTAAATAGCGGATGTGATCAATGATGGTAATATGGACCGGAGTCTCATGATGTTCACTAGTGATGTCTCTCTCCCAAAAGACGATAAAACAGCTATGTGAGGTAAACGAATTACAGCTGGGCAATTGACAGGACCACGAACGCAAACCAATGCTGACTACATTACAAGAAATGTTGAGGTTCAAAGCATGGGCGGTACGCCAAAGTAAGTAGACCGAAATCCATCAATATTTACTACTAATCATCCACCTTGAGATATCTATCCAGAACATCTCGCTGGTATTAAGTTGCGAGCCCCACCCATAGTGTAAACTCAAAGCAACAGACAACTGCATTAAAAGAACTTTGCGTAAAGTAAACAATCCTTGCATCCGCGGGCACAAGCACCGTTGTTTTCCCCCTTGTGGCAACAGCACATTCCCTAGACTCATGTTTCTGTCACTCAAACTAGTCATCGAGGGGCATGAACCCACAATCGAGCATAACGTTCCCTCTTGGAGTCACTACGTATTACTTGGCCAAAGCAATAAATAACAACGGAGAACATGCAAGAATTACTTATGAACATAAATATAAAAGAGGTAGATCAAATATATTACTCAAGAACAATCTGAATATAATCTCATAATCCATCGGATCCCAGCAAACTCATCATAGCAACAGCATAAGGATTACATATGTGCCTCGATCATGTAGGGCAGCTCAGGAGGACTAATTAGTGAAGCACAAGAACGGGAGGAGAACACCACATAGCTACTGGTCATGGACTCATGGTGCAAGGGAGACTACTCACAACTCATCCGGGAGGCGTCCATGGTGGTGGAGAAGCTCCCGATGGTGATCCTCCCCTCCGGCAGGGTGCCGGGAAGAGTTCTCCTGGTGCTCCCGATCTTGGAAGCGGCGGCGGCAGAACAGAGATGAGATCGCGAAAAAGAGTTCCCGTCCCAAGGGTTTCGAAGGAAGCTCTAAATATATGCCAAAGGGGGGCACCAGACGGGGCACGGGGGGCCCAGGCGCCCCCCCGGCACGGCCCAGGGGGGGGGGCGCCGCCAGGGTGCCTGGGGCCCTGGTGCCCCCCCCCCCCCGGCTGTCCTTCGGGCGCAAGGTAGGTTCTGGAACGCTGATTTTTTATATAATTTTTCTGGATTTTTCCTGACAGTTCTCGTAATGTGAAAACCTGAAATACAAAAACAGCCGAAAACAGAAACTGGCACTGGGGTGCACTGGATTAGTAGGTTAGTCCAAATATGATCAAAAGTGTATGGAAGTGTATAAATATCATAGCAATATTACCCAAAAGTGGCATGGAGCAAGAAGAAATTATAGATACGTTTTGGACGTATCAACATCCCCAAGCTTAATTCCTGCTCGTCCTCGAGTAGGTAAATGATAACAAGAATAATTTCTGTGGTGACATGCTATTAACCATATAGGACTTTTTCATAGTCATATGACAAAAGCTTACTGAGACAATGATTCTATAGTAATTAAGTTGCCTCATAAGAAAATCACAAAGGACTGAAAGTTTTACAATATGAAACTGAAACATCAAAAAGATTTGCAATGAACATGATGTGCAAATATGATAAAGTGATATTTAGCTTGCCCCCTTTAGTGAAGCAAAACATAAATGCAGGGGCACCTTCAAGGATTAAGTGATGACTAGATACAATGATTTCAGAAATAACGATATCACAATCATGCAAAAGACAATGCTACTTTGGGACAATGCACATTACACTTAGAATGACAATCATGCTCTCAGTAGTTGGTGCTTGAAGAAAGAAGGTGGAGACTCAACATAAAAGTAAAAGAATGGTTATGTGCTAGAGCTTTTATTTTGAAAACATAGAAGCAATTTTGTCAACGGTAGTAGTACTTCATATGTGTCATGCATAAGACATCCTATAAGTTGCAAGCCTCATGCATCGAATACCAATAGTGCTTGCACCTTGTCCTAATTAGCTCGGATTTCCATGGGTTATCATTGCATTACATATGTTTCAACCAAGTGTCACAAAGGGGTACCTCTATGCCACCTGTACAAAGGTCCAAGGAGATAAATCGCATTTGATTTCTCGTTTTTGATAGATCTCAACTTGAGGACATCCATACCGGGACAACATAGAAAATAGATGATGGACTCCTCTTTAATGCATAAGCATATTCTCATAAGAGATTGAGGATTAATGTCCAAGCTAAAACTTCCACCATGATACATGGCTTTGGTTGGCGGCCCAATGTTCTTCTCTAACAATATGCATACCATTCAACCCATGGCAAATCACCCTTACTTCAGACAAGACGAACATGCATAGCAACTCACATGATATTCAACAAAAGTGTGACAGTTGATGGCGTCCCCAGAAACATGGTTACCGCTCAACAAGCAACTTATAAGAAATAAGATACATAAGCAACATATTCTTTACCACAATAGTTTGTAAGCTACTTTCCCATGAGCTATGTATTGCAAAGTTAGTCTGCTTAGTACAGGTGGAGGTTAGCAAAAGACTGGGAGCGACCAACTAAGAGAGCAATGACGGTCATAATCATGCAGAGCGACAAAGCAATATTGAATCAGGCATGGAAGTTATATCGCTACTCAGAAATAAAAGATCATCATGGCTTGACAGACTTTCTTTACAGTCTTAAATATGCGTGAGCATACGCCAAGTCAATCAAAATAAATTCTCGAAGGAAGATATTACTAAACCATACCACATCATTGGCAAACAAATCATGTTGGTACTCCAATAACACATTGGGAACCCCCCCCCCCCAGCTATTTGAGATTAACCATAAGAAAACCTGAACTACTAAGCACCATTATGCACATAGCATCTTTATCATAGACATATTAACCAATGCAACGGAAGCAAACTCTCTTAATAAGGTGAGCATGGTAATTAAAGAGAGTTCAAGCAACCAACTAAACAAAAGCTCTTTGAAAAGATAAGCATGAATACTAAGAGCAGAGCATGATAGTAGCTATTTAAAAGAAAAAGAACACACACAACAAAGATAGACATGAAAATTCTATGTTATGTTCTAGGTAGAAGTGGAGCGTATTTCTCTCCCACATAAAGAAAGCTGAGTTCCGACTCGTTATGAAAAACTAAAAAGAAAACTAAAAGCAAGACGCTCCAAGCATAGCACATAACACATGAAGTGATAAATATATAGTGGAACGAAAGACGAACTGATAATGTTGATGGAGAAGGGGATGCACGGGGGCATCCCCAAGCTTAGACGCTTGAGTCTCCTTGAATATTTCTTGGGGGTGCACGGGGGCATCCCCAAGCTTGAGCGCTTGACACTCTTGAATCTTTTTATCATCTTCCCTCGCACACTTGAAAACTCCCTTCATACATAACTCATTATAATCTGATTAGCGAGGATAGTACCCTTAATAAAATGATTGCACCTTGCTGGAAATAAAGATATTCTTGAAGTTCTACTGTTTCTCAAGATTGCCAAAAGGTTTTTTGCAAAGCAAAAGCAAGCTCTTGGTTTGCAAAATGAAGGAAAGGCAAAACATGACAGAATCTGTGAAAAACAGAACAACAGGTAGTAATTGATTTGTTCGGGGCACTTCTGCAACTCAAATAAAAAAACTCAGAACAGACGCACGAAAGACAATTATATAGAGAACGCTGTCGAAATAATTCAGACCAAAATGATGATCTGGTGATTTTATACGAATTTTTCTATCCAAGGACAGAATCTGTTTCCTGGACAGCACCTCACAACTTTTGAACTTTCTAGCAATCAGAGGCTATACTTGGCACAAATATGAAAAGCAAAGATACAATGATGATGCTACTGTAGTAAACAACATCAAGACCACTAAAACTAAAAGAACAAACTGAAAGCAAAGATAGCAAGGGTTGTCTCCCTAGAGCTCTTTCTTTATAGCCATAAAGATAGGCTTAAGACTTTAATGATGCTCTCGTAGGAATAAGAGTTGAAGAACAAAAGAGAGCATCAAGAAGCAAATACCAAACACATTTAAGCCTAACATGCTTCCTATGTATAGGAATATTGCAAGAAAATAAATTATTGAAGCATAAAGCAACTAGCATAGGAAGGCAAAACAAGCATGACTTCAAAACCTTCAACATAAAGTGAGGGAACTTGATATTATTGAAATATCTATAAGCATATGTTCCCTTCTCATAATAATTTTCAGTGTGATCAGAATAAACTCAACAATATAGGCATCACATAAAGCATTGTTACCATGACCACATGCAAAAAGGTACTCTTACTCTCCACATAAGCATCATGAAGAGGATAAAACTTAGTATAAAAGAGAGACATAAGCTCTTGCCAATCAAGCAAGTGTGAGTTATCGAGAAGCTTATACCAATCTGAAGCTTTATCTATAAGTGATACGGCGAACAATGTCCTCATGACAAACTCCCTTGATACACCTGCAAGCTTAAATAATGAACATAATTGTGACAGATATAGCAAGTGTTCACCGGGATGTCTGTCTCCTGCATAACGATTAGCCAAAACATAATTGATAATACCAGCTGGTATTTTATAGGGCACAATTTCAGTAGGGGGAGGAGCAACCACCACAGGTGTGGGGCGTCTTCCCGCAAGCAACGATCCAATAGCAAGGTTGTCCATAAGCATAACTGGTGAAAAGACATAGAGAAAACTGAAAGGTAAACTAACAAGACTAAAAGCAAAGGTAAAAGATAGCGTGCAACTCCCCTATCCTGAAGAGTGGAGTCCCCTGGCAACGGCACCAGAAAAACTCCTTGATGGGCCTCTAACCCCTCATTGGTTACCCCAAGTGGAAGGTGTGAGATGCAGTGTTGTGGAAGTTTTTCCCTTAGCAAAAGATGCCAAGGATCGAATCCCCAGAGACTCCTAGGTTCAACAAGTAGGTGTCAACTGCTAACGGCGCCAGATATTAGCAATCAACGTGGACCTACACACAGATAAAAATAAATTTGCTCCCAACGAGTACAGAGAGGTTGTCAATCCCTCCGGCCTTGTAGTTCACAAAGGATTAAACGCAAATGATAGTAGTGATAGATAATGTTTGCAATAGTAAATAATAGCGAAAAGTAAATAGCGGATGTGATCAATGATGGTAATATGGACCGGAGTCTCATGATGTTCCCTAGTGATGTCTCTCTCCCAAAAGACGATAAAACAGCTATGTGAGGTAAACGAATTACAGCTGGGCAATTGACAGGACCACGAACGCAAACCAATGCTGACTACATTACAAGAAAGGTTGAGGTTCAGAGCATGGGCGGTACGCCAAAGTAAGTAGACCGAAATCCATCAATATCTACTACTAATCATCCACCTTGAGATATCTATCCAGAACATCTCGCTGGTATTAAGTTGCGAGCCCCACCCATAGTGTAAACTCAAAGCAACAGACAACTGCATTAAAAGAACTTTGCGTAAAGTAAACAATCCTTGCACCCGCGGGCACAAGCACCGTAGTTTTCCCCCTTGTGGCAACAGCACATCCCCTAGACTCATGTTTCTGTCACTCAAACTAGTCATCGAGGGGCATGAACCCACAATCGAGCATAACTTTCCCTCTTGGAGTCACTACGTATTACTTGGCCAAAGCAATAAATAACAACGGAGAACATGCAAGAATTACTTATGAACATAAATATAAAAGAGGTAGATCAAATATATTACTCAAGAACAATCTGAACATAATCTCATAATCCATCGGATCCCAGGAAACTCATCATAGCAACAGCATAAGGATTACATATGTGCCTCGATCATGTAGGGCAGCTCAGGAGGACTAATTAGTGAAGCACAAGAACGGGAGGAGAACATCACATAGCTACTGGTCATGGACTCATGGTGCAAGGGAGACTACTCACAACTCATCCGGGAGGCGTCCATGGTGGTGGAGAAGCTCCTGATGGTGATCCTCCCCTCCGGCAGGGTGCCGGGAAGAGTTCTCCTGGTGCTCCCAATCTTGGAACCGGCGGTGGCGGCAGAACAGAGATGAGATCGCGAAAAAGAGTTCCCGTCCCAAGGGTTTCGAAGGAAGCTCTAAATATATGCCAAAGGGGGGCACCAGACGGGGCTCGGGGGACCCAGGCGCCCCCCCGTCGC
>LR738711.1:901503626-901556052 GCA_902687465.1 Secale cereale
CGGGGGGGGGGGGGGGGGGCGCCGCCAGGGTGCCTAGGGTCCTGGTGCCCCCCCCCCCGGCTGTCCTTCGGGCGCAAGGTAGGTTCTGGAACGCTGATTGTTTATATAATTTTTCTGGATTTTTCCTGAAAGTTCTCGTAATGTGAAAACCTGAAATACAAAAACAGCCGAAAACAGAAACTGGCACTGGGGTGCACTGGATTAGTAGGTTAGTCCAAATATGAGCAAAAGTGTATGGAAGTGTATAAATATCATAGCAATATCACCCAAAAGTGGCATGGAGCAAGAAGAAATTATAGATACGTTTTGGACGTATCAACATCCCCAAGCTTAATTCCTGCTCGTCCTCGAGTAGGTAAATGATAACAAGAATAATTTCTGTGGTGACATGCTATTAACCATATAGGACTTTTTCATAGTCATATGACAAAAGCTTACTGAGACAATGATTCTATAGTAATTAAGTTGCCTCATAAGAAAATCACAAAGGACTGAAAGTTTGACAATATGAAACTGAAACATCAAAAAGATTTGCAATGAACATGATGTGCAAATATGATAAAGTGATATCTAGCTTGCCCCCTTTAGTGAAGCAAAACATAAATGCAGGGGCACCTTCAAGGATTAAGTGATGACTAGATACAATGATTTCAGAAATAACGATATCACAATCATGCAAAAGACAATGCTACTTTGGGACAATGCACATTACACTTAGAATGACAATCATGCTCTCAGTAGTTGGTGCTTGAAGAAAGAAGGTGGAGACTCAACATAAAAGTAAAAGAATGGTTATGTGCTAGAGCTTTTATTTTGAAAACATAGAAGCAATTTTGTCAACGGTAGTAGTACTTCATATGTGTCATGCATAAGACATCCTATAAGTTGCAAGCCTCATGCATCGAATACCAATAGTGCTTGCACCTTGTCCTAATTAGCTCGGATTTCCATGGGTTATCATTGCATTACATATGTTTCAACCAAGTGTCACAAAGGGGTACCTCTATGCCACCTGTACAAAGGTCCAAGGAGATAAATCGCATTTGATTTCTCGTTTTTGATAGATCTCAACTTGAGGACATCCATACCGGGACAACATAGAAAATAGATGATGGACTCCTCTTTAATGCATAAGCATATTCTCATAAGAGATTGAGGATTAATGTCCAAGCTAAAACTTCCACCATGATACATGGCTTTCGTTGGCGGCCCAATGTTCTTCTCTAACAATATGCATACCATTCAACCCATGGCAAATCACCCTTACTTCAGACAAGACGAACATGCATAGCAACTCACATGACATTCAACAAAAGTGTGACAGTTGATGGCGTCCCCAGAAACATGGTTACCGCTCAACAAGCAACTTATAAGAAATAAGATACATAAGCAACATATTCTTTACCACAATAGTTTGTAAGCTACTTTCCCATGAGCTATGTATTGCAAAGTTAGTCTGCTTAGTACAGGTGGAGGTTAGCAAAAGACTGGGAGCGACCAACTAAGAGAGCAATGACGGTCATAATCATGCAGAGCGACAAAGCAATATTGAATCAGGCATGGAAGTTATATCGCTACTCAGAAATAAAAGATCATCATGGCTTGACAGACTTTCTTTACAGTCTTAAATATGCGTGAGCATACGCCAAGTCAATCAAAATAAATTCTCGAAGGAAGATATTACTAAACCATACCACATCATTGGAAAACAAATCATGTTGGTACTCCAATAACACATTGGGAACCCCCCCAGCTATTTGAGATTAACCATAAGAAAACCTGAACTACTAAGCGCCATTATGCACATAGCATCTTTATCATAGACATATTAACCAATGCAACGGAAGCAAACTCTCTTAATAAGGTGAGCATGGTAATTAAAGAGAGTTCAAGCAACCAACTAAACAAAGCTCTTTGAAAAGATAAGCATGAATACTAAGAGCAGAGCATGATAGTAGCTATTTAAAAGAAAAAGAACACACACAACAAAGATAGACATGAAAATTCTATGTTATGTTCTAGGTAGAAGTGGAGCGTGTTTCTCTCCCACATAAAGAAAGCTGAGTTCCGACTCGTTATGAAAAACTAAAAAGAAAACTAAAAGCAAGACGCTCCAAGCATAGCACATAACACATGAAGTGATAAATATATAGTGGAACGAAAGACGAACTGATAATGTTGATGGAGAAGGGGATGCACGGGGGCATCCCCAAGCTTAGACGCTTGAGTCTCCTTGAATATTTCTTGGTGGTGCACGGGGGCATCCCCAAGCTTGAGCGCTTGACACTCCTGAATCTTTTTTATCATCTTCCCTCGCACACTTGAAAATTCCCTTCATACATAACTCATTATAATCTGATTAGCGAGGTTAGTACCCTTAATAAAATAATTGCACCTTGCTGGAAATAAAGATATTCTTGAAGTTCTACTGTTTCTCAAGATTGCCAAAAGGTTTTTGCAAAGAAAAAGCAAGCTCTTGGTTTGCAAAATGAAGGAAAGGCAAAACAGGACAGAATCTGTGAAAAACAGAACAGCAGGTAGTAATTGATTTGTTCGGGGCACTTCTGCAGCTCAAATCAAAAAACTCAGAACAGACGCACGAAAGACAATTATATAGAGAACGCTGTCGAAACAATTCAGACCAAAAAGATGATCAGGTGATTTTATACGAATTTTTCTATCCAAGGACAGAATCTGTTTCCTGGACAGCACCTCACAACTTTTGAACTTTCTAGCAATCAGAGGCTATACTTGGCACAAATATGAAAAGCAAAGATACAATGATGATGCTACAGCAGTAAACAACATCAAGACCACTAAAACTAAAAGAACAAACTGAAAGCAAAGATAGCAAGGGTTGTCTCCCTAGAGCTCTTTCTTTATAGCCATAAAGATAGGCTTAAGACTTTAATGATGCTCTCGTAGGAATAAGAGTTGAAGAACAAAAGAGAGCATCAAGAAGCAAATACCAAACACATTTAAGCCTAACATGCTTCCTATGTATAGGAATATTGCAAGAAAATAAATTATTGAAGCATAAAGCAACTAGCATAGGAAGGCAAAACAAGCATGACATCCCGGTGAACACTTGCTATATCTGTCACAATTATGTTCATTATTTAAGCTTGCAGGTGTATCAAGGGAGTTTGTCATGAGGACATTGTTCGCCGTATCACTTATAGATAAAGCTTCAGATTGGTATAAGCTTCTCGATAACTCACACTTGCTTGATTGGCAAGAGCTTATGTCTCTCTTTTATACTAAGTTTTATCCTCTTCATGATGCTTATGTGGAGAGTAAGAGTACCTTTTTGCATGTGGATCATGGTAACAATGCTTTATGTGATGCTTATATTGTTGAGTTTATTCGTGATCACACTGAAAATTATTATGAGAAGGGAACATATGCTTATAGATATTTCAATAATATCAAGTTCCCTCTCTTTATGTTGAAGGTTTTGAAGTCATGCTTGTTTTGCCTTCCTATGCTAGTTGCTTTATGCTTCAATAATTTATTTTCTTGCAATATTCCTATACATAGGAAGCATGTTAGGCTTAAATGTGTTTGGTATTTGCTTCTTGATGCTCTCTTTTGTTCTTCAACTCTTATTCCTACGAGAGAATCATTAAAGTCTTAAGCCTATCTTTATGGCTATAAAGAAAGAGCTCTAGGGAGACAACCCTTGCTATCTTTGCTTTCAGTTTGTTCTTTTAGTTTTAGTGGTCTTGATGTTGTTTACTACAGTAGCATCATCATTGTATCTTTGCTTTTCATATTTGTGCCAAGTATAGCCTCTGATTGCTAGAAAGTTCAAAAGTTGTGAGGTGCTGTCCAGGAAACAGATTATGTCCTTGGATCGAAAAATTCGTATAAAATCACCAGATCATCATTTTGGTCTGAATTATTTCAACAGCGTTCTCTATATAATTGTCTTTCGTGCGTCTGTTCTGAGTTTTTTTATTTGAGTTGCAGAAGTGCCCCGAACAAATCAATTACTACCTGCTGTTCTGTTTTTCACAGATTCTGTCATGTTTTGCCTTTCCTTCATTTTGCAAACCAAGAGCTTGCTTTTTCTTTGCAAAAAACCTTTTGGCAATCTTGAGAAACAGTAGAACTTCAAGAATATCTTTATTTCCAGCAAGGTGCAATCATTTTATTAAGGGTACTATCCTCGCTAATCAGATTATAATGAGTTATGTATGAAGGGAGTTTTCAAGTGTGCGAGGGAAGATGATAAAAAGATTCAAGAGTGTCAAGCGCTCAAGCTTGGGGATGCCCCCGTGCACCCCCAAGAAATATTCAAGGAGACTCAAGCGTCTAAGCTTGGGGATGCCCCCGTGCATCCCCTTCTCCATCAACATTATCAGTTCGTCTTTCGTTCCACTATATTTTTATCACTTCATGTGTTATGTGCTATGCTTGGAGCGTCTTGCTTTTAGTTTTCTTTTTAGTTTTTCATAACGAGTCGGAACTCAGCTTTCTTTATGTGGGAGAGAAACACGCTCCACTTCTACCTACAACATAACATAGAATTTTCATGTCTATCTTTGCTGTGTGTGTTCTTTGTCTTTTAATAGCTTCTATCATGCTCTGCTCTTAGTATTCATGCTTATCTTTTCAAAGAGCTTTTGTTTAGTTGGTTGCTCAACTCTCTTTAATTATCATGCTCACCTTATTAAGAGAGTTTGCTTCCGTTGCATGGGTTAATATGTCTATGATAAAGATGCTACTTGCATAATGGCGCTTAGTAGTTCAGGTTTTCTTGTGGTTAGTCTCAAATAGCTGGGGGATTCCCAATGTGTTATTGGAGTACCAACTTGATTTGTTTGCCTATGATGTGGTATGGTTTAATAATATCTTCCTTTGAGAATTTATTTCGAAAGACTTGGCGTATGCTCACGCATATTTAAGACTGTAAAGAAAGTCTGTCAAGCCTTGATGATCTTTTATTTCTGAGTAGCGATATAACTACCATGCCTGATTCAATGTTGCTTTGTCGCTCTGCATGATTATGACCGTCATTTCTCTCTTAGTTGGTCGCTCCCAGTCTTTTGCTAACCTCCACCTGTAGTAAACTAACTTTGCAATACATAGCTCATGGGAAAGTAGCTTAAAAACTATTGTGGTAAAGAATATGTTGCTTATGTATCTTATTTCTTATATGTTGCTTGCTGAGCGGTAACCATGTTTCTGGGGACGCCATCAACTGTTACACTTTTGTTGAATATCATGTGAGTTGCTATGCATGTTCGTCTTGTCTGAAGTAAGGGTGATTTGCCATGGGTTGAATGAGTATGCATATTGTTAGAGAAGAACATTGGGCCGCCAACCAAAGCCATGTATCAGGGTGGAAGTTTTAGCTTGGACATTAATCCTCAATCTCTTACGGGAATATGCTTATGCATTGAAGAGGAGTCCATTATCTATTTTCTATGTTGTCCCGGTATGGATGTCCTCAAGTTGAGATCTATCAAAAACGAGAAATCAAATGCGATTTATCTCCTTGGACCTTTGTACAGGTGGCATAGAGGTACCCCTTTGTGACACTTGGTTGAAACATATGTAATGCAATGATAACCCATGGAAATCCGAGCTAATTAGGAAAAGGTGCGAGCACTATTGGTATTCGATGCATGAGGCTTGCAACTTATAGGATGTCTTATGCATGACACATATGAATTACTACTACCGTTGACAAAATTGCTTCTATGTTTTCAAACTAAAAAGCTCTAGCACATAACCATTCTTTTACTTTTTGAGTCTCCACCTTCTTTCTTCAAGCACCAACTACTGAGAGCATGGTTGTCATTCTCAGTGTAATGTGCATTGTCCCAAAGTAGCATCGTCTTTTGCATGATTGCGATATCGTTTATTTTGAAATCATTGTATCTAGTCATCACTTAAACCTTGGAGGTGCCCCTGCATTTATGTTTTGCTTCACTAAAGGGGGCAAGCTAGATATCACATTATCATATTTGCACATCATGTTCATTACAAATCTTTTTGATGTTTCAGTTTCATATTGTAAAACTTTCAGTCATTTGTGATTTTCTCATGAGGCAACTTAATTACTACAGATTCATTGTCTCAGTAAGCTTTTGTCATATGACTATGAAAAATTCCTATATGGTTAATAGCATGTCACCACAGAAATTATTCTTGTTATCATTTACCTACTCGAGGACGAGCAGGAATTAAGCTTGGGGATGTTGATACGTCCAAAACGTATCTATAATTTCTGCTTGCTCCATGCCACTTTTGGGTGATATTGCTATGATATTTATACACTTCCATACACTTTTGATCATATTTGGACTAACCTACTAATCCAGTGCACCCCAGTGCCAGTTTCTGTTTTCGGCTGTTTTTGTATTTCAGGTTTTCACATTATGAGAACTGCCAGGAAAAATCCAGAAAAATTATATAAAAATTAGCGTTCCAGAACCTACCTTGCGCCCGAAGGACAGCCGGGGGGGCACCAGGGCTCCTGTCGCCCTGGCGGTGCCCCCCCCTGGGCCGCGCCGGGGTGGGGGGGGGGGGGCGCCTGGGCCCCCCGAGCCCCGTCTGGTGCCCCCCTTTGGCATATATTTAGAGCTTCCTTCGAAACCCTCGGGACGGGAACTCTTTTTCGCGATCTCATCTCTGTTCCGCCGCCGCCGCCGCTTCCAAGATCGGGAGCACCAGGAGAACTCTTCCTGGCACCCTGCCGGAGGGGAGGATCACCATCGGGTGCCTCTCCACCACCATGGACGCCTCCCGGATGAGTTGTGAGTAGTCTCCCTTGGACCATGAGTCCATGACCAGTAGCTATGTGATGTTCTCCTCCCATTCTTGTGCTTCACTAATTAGTCCTCGTGAGCTGCCCTACATGATCGAGGCACATATGTAATCCTTATGCTGTTGCTATGTTGAGTTTACTGGCATCCGATGGATTATGAGAATATGTTCAGATTGTGATTGAGTAATATATTTGATCTACCTCTTTTATATTTATGTTCATAAGTAATTCTTGCATGTTCTCCGTTGTTATTTATTGCTTTGGCCAAGTAGTAGGTAGTGACTCCAAGAGGGAACGTTATGCTCGATTGTGGGTTCATGCCCCTCGATGACTAGCTTGAGTGACAGAAACATGAGTCTAGGGGATGTGCCGTTGCCACAAGGGGGAAAACAATGGTGCTTGTGCCCGTGGGTGCAAGGATTGTTTACTTTACACAAAGTTCTTTTAATGCAGTTGTCTGTTGCTTTGAGTTTACACTATGGGTGGGGCTCGCAACTTAATACCAGCGAGATGTTCTGGATATATTTCTCAAGGTGGATGATTAGTAGTAGATATTGATGGATTTTGGTCTACTTACTTTGGCGTACCGCCCATGCTTTGAACCTCAACCTTTCTTGCAATGTAGTCAGCATTGGTTTGCGTTCGTGGTCCTGTCAATTGCCCAGCTATAATTTGTTTACCTCACATAGCTGTTTTATCGTCTTTTGGGAGAGAGACATCACTAGTGAACATCATGAGACTCCGATCCATATTACCATCATTGATCACATCCGCTATTTACTTTTCGCTTTTACTTACTATTGCAAACATTATCTATCACTACTATCATTTGCATTTAATCCTTTGTGAACTACAAGGCCGGAGGGATTGACAACCTCTCTGTACTCGTTGGGAGCAAAGTTATTTGTATCTGTGTGTAGGTCCACGTTGATTGCTAATATCTGGCGCCGTTAGCAGTTGACACCTACTTGTTGAACCTAGGAGTCTCTGGGGATTCGATCCTTGGCATCTTTGCTAAGGGAAAAACTTCCACAACACTGCATCTCACACCTTCCACTTGGGGTAACCAACGAGGGGTTAGAGGCCCATCATCATCTCCTGGGGATTCTTCGTCTTCTCGCCCGCCCGAGCCACGGTGGTTGTCTTGCTGCCCTTCCTTATTTCTTGCCCGGCCCCCATGGACGACTTCGTAGTCATCTTCATCATCTTGCCACCGATAGCCATCCATGAAACCACGCAAGAGCAGGTGGTCCCGCACCTGCCCGGAATCCGGGTCCGCAATAAGGCTCTTCAGCTTGCATCTTCGACACGGACATCGTATCTCCATCTCTTTCTTTTGAAGCATCTCGGCCTTCGCGGACCTCAAAAACCTATTCATGATGCCTTCGGTCATTGTGCGCACCATGGTCGCCTGCGGGGTAGAGCAAAACGATATTTTAGAACCAAGAAAAAATTTGCCATGACTTTCCCTAAAAATAGGACAAAAAAGAATGCTTAATGCCAAAATTCTCACCGAAACGGAAATGAATCAACATTCCGGGAAAATATTGGCAACTATCGCATTTCAAATACCGGTACACCTCCAAACACAAACACATATGCAACACAACAAACATATGCAACACCACGAACATACATAGATCTAGCTAGGCCATAAAAAGTGCATGTGCACATTGTTGTATGGAGAACAACATAAATATAGCTTCCCCCCTTACTTACCTATCAAAACAAGGTAATTTAACCACTTAATTTGAATGAATATATGGTGGAAATGAGGTGAAAAAGAGGAGGGGCCCGAGAGGAGGAAGAGGTGGAGAGAATGAAGTGGGGGAGAAAGTGAGTGTGGGTAGGAGAGGCTGTCCAAAATATCTTGTTGTTGCCCACTTACTAATGGCGCACCCACTATAAATGCGCCATTAGTAATTAAGGTTACTAATGGCGCATTTATAGTAGGTGCGCCATTACTAGTTTTGCAAAAAAAAAATAACATACTAATGGCGCACTGTCGCACAGTGCGCCATTACTAGTTTAAACTAGTAATGGCGCACTGTGGGACAGTGCGCCATTAGTAGTTTTGTAAAAAAAGAATAAAAAATATCATAAAAAAAAGAACATTAATGGCGCACTTTACTGCTGGTGTGCCATTACTAGTTACAACAAGTAATGGCGCACTTCATCTCGATGCGCCATTAGTATGTTTGGACAGGCGCGCTAGCTCAAAAAAAAAACTTTTTGATACTAATGGCGCACGCTGGGCCTGGTGCGCCATTAGTAGTTTGAACTCTAATGGCGTATCTGTTGTTGGTGCGCCATTACTATATACTAATGGCGCACTGCTTGTCTGGTGCGCCATTAGTATCAATTCCATCTATAGCCCTTTTCCTAGTAGTGCAATCATAAAAGATGTCCAAGATAGTATATTTGTATGTGAAACCTCTCTTTCTTTATTACTTTCTATTAATTGCAACTATGACCAAAACTATGTTTGTCAGCTCTCAACAATGTTTATTCATCATACTCTTTATATGTGAAGTCATTACCTCCCATAAGATCATCATACTCTTTATATTTTATTTTATTCTATCCTGACCAAAGTGAGGAAATCAAGCCCTTGACTCAACACTAATCTTTATTATATAGCTCACGAATTCGATTACAAAGGGTAAAGATCATAAAGCAAAAGCTCACAACTAGATCATGCTAACTTTATTCTACTAGATCAAGATACTACCAAAAGGATCGAACTAAGAAAAATGGTAAAGATAGGGGTGTGATGGTGATACGATACCGGGGCTTGTTAGTGACCATACCCATATGATTATGTCCCCTTCTTCGGAGGTGGTGATGATGGAGTTGTTGATGATGTAGGCTTGTCGTTCATGTTCCAAGGCATGGGCTCACCATCGTAGAAGGATGATCGAGTCTCCGGGATACTCAAATCTGCAACCAAACTCATCTTCTTGAATCTCTATTCATACACACAGTTTTGGTTTTGCAGGTCATAGATCTGGGTCAGGAGGTGTTCGAATTTCTCTTGGAGATTGGAGATGGCTTCCCCGAAGATCCTTGAGTCCAGCTTCAGGTTGTTGGCGAGCTCCGTGATCATCATGTGGTTGGCGTTGAGTCCTCGTTCCACCATACCTTGGCACTTGAAAACTTGTTGCCTCGTTGCTTCGAGTCTCGTCTCCATGCTTCCGGTCCTCCTTGTCCCCTCAACATTGCGGATGTGCAGCACCCCTTCACGCAACTCCATGGTTTGAGCGTGATGCAGCACCTCCGCGAGGTAGGGGTTGATGACCTTCTCGAAGAACTTGTCCTTGGGGGTACTGGGAGACGCCATGATGATCTAGATCTGTCAGAAACAACACCTCGAAACGAAAATAGATTATTTTTGTGTGATACGGTGGTCAAAGCCTTCGGGAGAATATATAATGAATTTGTATCGACCAAAAGGATTAACATACAAAAATCGGAGTCCGGGAGGCACACGGGCTACCCACGAGGCAGGGGGGCGTGCCCAGGGGAAGGGGGCGCACCCTCCACCCTCGTGGACGGCTCATGTCTCTTCCGGACTGCCTCTTATTTTTATATTTTTCTAAATATTCCAAAACGGTGAAAAATTGCCATTAGAACTGTTTTGGAGTCGGTTACTTACCGTACCACATACCTCTTCCTTTTCGGGGTCCGAATCGTTCTGGAAAGTGTCCCTTATGTATTCCTCTAGGGTTACGGTTTCAATAACATTGGTTTCAATATTTATAGGATTACCTGAGATATAGTGTTTGATTCTTTGACCATTCACCACCTTCGGATTTGTGTCTTCGAAGTTGTTGATTTTTATGGCACCGGAACGATAGACCTCCTCGATAACGTAAGGACCTTCCCATTTGGAGAGAAGTTTTCCTGCAAAAAATCTTAAACGAGAGTTGTATAGCAAGACATAATCACCTACGTTAAACTCACACTTTTGTATCCTTTTGTCATGCCATCTTTTAACTTTTTCTTTGAACAACTTGGCATTCTCATAGGCCTGGGTTCTCCATTCATCAAGAGAGCTAATGTCAAATAACCTCTTCTCACCGGCAAGTTTGAAATCATAATTGAGCTCTTTAATATCCAAATATACCTTATGTTCTAGCTCTAGAGGTAAGTGACATGCTTTTCCATATACCATCTTATATGGAGACATACCCATAGGATTTTTGTATGAAGTTCTATAGGCCCATAATGCATCATCAAGTTTCTTGGACGAAATCTTTCTAGACCTATTAACTGTCTTTTGCAAAATTAATTTCAGCTCTCTATTACTTAGTTCTACCTGACCACTAGTCTGTGGGTGATAAGGGGATGCAATTCTATGATTAACATCATACTTAGCAAGCATTTTACGGAAAACACCATGCATAAAGTGTGAACCACCATCAGTCATTGAGTATCTAGGGACTCCAAACCTCGGAAAAATAACTTCTTTAAGCATCTTAATAGAGGTGTTGTGATCAGCACTACTAGTTGGAATAGCTGCTACCCACTTAGTAACGTAATCAACAGCAACTAAAATATGTGTATACCCATTAGAGGAAGGAAACGGTCCCATATAGTCAAATCCCCAAACATCAAATGGTTCAATAACACGTGAATAATTCATAGGCATTTCTTGACGTATACTAATATTACCAATTCTTTGACATTCATCACAAGATAAGACAAACTTACGAGCATCCTTGAAGAAAGTACGCCAATAAAAACCAGATTGCAATACCTTCTGTGCAGTTCTATCTCCAGCATGGTGTCCTCCATAAGCTTCGGAGTGGCACTTCCGTAGGATCTGTTCTTGTTCATGCTCAGGTACACAACGTCTAATAATACCATCTACTCCTTCTTTATAAAGATGTGGGTCATCCCAGAAGTAATGTCTCAAATCATAGAAGAACTTTTTCTTTTGCTGGTATGTGAAGTTAGGAGGTATAAACTTAGCAAGAATGTAATTAGCATAATCAGCATACCATGGAGTAGTACGAGAAGTATTTGTGACAGCTAATTGTTCATCAGGAAAGCTATCATCAATAGGTTGTGGGTCATCAAGTATATTCTCTAGCCTAGACAAGTTATCTGCTACGGGGTTCTCAGCTCCCTTTCTATCAATAATATGCAAGTCAAATTCTTGCAGCAAGAGAACCCATCTAATAAGTCTAGGTTTAGCATCTTTCTTTTCCATAAGGTATTTGATAGCAGCACGATTAGTGTGAATAGTTACTTTAGATTCAACAATATAAAATCTGAACTTATCACAGGCAAATACAACTGCTAAAAATTCTTTATCAGTTGTAGCATAATTTCTATGGGCACTGTCTAGGGTTTTACTAGCATATTGGATAACATTCAATTTCTTATCAACTCTTTGCCCTAAAACAACTCCTACAGCGTAATCACTAGCATCGCACATAATCTCAAAGGGTAAATTCTAGTCAGGAGGTTGGACAATAGGTGCAGAGATCAATGCTTTCTTTAGTATTTCAAATGCTTCTAGACAATCATCATCAAAAACAAAAGGAATATGTTTTTGTAAGAGATTAGTCAGAGGCCTGGAGATTTTGGAGAAGTCCTTAATGAACCTCCTATAAAACCCGGCATGACCAAGGAAACTTCGTTTACCTTTGATGTCCTTGGGACACGGCATCTTTTCAATAGCATCAACTTTAGCTTTGTCAACTTCAATACCTCTTTCAGAAATTTTATGTCCCGAGACAATGCCTTCATTAACCATAAAGTGGCACTTCTCCCAATTCAAGACAAGATTAGTGTCTTCACATCTCTGCAAAACTCGAACAAGGTTGCTCAAGCAATCATCAAAAGAAGTTCCGTAAATGGAGAAATCATCCATGAAAACCTGAACAATATTTTCACAAAAATCAGAGAATATAGCCATCATGCATCTTTGAAAGGTAGCAGGTGCATTACATAAACCAAAAGGCATACGTCTATAAGCAAAGGTACCGAAATGACAAGTAAAAGTGGTCTTTTCTTGATCCCCTTTTGACACAGGTATTTGAGAGAGACCAGAATAACCATCTAGAAACCAAAAATGAGTATATTTGGATAACCTTTCTAGCATTTGATCAATAAAAGGCAAAGGGTAATGATCTTTCTTAGTAGCTTTATTTAATTTGAGAAATCAATTACCATCCTATAACATGTAACAATTCTTTGTGGGATCAATTAATCTTTATCATTAGGAACAACAGTCATACCTCCATTCTTAGGGACATAATGGACATGACTTACCCACTGGCTATCAGCAACTGGATAGATAATACCTGCCTCTAGAAGCTTTAGTATTTCTTTCCTTACCACTTCTTTCTTCTTAGGATTTAACCGTCGTTGATGATCAATAACCGGTTTAGCGTCTTCTTCCAATTTTATCTTGTGTTTGCATAAAGTGGGACTAATTTCGCTAAGATCATCCGGAGTATATCCAATAGCAGCATGGTGCTTCATCAGAGTTTTCAATAATTTTTCTTCTTCCTGCTCTGAAAGGTTAGCACTAATAATAACATGATATATCTTCTTTTCATCAAGATAAACATACTTAAGATTATCAGGTAACGATTTAAGTTCAAACACGGGATCACCCTTGGGTGGAGGAGGATCCCCAAGAATTTCACCAGGCAAGTTGTTTTACAAGACGGGTCCCTGCTTACAGGATATTTCATCTATTTCCCTTCTTTCATTCATATACATATCATTTTCATGGTCTAGCAGATATTGTTCTAAAGGATCGTTAGGGGGCACATCAATAGAAGCAAGACCAATAATTTCATCCTTACTAGGTAATTCTTTGTCATGGGGTTGTCTACGAAATTTAGCAAAGTTAAAATCATGAGACATATCCCCTAAACCAACAGTAACAATATCTTTCACGCAATCTATCTAAGCATTAACATTATTCAAGAAGGGTCTACCAAATATAATGGGATAAAAGTCATCTTGTGGGGAACTAAGAATAAGAAAATGAGCAGGTTATTTAACTTCCCACACAAAACTTCAACATCTCTAACAATCCCAACTGGTGAAATAGTGTCTCTGTTAGCAAGCTTAATAGTAACAACAATCCCTTCTAACTCAACACGTGCAATATCATGCATAATTTCTTGATATATGGAATGAGGGATTATACTTGCACTAGCACCTACGTCACATAAACCATGATAGCAATGATCTCCTATTTTAACAGAGATAACATGCAAGCCTACAACATGTCTGTGTTTATTCCTAACATCGGGTTTGGTTATTCTAGCAGCTTCCTCTTGGAGGTAAATAACATGTCCATCTAAATTTTCAACCAAGAGATCTTTAAACCTAGCAACACTAGGTTCAACTTTAATTTGATGAGAGTGTGTGGGTGTTCTAGTACTACTCTTACGAACCACAGTTGAAGCTTTAGCATGATCCTTTATTCTAACAGGGAAAGGCGGTTTCTCAATATAAGCAGTAGTAACAATGGGATCAACATTATAAGTGATAGTCTTTTCTTCAACTTTAACAGGTTCAACTACTTTTACTTCAATGGGAGGATGTTATTTAAACCACTTCTTCTTGGGAAGATCAACATGAGTAGCAAATGATTCACAAAAAGAAGCTACTACCTTAGAGTCAAGTCCATATTTAGTGCTAAACTCACAGAAAACATTGGTATCCATAAAAGCTTTAACACAATCAAACATAGGGGTCATACCTGACTCCTTACCTTCGTCGAGATCCCAATCTTCAGAGTTGCGTTTAATTCTTTCCAATAAATCTCATTTGAATTCAACAGTCTTCATCATAAAAGAGCCAGAACAAGAATTATCGAGCATGGTGCGATTATTGAGAGAAAGCCGAGCATAAAATTTTTGAATGATCATTTTTCATAAGAGCTCATGATTGGGGCATGAATATAACATTGACTTAAGCCTCCCCCAAGCTTGAGCGATGCTTTATCCTTCGCGAGGCCAAAAGTTATAAATATAATTACGACCACGATGAACCTGATGCATAGGGTAGAACTTCTGATGAAATTCCAACTTCAGTCGATTATAGTTCCATGATGCAATATCATCGCATAGCCTAAACCATGCCAATGCATCTCCCTTCAAAGATAAAGGTAAGACCTTCTTCTTGATAACATCCTCGGGCATACCTGCAAACTTCAATAATCCACGAACTTCATCCACATAGATTAGGTGTAAGTCGGGATGCAGTGTTCCATCTCCTGTAAAGGGATTATCTAGCAGTTTCTCTATCATACCCGAAGGAATTTCAAAGCAAACATTTTCAATAGGTACAATAGGTTGATGAGCAACTCTTTTCTCTTCTGGTCGGGGTGAAGATACCCCGAACAAGCCACTCACAGGATGATGAGCCATAGTAACAAGTGACAGCAAATTTCAGCACACTATATAAATTTTTCCTTACCAAATTCCACTTACCAAAGGCGCTTCACTCCCCGAAAATGGTGCCAGAAAAGAGTCTTGATGACCCAAAAGTGTAGGGGATCTATTGTAGTCCTTTCGATAAGTAATAGTGTCGAACCCAACTAGGAGCAGAAGGAAATGATAGGCAGTTTTCAGTAAGGTATTCTCTGCAAGCACTGAAATTAGCGGTAACAGATAGTTTTGTGATAAGGTAATTGGTAGCAAGTGACAAATAGTAAAAGTAAATAAGGTGCAGCAAAATGACCCAATCCTTTTTGTAGCAAAGGACAAGCCTGGACAAACTCTTATATGAAGGAAAACACTCCTGAGGACACATGGAAATTATCGTCAAGCTAGTTTTCATCACGTTCATCTGATTCGCGTTCGGTACTTTGATAATTTGGTATGTGGGTGGAACGGTGCTTGGGTGCTGTCCTTACTTGGACTAGCCTCCCACTTATGATTAACCTCTAATGAAAGCATCCGCAACTACAAAAGAAGTATTAAGGTAAACCTAACCATAGCATGAAACATGTGGATCCAAATCAGCCCCTTACGAAGCAACGCATAAACTAGGGTTTAAGCTTCTGTGACTCTAGCAACCCATCATCTACTTATTACTTCCCAATGCCTTTCTCTAGGCCCAAATAATGGTGAAGTGTCATGTAGTCGATGTTCAAATGACACCACTAGAGGAGAGACAACATACATCTCATCAAAATATCGAACGAATACCAAATTCACATGACTACTTATAGCAAGACTTCTCCCATGTCCCCAGGAACAAAAGTAACTACTCACAACACATAATATTGTTCATGGTCAGAGGGGTATTAATATGCATAATAGATCTGAACATATGATCTTCCGCCAAATAAACCAACTAGCATCAACTACAAGGAGTAATCAACACTACTAGCAACCCACAGGTACCAATCTAAGGTTTGGGTACGAAAATTGGATACAAGAGATGAACTAGGATTTGAGAGGAGATGGTGCAGGTGAAGATGTTGACGAAGATAACCCTCCCCAAGATGGGAGAGTTGTTGGTGATGACGGCGGTGACGATTTCCCCCTCTGGGAGGGAAGTATCCCGGGCAGAATAGCTCTGCCGGAGCCCTAGATTGGTTTCCGCCAAGGTTTCGCCTCAAGACGGCGCCGTCTGGTTGCAAAAGCCTCCTTCTGATTCTTTTCAAGGTCAAAACACCTCATATAGGAGAAGATGGGCATCGGGGGGCCATCTGGTGGCCCACGAGACAAGGGGCGCGCCCAAAGGGGGGCGCGCACCCCACCCTCGTGGACAGGTGGTGGCCCCCTGGTTATTCTCTTTCGCCAGATATATTTTTTATTTTCTGAAACGGTGTCCCTTGGAGTTTCGGAGCTTATTGAGTTGTGTAGAATAGGTTTCTAGTGTTTGCTCCTTTTCCAGCCCAGAATTCCAGCTGCCGACATTCTCCCTCTTCATGTAAACCTTGTAAAATAAGAGAGAAAAGGCATAAGTATTCTCACATAATGTGTAATAATAGCCCATAGTGCAATAAATATCAACATAAAAGCATGATGCAAAATGGACGTATCACAGCTTCACCGAGGTATTTCATTGAAAAATTCTTATTCTAGTATCCTTTTATGCCATCCAGAAATTCTACATCATTTTCAATCAATAATATGTCATCCACATATAATATCAGAAAATTTATAGTGCTCCCGCTCACTTTCTTGTCAATACATGCTTCACCGTAAGTCTCGTACTAGATCATTATGTGGAGAACGTTCCCTGGGACGAGGACGCCAAACGAACACATTTTCCTGGCAGTTTTAGTTGCGACTCAAGATCAAACGATGGTAGTTTCGGGAATGTCATTAGGCGATAGAGCCCAGTTTTTCTTTTCTTCTTATAAAAAAAGTATGCTACGTGGTGTCGGCTTAGTTAAAAAAAGATTGTGCCAACCTTGACCGTTGGATGGACATTCAACATTGATAACCCACAAGTGTAGGGGATCGCAACAGTTTTCGAGGGTAGAGTATTCAACCCAAATTTATTGATTCGACACAAGGGGAGCCAAAGAATATTCTCAAGTATTAGAAGTTGAGTTGTCAATTCAACCACACCTGAAAGACTTAATATCTGCAGCAAAGTACTTAGTAGAAAAGTAGTATGGAAGTAACGGTAATTGTCGTGGAATTAGCACGGCAGATGTCCGGATTAGCGGACTTAGGTGTGAGGCCATCGCGCGGGTTAGCTTGAAGAGGTTAAAGCGGACAAAGGACACAGGGAGTATATACTAGTTCGGCCCCTTCGATGAAGGTAAAAGCCTACGTCTAGTTTGGTGTGGTATTGCTTGTGCGTCGATGAACAGGGAGCGAATCCGCTTGCCTGTGTCTCGAGCTGTTGTTTCTTGTCCCTGAACCGTCACCGGGTCGTCCCTTTATATAGGTGGCGACGCCCGATCCGGTTTACGGAGTCCCGAGACCGGCTCATAAACGTGTCCGCCTCGGTCTCTACTCTTTCTATCTTACATCCTAAGTTACATGGTACGACGGTTTACATACCGTGGGCTTTGTACTTGGGCCTTAAACCTCTATGGGCTATGACCTCTTTGCTACATATTCTTCTGGGCTAGTAATAATACAAACTTGTTAGTGTAATCCAGACCCTCCTGGCCGGTTTATACCCGCTAGTAATATCCCTGACATTAGGCCCCAGATTGATTTGAACTTGTTCATGTCAGTCTTCAAAGTCTTGCGCAAACTTCCTTTCTGCAACCTTTTTGCTTCATAAACCGGCCATGACGTCATCTCCTGGAATCACGTTAATCCGTCGTGACATCATCTCCGCATTTAATGCCCGTATCTGTCTGTTACCTTTCTTTAATGTCACACCGAAAATCGAGGCGACAGCTCAATCTTTATCCGATCTCTGGCCTCCTCGATTCCCGCACTTACCGTTTTTAACCCTTCGGCTTATAAATACCGCTGAGGCTCATCTCTTCCCCATTCTGCCTTCTTCTTCCTCCGTCTCCAACGCTCGAAGCTCCGCCGCCGCTCTTAGAGCTCACCGTCGTCCTCAAGCTAGGCCGCTGCATCGACCTGAACGCCTCCAGAGAACTTCGCCGCCTTCCTCTATTTCCTCAGGTAATCCATCTTCTTCCCCGTAGATCTCACTCTAGGGTTTCTCCTGTAGCTCGCCATGAACCCTCGAGGCCTTCTAGTTCATCCCCGTAGGTCAATCTTGGCTGTAGATTTAAACTTGTTTAGGCTCAACCTTCCTTCATGCGCTTTTGCTCCGCCATTACATCCTTTGTTCCTCTAGCTTTACCAGTTTAGATCAAATCTGTAGAGAACCTCTGTGGCCTTTCCTGAATATAGCTTGTATTACTCCATCTTTTTCTTGTGCCTTAGATCCATATTTACCTCAGCTTTCTGTGAAACTGTTTCTTCATACTTTAGATCTGTAGCTTATCTTACCGGTTTAGCCATAACTTGCACTTCACATGCTTTCTTCGACGGTTTAGATGTAAACCTGTATCCCGTAATTGACGGTTTAGCTTCATATTTTTCTGTCATCATGAACCGGTAGCTGTCACACGCATATCTGCCTCCGGTTTAGTAATACCATTAGTCCCTTGTTTAAACCGACAATTAAGCCCATAACTTCATAGAATGCACCGGCTTGTACTTTAGCAGTTGGTAAACCGAAATTACACTGTATTTTTCAGCACTTCTTCATCCAAAATGATGGCCAAGCAATTTGTCGCTTGCAATTAGGTTCCTTCCCGGATCACAGAAAATGATTTGGTTGAAGCGGCCTCAATTGGCGTTCTGGGCCCTAAGGAAGTTCTGCACTGGCGGGCCCCTGAAAAGGAATGCCCTCCTGAGCCTAAGGAGGGAGAAGTCGTAGTTTTTTACGATCATCTGGCCCGGGGTTTCAGTCCTCCCGGTTCAAAATTCTTTCGGGATGTATTAGCCGCTTTTCAACTCCACCCACAAGATGTAGGCCCGAATTCTGTTTCAAACATCTGCAACTTTCAAGTGTTCTCGGAGGCATATCTTCAAGAAGAGCCATCAGTGGACCTATTCCGGGATTTCTTGCATCTGAACCGGCGGATTGAGTTTACCGAGGGGCCTCATAAGGAGCTGGGTGGTGTCAGCATCCAGAAAAGAAAGGATGTGAGTTTTTCTCACGCTGCCCTTCACAACCACCCCAAAGAATGGAACCAAACGTGGTTCTATTGTAGGGACACTTCGCCTGAAGGAGAGAACCCGCTGCCGGGTTACCGCGCCTATCGCCTGGCAACAGACCATCCCTTGCCACAACGCCTCAACGCCCCGGACCGGGCCCGGTTTGCCCCTCAACTTTCCAAGCTCAGGGCCTTCGTGGCCAACGGCTTTACCGGAGTCGACTTCGTTCGCTGCTGGCTTTCTTGGAGCATCCTGGCACTAAGCCGGCGCCCAAGTCTGATGTGCGTATACACCGGCAAACCGGATGATCCTCAGTGCCACACCGAAATGATACTTCCTGAAAATGAAGTTACTGAGTCCGCGAAGAAAATGCTGAACATCCCTCTGGAGGAGTGTAGCCGGACCGGTTTAGCTCCGTTCTGCGCAACCAATGAACCGCCAGCGGTAAGTCTTTCCTGATCTTTTGCTGTTTGTCTTAATCCGGTTATATCAATTGTCTTCCATTCATTACTTATCCTTTTGCGCAGGCTAACGATCCTTTTTGGAAGAGGAAATCTCAAGATAAACCAGCCAGGCAATCATGCAAGAAAACTTATGCTGTTAAGAAGAAAAAGGCTGTTGCTGCCTCCGGTTCACACCCTGAGGAGGAGGATCCGGACTCTGAGGTATTAACTAACCCCTATGTCCTTTGACCTCCCTTTGTCTACATTTATGTTAACAATGCCTTTTCGTAGGATCTGGCGGAAGGAAGTAAATCGGGGGGAGTTGAGGTAATTTCTCTCTCATCTGATTCAGAGCCTTTGGCACCCAAGATCCGCCGGGTATCCCGGAAGTATCCCTTTTCTCATCCTTATGCTCAGTTGGATCCCAACTTTCTTTTGAAGAAACAGCAGCATGAAGCTCACCGGACCACGCGCCTTAGCGGCCATGTGGTTGAATCGGCCGGAATACCCCTTACACCGGCTCGCAGACGCCGCTCCGAGGTTTTACTTTCTCCAACTCTCCTTCACCCAAAAGCAGGCCTCATACGTAAACCGCTTAAACCGTATGATCCTAACTATCAGGAGGCTCCTCTGTCCTCTTCCGGCGAGTCAACTGCTACATAGGTCCCAGTGCTCAAGACCATGCCTGGGTAAGTCCCTCTTTCAAACATCCGGTTTACCTCCATGTTTTTAACTTTATGATTCTCACTGTTCCTTTGACCTTTATCAGAATGCCAAAGCCCAGCAAAAAGGCAAAAGTAAGTAAGACGGCTGCTGAAACCACTACTGCTGAACTGGCCGAGAACCCTGAAACGGCCATCCCTCCAGAGGACAATCTTGACATTCAACTTGATGATCCCATTCCTATGGATCGTGACGACACTGCTGCTCCAGGAAGTGACAACACGGAGAACAAGGCTGAACCGGCAAGCCCTGTCCGGGTTAGCCCTCCTCGGGCTAGCCCGGCTCCTATCAGTCCGGTGCCTACTGCTGTCCCCCTCCAGCCAACTGCTGCCTCATCCGCAGATGTTGAGATAACCGGGCTAGGCTTCACTGCTCCCACAGAACCTGTCACCTTGGCTAGGCATATTGCCAAAGAAGAGAAATTTCAACAAGACAAAGGCAAGTGGAGTTCATATTTATCCATCTATGCTTAGTTGAGTGCCCAAGAAATTCATTCCGAGTACCTGAACCGGCTCTTTACTGGCCACGACTATGAAGTCGGTTTAGTTAATATGATGAAGGACAAGTATGAGGTCAATCTCTTTCCTTTCACTTTTGTCTCTGCTTTGTAATTTTGCAATCCTATCTTTAGGCCATAGTAGCCCCCAAGGGCCGGTTTAGCTTCATTGTAGGTGAACCGGGACTTTCATTATGCCTGAGAATGAGCTTACATTAGCCCCCAAGTACCAAGGGCATAACTTGTATATGCGCTTGGGACTTGTCTGAAAATTTTTCTTTCTATACTTCAATTGCACATTAGCCCCCAAGTGTCAAGTGTATAACTTGATATGCACTTGAGACTTGATTGATCTGTCCTTCTAATCCGTTTGAATTCCTCGCAGGCTGACTTAACCCGGCTGGCTTCGGAGGCAACTGAACTCCGGAACAGCTTGACCTTCTATGAAACCGCTTCAGCCAAAGCTAAGGAAGAACTTGTTCTTGCTTTGACTAATATGGAAAAACTGAAGAAAGATTTTGAAGCGGAGCGGTCTACATGGGCGGTGCAGAGGGATGCTCTTGAAAAAAGAGCAAAATATGCCGAAGCTGCTCTTAATCCGGTGACGCAGGAGTTATCCGGTTTGAAACAACAAATAGAGCTCATGACCTCTGCTATCTTCGGTGAGTACTCGTCTTTGTACATTTTTCATCCTTGCAATCTTTCATTCCGCTCCGGTTTAACTCGCCCAACATATACAGGGAGGCGCATAACTCATCTTGGAGATGATGTCCGGAAGAAACTCAAGGCAGCTTACACCCTGGTGGAGCAGCTCTATTCCAGCGCTCAAAGGGCTATCAGTGCCATGTCACATAACAAACCGGCGCCGACCACCATCCAAGCCACCCTGTAGAAGCTATCTGTCCTGCCTGTGCGTCTGGTTGAAGTGAAAAAGTCTGCTGCGCGGGCTGGCTCTCTTATGGCGCTGACCCGGGCCAAGGCGTGGGTCCCGGATTTTGACTCGGATGAAGCCATGAACGGATATCCCAGCAATAAAGAGGATGGATCGGCCTTCTCTGCTGAAGATCTCCGTGCCTTAACTAAGGAAATGCGTCCACTCGCCAGGAAACTTGCCGATGAAGCAGACTTGACAAGGTATCATCCGGCCTATGATCTAGAGAATTCACGGGTGGAGCGGCCGGTTTATGACACGGAAAATCTGATCCCACCAGTTCGTGGCCACACTTTCGCTCCAGATATTGACCCTTCAGATCTTATTGATGACGAAGTTTATTTCCGTGCACTCTCCAAGATTGATTGGTGCGCTCCTGGTTTCCAACTGTTGCCTGAAGTCGATGAAGACCCGGAACAAGTTGACCCTCAGCCTTCGCAGCGTGAAGAGGAGTCGTAAACCGTCCGGTATAATTTGTAGTTGCTGAATATTTTGCAAAAACTTTGATCTATTCAGGCCTGTAGGTGCCTTGTAATAAGATAGTTGAAACACTGTTTTTGTCCCAATATGGATGGCACTGCTCGATTTGGCATCTATCAATTTAACCCTCTGTTTTGCCATGCGTGATCCGTTCACATTTATCTGTGCCTGCATGAACAAAGCTAAAAAGGCGTCCTGGCGATTTACCACCAGACGGATTATACTGTTCTGATATATAAATCAAAGTAATAGTTGTTGATCACAAACATTTACCATACCTATGATTAAGTGTGCCTGTCGACCTTAATCCGGTAGGAATAATTGAAAGCGCAGGCACTGATGAGGCTCTTAGCTCTTTTGGCTTTAACGTGATGACCGATCCGGGTTATGATGAGCACCGGTTTAAATCTCTCTGGTGTTCACGACCCAGCCCCTTTTTTTAACTTTGTAAATATATGGTCAACCTTGTAGTTGTCTAGTTCCGCATCAAGTAGACTTGGTTAAAAAACCAATGATCACGACGACCAAGTTTGTGAAATCAGAGAAATAAAAGATTTTTCAGGCAAATAAGACCATGTAGTCGAGGCTTTTTGCGAGCTGCCAGGCTCCAAATTCGAGGCTTTTTGTGAGCTGCCAGGCTGTAGGTTTTTTGTGAGCTGTCAGGCTCTAAATTCATGGCTTTTTGCGAGCTGCCAGGCTCCAGGCTTTTTGTGAGCTGCCAGGCTCTAGGATTTTTTGAGCTGCCAGGCTCTAGGCTTTTTGTGAGCTTCCAGGCTCCAGGCTTTTTGCGAGCTGCCAGGCTCCAGGCTTTTTGTGAGCTGCCAGGCTCTAGGCTTTTTGTGAGCTGCCAGGCTCTAGGCTTTTTGTGAGCTGCCAGGCTCCAGGATTTTTGTGAGCTGCCAGGCTCTATATTTGACGTTTTCATCGATGACACACCACCCAATGTTTCAAAACCACTGAGGGGTCTTGTCTTTAGGTGATCAACTCGATGATTGTCAATGGCTGATTCCTTGATGTATCAAGGGCGCCAATTTAGGAGGCCATGGTAAGTTTTCAGAGAAAACTCCCATGTGATACTCCTTTGAAGAAAAACACAGCTGCCTCCCTGATGTTATCAGGGGCGTCGGTTTAAGAAGTCATGGTGAGTTTTCAGCAAAACTCCCATGTGATACTCTTTTGAAGAAAAACACAGCTGCCTCCCTGATGTTATCAGGGGCGTCGGTTTAAGAAGTCATGGTGAGTTTTCAGCGAAACTCCCATGTGATACTCTTTTCGAAGAAGATGGATGATTCCCCGGTTTACTGGGGGCACCGGTTTATTTATTAATCATAATATATACATGGTACATAAAGCGGAGCCAATGGCTCAAGTGTAGTAAGGTCGCTGAAGAGCGATGTTCCACGACCGCTTCGTCTCTTCCTCTGCTGTACGTGAGTCTTGATGCTCTCGAACGTCGACCAGGTAGTATGAACCGTTGTGTAGGTTCTTGCTGACCACAAAGGGTCCTTCCCAAGGTGGGGATAATTTGTGCTTATCTGTCTGGTCTTGGATGAGCCGGAGCACCATATCCCCCTCCTGGAACGTCCTGGTCTTAACCCGGCGGCTGTGGTACCGGCGCATGTCTTGTTGATAAATTGCTGATCGTGCTGCTGCCATGTCCCATTCCTCATCCAGCCGGTCCAAGTTGTCTTGTCTTGCTTGCTCATTATCCGCTTCAATATAAGCTGCCACCCGTGGTGAGTCGTGCCGGATGTCACTAGGGAGAACCGCTTCAGCACCATATACCATGAAGAAGGGCGTATAACCTGTGGACCTGTTAGGTGTAGTGTTGATGCTCCAGAGGACAGAAGGTAACTCCTCTATCCAGCAACCTGGTGTTCTTTGTAAAGGAACCATAAGCCGAGGCTTGGTGCCTCTCAAGATCTCTTGGTTGGCCCTCTCAGCTTGGCCATTGGACTGGGGGTGAGCTACTGATGATACATCCAGGCGAATATGTTCTCGTTGACAGAACTCTTCCATCTCTCCTTTAGATAGGTTGGTGCCATTACAAGTAATGATGTTGTGTGGAAAGCCAAACCGGAAAGTTACTTTTTTGATGAACTTAACCGCTGTTGCCGCATCACACTTACTGACAGGCTCTGCCTCAATCCACTTTGTAAACTTGTCCACTGCTACTAACAGGTGGGTTTTCTGATCTTGGGATCTTTTAAAGGGTCCAACCATATCGAGCCCCCAAGTCGCAAACGGCCAAGTAATCGGAATCATCCATGGCTCCTACGCCGGAACATGAGCACGCCGTGAAAATTTCTGGCAAGCATCACATTTTCTGACTAGGTCCTCTACATCAGCATGAGCCGTTAACCAGTAGAACCCATGACAAAAAGCTTTAGCTGCCAATGACTTTGAACCGGCGTGATGACCACAATCTCCTTCATGAATCTCTCGAAGAGTATCACAGCCTTCCTCCGATGATACGCACCGCTGAAATGCCCCGGAGACGCTGCGGTGATGAAGTTCTCCATTGACGATAGTCATAGACTTGGACCGCCGGATTATCTGTCGGGCCTCAACTTCGTCCTCTGGCAATTCACCTCGGCTCAGATACTCCAAATAAGGGAGTGTCCAATCCGGAATAATGTGAAGAGCTGCAACTAGATGTGCTTCCGGATCAGGAACAGCTAAATCCTCCTCTGAAGGTATCTGTACTAACGGACTATGCAGTTCATCTAAGAAGGTATTAGGTGGAACCGGTTTACGCTAAGAGCCCAGCCGGCTTAAAGCATCGGCTGCTTCATTCTTCCGCCGGTCTATGTGGTCCACCTGATATCCTTTGAAGCACCCTGCGACTGCCTCAACTTCTCGCCGATAAGCCGCCATGAGCGGATCTTTAGATTCCCACTTACCGGACACCTACTATGCCACTAGATCTGAATCACCAAAGCACTTCACCCGGCTCAAGTTCATTTCCTTGGCCATCCGTAAACCGTGAAGGAGAGCTTCATGCTCAGCAGCATTGTTAGTGCAAGGGAACATTAATCGAAGGACATAACAGAACTTATCACCTCGTGGGGAAGTTAACACGACTCCAGCCCCCGAGCCCTCCAATTGCCTTGAACCGTCAAAGTGGATAGTCCAGTATGTATGATCCGGCTTCTCCTCGGGTGCTTGTAACTCTGTCCAATCATTGATGAAATCCACCAGCGCTTGGGATTTTATAGCAGTACGAGGTGAAGGAAATATGCCCTAGAGGCAATAATAAAGATGTTATTTGTATTTCCTTATATCATGATAAATGTCTTTTATTCATGCTAGAATTGTATTAACCGGAAACTTAGTACATGTGTGGATGCATAGACAAAACAGTATGTCCCTAGTATGCCTCTACTAGACTAGCTCATTGATCAAAGATGGTTATGTTTCCTAGCCATAGACATGAGTTGTCATTTGATCAACGGGATCACATCATTAGGAGAATGATGTGATGGACAAGACCCATCCATTAGCATAACACTATGATCGTTTAGTTTAACTGCTATTGCTTTCTTCATGACTTATATATGTTCCTATGACTATGAGATTATGCAACTCCCGAATACCGTAGGAACACCTTGTGTGCTATCAAACGTCACAACGTAACTGGGTGATCATAAAGATGCTCTACAGGTGTCTCCGAAAGTATTCGTGGTGTTGGCATAGATCAAGATTAGGATTTGTCACTCCGAGTGTCGGAGAGGTATCTCTGGGCCCTCTCGGTAACACACATCACAATAAGCCTTGCAAGCAAAAGACTAATGAGTTAGTCACGAGATGATGTGTTACGGAATGAGTAAAGAGACTTGCCGGTAACGAGATTGAACTAGGTATAGAGATACCGACGATCGAATCTCGGGCAAGTAACATACCGTTTGACAAAAGGAACAACGTATGTAGTTATGCGGTTCTGACCGATAAAAAGATCTTCGTAGAATATGTAGGAGCCAATATGAACATCCAGGTTCCGCTATTGGTTATTGACCGGAGATGAGTCTCGGTCATGTCTACATAGTTCTCGAACCCGTAGGGTCCGCACGCTTAACGTTTGATGACGATCGATATTATGAGTTTATGAGTATTGATGTACCGAAGGTAGTTCGGAGTCCCGGATGAGATCACGGACATGACGAGGAGTCTCGGAATGTCCGAGACATAAAGATTGATATATTGGACGGCTATATTCGGACACCGGAAGTATACCGGAAAAGTTTCGGATTTATCGGGATTGCCGAAGGGGGTTACCGGAACCTCCTACGAAGGGGGATGGACCATAGTGGACCTTGTGGAAAGGAGAGAGGCAGCCCATAGGGCTGGCCGGCGCCCCACCTAGTTCCTAGTTGGACTAGGATTGGTTGGAGGCGCCACCTCTTCCTTTTCCTACTCCATCTCTTCCTTCTTTGGTGATTCCTACTAGGAATAGGATTGCAATCCTATTCCTAGTAGGATTCCTTCCCTAGCCGCACCATAGGAGGTTGGCCGGCCCTCCTCCCTTGCTCCTTTATATACGGGGGCAGGGGGGCACCCAAAGACACACAAGTTGAATTGTTTTAGCCGTGTGCGGTGCCCCCCTCCACAGAATCACACCTCGGTCATACCGTCGCGGAGCTTAGGCGAAGCCCTGCGCCGGTGAACACATCATATCCGTCACCACACCGTCGTGCTGACGAAACTCTCCCGTGAAGCTCAACTGGATCAAGAGCTCGTGGGACGTCATCAAGCTGAACGTGTGCTGAACGCGGAGGTGCCGTACGTTCGGTGCTTGATCGGTTGGATCGCGAAGAAGTTCGACAACATCAACCGCGTCACTTGACGCTTCCGCTCCCGGTCTACGAGGGTACGTAGACACACTCTCCCCTCTCGTTGATATGCATCTGGTAGATAGATCTTGCGTGATCGTAGGAAAATTTTAAAATACTACGTTCCCCAACAGTGGCATCATGAGCCAGGTCTATGCGTAGATGATATGCACGAGTAGAACACAATGAGATTGTGGGCGATACTAGTCATACTGCTTACCAGCATGTCATACTTTGCTTCGGCGGTATTGTGAGATGAAGCGGCCCGGACCGACATTACGCGTACGCTTACGCGAGACTGGTTTCACCGTTACGAGCACTCGTTGCTTAAAGGTGGCTGGCGGGTGTCTGTCTCTCTCACTTTAGCTGAATCAAGTGTGGCTACGCCCGGTCCTTGTGAAGGTTAAAACAGCACATACTTGACGAAACATCGTTGTGGTTTTGTATGCATAGGTAAGAACGGTTCTTGCTAAAGCCCGTAGCAGCCACGTAAAACTTGCAACAAACAAAGTAGAGGACGTCTAACTTGTTTTTGCAGGGCATGTTGTGATGTGATATGGTCAAGACATGATGAGTTATATGGTTTCATATGAGATGATCATGTTTTGTGAAGTTATCGGCAACTGGCAGGAGCCATATGGTTGTCGCTTTATTGTATGAAATGCAATCGCCATGTAATTGCTTTACTTTATCACTAAACGGCAGCGATAGTCGTAGAAGCAATAGTTGGCGAGACGACAACGATGCTACGATGGAGATCAAGGTGTCGCGCTGGTGACGAAGGTGATCATGACGGTGCTTTGGAGATGGAGATCAAAAGCACAAGATGATGATGGCCATATCATGTCACATATTTTGATTGCATGTGATGTTTATCTTGTTATGCTTCTTATTTTGCTTAGAACGACGGTAGCATTATAAGATGATCCCTTACTAAATTTCAAGGCATAAGTGTTCTCCCTGAGTATGCACCGTTGCGAAAGTTCGTCGTGCTGAGACACCACGTGATGATCGGGTGTGATAAGCTCTACGTTCAAATACAACGGGTGTAAGCCAGTTTTGCACACGCAGAATACTCGGGTTAAACTTGACGAGCCTAGCATATACAGATATGGCCTCGGAACACTGGAGACCGAAAGGTCGAGCGTGAATCATATAGTAGATATGATCAACATAAGATGTTCACCATTGAGACTACTCCATCTCACGTGATGATCGGACATGGTTTAGTTGATTTGGATCACGTGATCATTTAGACGACCAGAGGGATGTCTATCTAAGTGGGAGTTCTTTAAATTAATATGATTAAATTGAACTTTAATTTATCATGAACTTAGTCCTGATAGTTTTGCATATCTATGTTGTTGTAGATCAATGGCCCGTGCTACCGTTCCTTTGAATTTTAATGCATTCCTAGAGAAAGCTAAGTTGAAAGATGATGGTAGCAATTACACGGACTGGGTCCGTAACCTGAGGATTATCCTCATTGCTGCACAGAAGAATTATGTCGTTGAAGCACCGCTAGGTGACAAGCCCCCTTCCGCTAATGTAGACGCTTCGAACGTCTGGCAGTCGCGGTCTGATGACTACACCATAGTTCAGTGTGCCATGCTTTACGGCTTAGAACCGGGACTTCAACGACGTTTTGAACGTCATGGACCATATGAGATGTTCCAGGAGTTGAAGTTAATATTTCAAGCAAATGCCCGAATTGAGAAATATGAGATTTCCAATAAGTTCTACAGCTGCAAATGGAGGAGAATAGTTCTATCAGTGAACACTTGCTCAGAATGTCTGGGTACTACAATCATATGACTCAACTTGGTTGCAAAGTTGACGAGGATAGTGTTATTGATAGAGTTCTTCAATCACTGCCACCAAGCTATAAAGGCTTCGTGATGAACTATAACATGCAAGGGATGCAAAAGACAATTCCCGAGCTCTTCGCTATGCTCAAAGTTGCGGAGGTAGAAATCAAAAAGGAGCATCAAGTGTTGATGGTTAGCAAGACCACTAGTTTCAAGAAAAAGGGCAAGGGAAAGAAAGGGAACTTCAAAAAGAATAGCAAGTTAGTTGCTACTTCCACGAAGAAACCCAAATCTGGAGCCAAGCCTGAAACTGAGTGCTTCTACTGCAAGGGGACTGGACACTGGAAGCGGAACTGCCCCAAGTATTTGGCGGATAAGAAGGATGGCAAGATGAACAAAGGTATATGTGATATACATGTTATTGATGTGTACCTTACTAATACTCGTAGTAGTACCTGGGTATTTGATACCGGTTCGGTTGCTAATATTTGTAACTCGAAACAGGGACTACGGATTAAACGAAGATTAGCTAAGGACGAGGTGACGATGCGCGTGGGAAACGGTTCCAAAGTCGATGTGATCGCCGTCGGCACGCTACCTCTACATCTACCTTCGGGATTAGTTTTAGACCTAAATAATTGTTATTTGGTGCCAGCGTTGAGCATGAACATTATATCTGGATCTTGTTTATTGCGAGACGGTTATTCATTTAAATTAGAAAATAATGGTTGTTCCATTTTAATGAATAATATCTTTTATGGTCATGCACCCTTGAAGAGTGGTCTATTCTTATTGGATCTCGATCGTAGTGATACACATATTCATAATATTGAAACCAAAAGATGCAAGGTTAATAATGATAGTGCAACTTATTTGTGGCACTGCCGTTTAGGTCATATTGGTGTAAAACGCATGAAGAAACTCCATAATGATGGACTTTTGGAATCACTTGATTATGAATCACTTGTTGCTTGCGAACCATACCTCATGGGCAAGATGACTAAAACTCCGTTCTCCGGAACTATGGAGCGAGCAACAGATTTGTTGGAAATCATACATACTGATGTATGTGGACCAATGAGTGTTGATGCTCGTGGCGGGTATCGTTATTTTCTGACCTTCACTGATGATTTGAGAAGATATGGGTATATCTACTTAATGAAGCACAAGTCTAAAACATTTGAAAAGTTCAAAGAATTTCAGAGTGAAGTAGAGAATCATCGTAACAAGAAAATAAAGTTCCTACGATCTGATCGTGGAGGAGAATATTTGAGTTACGAGTTTGGTCTTCATTTGAAACAATGTGGAATAGTTTCACAACTCACGCCACCTGGAACACCACAGCGTAATGGTGTGTCCGAACATCGTAACCGTACTTTATTGGATATGGTGTGATCTATGATGTCTCTTACCGATTTACCACTATCGTTTTGGGGTTATGCTTTAGAGACAGCTGCATTCACGTTAAATAGGGCACCATCTAAATCCGTTGATACGACACCTTATGAACTATGGTTTGGCAAGAAACCAAAGTTGTCGTTTCTTAAAATTTGGGGCTGCGATGCTTATGTGAAAACACTTCAACCTGATAAGCTCGATCCCAAGTCGGAAAAATGTGTCTTCATAGGATACCCAAAAGAGACTGTTGGGTACACCTTCTATCACAGATCCGAAGGCAAAATATTCGTTGCTAAGAACGGATCCTTTCTAGAAAAAGAGTTTCTCTCGAAAGAAGTGAGTGGGAGGAAAGTAGAACTTGATGAGGTAATTGTACCTTCTCCCGGATTGGAAAATAGTACATCACAGGAAATTGTTCCAGTGATTCCTACACCAATTAGTGAGGAAGTTAATGATAATGATCATGAAACTTCGGATCAAGTTTCTACTGAACGTCGTAGATCAACCAGAGTACGTTCCGCACCAGAGTGGTACGGCAACCCAGTTCTGGAAATCATGTTACTAGACCATGATGAACCTACGAACTATGAGGAAGCGATGATGAGCCCAGATTCCGCAAAATGGCTTGAAGCCATGAAATCTGAGATGGGATCCATGTATGAGAACAAAGTATGGACTTTGGTTGACTTGCCCGATGATCGGCAAGCCATCGAAAATAAATGGATCTTCAAGAGGAAGACCGACGCAGACGGTAATATTACTGTTTACAAAGCTCGACTTGTTGAGAAAGGTTTTCGACAAGTTCAAGGAGTTGACTACGATGAGACTTTCTCACCTGTAGCGATGCTTAAGTCTGTCCGAATCATGTTAGCAATTGCCGCATTTTATGATTATGAAATCTGGCAAATGGATGTCAAAACTGCATTCCTAAATGGATATCTCAAAGAAGAGTTGTATATGATGCAACCAGAAGGTTTTGTCGATCCAAAAGGTGCTAACAAAGTATGCAAGCTCCAGCGATCCATCTATGGACTGGTGCAAGCATCTCGGAGTTGGAATATACGCTTTGATGAGGTGATCAAAGCATATGGTTTTATACAGACTTTTGGAGAAGCCTGTATTTACAAGAAAGTGAGTGGGAGCTCTGTAGCATTTCTAATATTATATGCAGATGACATATTGTTGATTGGAAATGATATAGAATTTCTGGATAGCATAAAAGGATATTTGAATAAAAGTTTTTCAATGAAAGACCTCGGTGAAGCTGCTTATATATTAGGTATCAAGATCTATAGAGATAGATCAAGACGCTTAATTGGACTTTCACAAAGCACATACCTTGATAAGATTTTGAAGAAGTTCAAAATGGATCAGTCAAAGAAAGGGTTCTTGCCTGTTTTACAAGGTATGGAGTTGAGTAAGACTCAATGCCCGACCACTGCAGAAGATAGAGAGAAAATGAAAGTCATTCCCTATGCCTCAGCCATAGGATCTATCATGTATGCAATGTTGTGTACCAGACCTGATGTGTGCCTTGCTATAAGTCTAGCAGGGAGGTACCAAAGTAATCCAGGAGTGGATCACTGGACAGCGGTCAAAAACATCCTAAAGTATCTGAAAAGAACAAAGGATATGTTTCTCGTATATGGAGGTGACAAAGAGCTCGTCGTAAACGGTTACGTCGATTCTAGCTTTGACACTGATCCGGATGACTCAAAGTCACAAACCGGGTATGTGTTTTTATTGAACGGTGGAGCTGTCAGTTGGTGCAGTTCCAAGCAGAGCGTCGTGGCGGGATCTACGTGTGAAGCAGAATACATAGCTGCTTCGGAAGCAGCAAATGAAGGAGTCTGGATGAAGGAGTTCATATCCGGTCTAGGTGTAATACCTAGTGCATCGGGTCCAATGAAAATCTTTTGTGACAACACTGGAGCCATAGCCTTGGCGAAGGAATCCAGATTTCACAAGAGAACAAAGCACATCAAAAGACGCTTCAATTCCATCCGCGATCTAGTCAAGGAGGGAGACATAGAGATTTGCAAAATACATACGGATCTGAATGTTGCAGACCCGTTGACTAAGCCTCTTCCACGGGTAAAACATGATCAACACGAGGACTCCATGGGTGTGAGGATCATCACTTTGTAATCTAGATTATTGACTCTAGTTCAAGTGGGAGACTGAAGGAAATATGCCCTAGAGGCAATAATAAAGATGTTATTTGTATTTCCTTATATCATGATAAATGTCTTTTATTCATGCTAGAATTGTATTAACCGGAAACTTAGTACATGTGTGGATGCATAGACAAAACAGTATGTCCCTAGTATGCCTCTACTAGACTAGCTCATTGATCAAAGATGGTTATGTTTCCTAGCCATAGACATGAGTTGTCATTTGATCAACGGGATCACATCATTAGGAGAATGATGTGATGGACAAGACCCATCCGTTAGCATAGCACTATGATCGTTTAGTTTAACTGCTATTGCTTTCTTCATGACTTATACATGTTCCTATGACTATGAGATTATGCAACTCCCGAATACCGTAGGAACACCTTGTGTGCTATCAAATGTCACAACGTAACTGGGTGATCATAAAGTTGCTCTACAGGTGTCTCCGAAAGTATTCGTGGTGTTGGCATAGATCAAGATTAGGATTTGTCACTCCGAGTGTCGGAGAGGTATCTCTGGGCCCTCTCGGTAACACACATCACAATAAGCCTTGCAAGCAAAAGACTAATGAGTTAGTCACGAGATGATGTGTTACGGAACGAGTAAAGAGACTTGCCGGTAACGAGATTGAACTAGGTATAGAGATACCGACGATCGAATCTCGGGCAAGTAACATACCGTTTGACAAAAGGAACAACGTATGTAGTTATGCGTTTCTGACCGATAAAAAGATCTTCGTAGAATATGTAGGAGCCAATATGAACATCCAGGTTCCGCTATTGGTTATTGACCGGAGATGAGTCTCGGTCATGTCTACATAGTTCTCGAACCCGTAGGGTCCGCACGCTTAACGTTTGATGACGATCGGTATTATGAGTTTATGAGTATTGATGTACCGAAGGTAGTTCGGAGTCCCGGATGAGATCACGGACATGACGAGGAGTCTCGGAATGTCCGAGACATAAAGATTGATATATTGGACGGCTATATTCGGACACCGGAAGTATACCGGAAAAGTTTCGGATTTATCGGGATTGCCGAAGGGGGTTACCGGAACCTCCTACGAAGGGGGATGGTCCATTGTGGGCCTTGTGGAAAGGAGAGAGGCAGCCCATAGGGCTGGCCGGCGCCCCACCTAGTTCCTAGTTGGACTAGGATTGGTGGGAGGCGCCACCTCTTCCTTTTCCTACTCCATCTCTTCCTTCTTTGGTGATTCCTACTAGGAATAGGATTGCAATCCTATTCCTAGTAGGATTCCTTCCCTAGCCGCACCATAGGAGGTTGGCCGGCCCTCCTCCCTTGCTCCTTTATATACGGGGGCAGGGGGGCACCCAAAGACACACAAGTTGAATTGTTTTAGCCGTGTGCGGTGCCCCCCTCCACAGAATCACACCTCGGTCATACCGTCGCGGAGCTTAGGCGAAGCCCTGCGCCGGTGAACACATCATATCCGTCACCACGCCGTCGTGCTGACGAAACTCTCCCGTGAAGCTCAACTGGATCAAGAGCTCGTGGGACGTCATCAAGCTGAACGTGTGCTGAACGCGGAGGTGCCGTACGTTCGGTGCTTGATCGATTGGATCGCGAAGAAGTTCGACAACATCAACCGCGTCACTTGACGCTTCCGCTCCCGGTCTACGAGGGTACGTAGACACACTCTCCCCTCTCGTTGATATGCATCTGGTAGATAGATCTTGCGTGATCGTAGGAAAATTTTAAAATACTACGTTCCCCAAAACGAGGTACATACTTCAATCCGTGTGGGCTAAGCTCAATGGCCCATTTCGCCACTCTGTCGGTGGCCTCTCTGTTCTGGATTATATCCCCGAATGGAGCTGAGCTGACGACCGTGATTGGGTGGCCCTGGAAATAGTGCTTCAGCTTCCGGTTTGCCATGAATACCCCGTACACTAACTTCTGCCAGTGTGGATATCTTTGCTTTGACTCAATAAGGACCTCACTGATGTAGTAAACCGGGCGCTGAACCGGATACTCCTTGCTTGCTTCCTTGCGTTCCACCACAATTGCCACGCTGACTGCACGGGCATTGGCGGCCACGTACAACAACAGCGGCTCTTTGTCAACCGGAGCAGCAAGAACTGGCGGTTCTGCTAATTGCCGCTTCAAATCCTCGAACGCAACATTTGCAGCATCGCTCCATACAAACCGATCCGTCTTTTTCAGCATCTGATAAAGCAAGATCGCCTTCTCTCCCAAACGACTAATGAACCGGCTCAACGCTGCAATACGGCCTGCTATGCGCTGGACATCATTGATACAAGCCGGTTTAGCCAAGGATGTGATCGCCTTGATTTTCTCTGGATTAACCTCAATCCCTTTGTTTGACACTAAGAATCCAAGGAGCTTGCCTGCTGGCACACCGAAAACACACTTCTCCGGATTAAGCATCATCTTGTAAACCCGGAGGTTGTCAAAGGTTTCTTTCAAGTCCTCTATCAGCGTCTCCTCCTTCCTGGATTTCACCACAATGTCATCAACATAAGCATGGACATTTTTTCCAATCTGCCCTTTGAAACAGTTCTGCACACAACGTTGATAAGTTGCTTGGGCACTCTTGAGCCCAAAAGGCATGGATACATAGCAGAAGGATCCAAAAGGAGTTATGAAAGCCGTCTTCTCCTGGTCCTTAACTGCCATCTTTATCTGATGGTAACCTGAATATGCATCCAACAAACTTAGCCGCTCACATCCTGCCGTAGCATCAATAATCTGATCAATACAGGGGAGAGCAAAATGATCAGTTGGGCAAGCCTTGTTTAAGTCTGTGTAATCAACACACCCTCCAGGTTCCATTTTTCTTTAGCACCAGCACCGGATTAGCCAACCACTCTGGATGAAATACCTCAACTATGAATCCTGCGGCCAAAAGCCTGGCCACTTCTTCACCTATAGCCTTGCGCCTCTCCTCATTAAAGCGGCGCAAATACTGCTTGACCGGTTTAAACTTCGGATCAATATTAAGACTGTGCTCAGCGAGTTCACTCGGTATACCTGGCATGTCAGAAGGTTTCCACGCAAAGATATCCCGGTTCTCACGGATGAACTCGATGAGCGCGCTTTCCTATTTGGGATCTAGGTTAGCGCTGATAGTGAACTGCTTAGACGAATCACCCGGAACAAAGTCAACTTGTTTGGTCTCCTCTGCTGATCTGAATTTCAGCGCCGGATCATGCTCTGTAGTTGGCTTCTTCAACAGGGACATATCCACCGGATCAACATTGTCTTTGTAGAATTTCAGCTCCTCCGTAGCACAAACTGCCTCAGCGTATCCTGCTTCTCCTTCTTCGCATTCTAATGCGATCTTGCGGCTTCCGTGAACCGTGATGGTTCCCTTGTGACCCTGTATCTTAAGCTGCAGATAAACATAGCACGGTCTAGCCATGAACTTGGCATAAACCGGCCTCCCAAACAGAGCATGATATGGGCTCCTGATCTTTACAACTTCGAAGGTTATGGTCTCTGATCTAGAGTCCTGCTCATCCCCAAAGGTTACTTCCAGATCGATTTTTCCAACTGGATAAGCCGATTTACCTGGTACCACTCCATGAAACACTGTGTTGGACTGCCGGAGCTTCTTATCTGTCAACCCCATACGTCGGAAGGTCTCATAGTATAGGATGTTGATGCTACTGCCACCGTCCATAAGCACCTTTGTGAACTTGTAACCTCCCACCTGTGGTTCCACCACTAAGGCCAACTGGCCCGGCTTATCAACTCGTGGCGGGTGATCCTCTATGCTCCACACAATGGTTTGCTCAGACCAATGTAAAAAACGTGGTACCGCCGGTTCAACTGCACGTACTGCCCGCTTCAGCACCTTTTGATCTCGTTTGCAAAAACTTATGGTGAAAACATGATACTGCCCACTGCTTAGTTCCTTCGGATTATTCTGATATCCGGATTGGTGCTGCTGCTGACGCTGCTGATTGCCTTGGTTGTTATAACCACCCTGACCTTGCTCTGGTTATGTTGATGCTGACTACTCCCGTTGTAGTTATTGTTACCGCCGTGATACCCTAATCCGGATCCGTTACCTTGGTAACCTGGTCCCTGAAAGCCGGAAATTGATCTGCCGCCGGGGGGTCCGTGGTTATATCTGGCCTGTTTCATGACCTCCTGCATGATACGGCAGTCCTTCCAGAGATGCTTAGCCGGGTTTCCCTCTGTACCGTGTCTTGGGCAAGGCACACTTAGCTGTTGATCTAGATTGAAGAGTAGCCTCTCGTTGTGCGGGGTTGGTTTACCCTTGCAGCGCTGCCCGTTGCCCTGAACGTTGGTATTGGCCACAAAGTCTGAGCCGCCCTCTGCTTTTCGCTTGCCATTGTAACATGTACCTGCCGGATTGGCTTGCGCCGGTTTACCAGCTTTGTTCGCCTTCCCAGACTTGTCTCCATCTGCATCTGGGTACTTGGTGTAATGAGAGTCCCCATACTTCACCAAAGTGCTCATGAGCGTTCCCATGTCGTTGCAATCGCGCTTGAGCCGTCCTAATTTCAGCTTCAAAGACTCGAACCGGCAATTGTTTTCCAACGTCACTACCGCTGTACTGGGGTTGATACTATTAGAAGAGTGCAGGATTTCTGATACTTCCTGCACCAAATTGCTCGTGGTCTCCTGTTCTCCTTGAACACATGCTGCTAAGTCCACCACTGACATCGGCTGTTTGCACGTGTCTTTGAAATTACTGATAAATCGACGACGCAACTCACCCCATGATCCGATGGAATTAGGCGGCAGGCCCTTTAACCATGTCCGGGCTGTACCCTCCAGCATCATGGTAAAGTATTTGGTGCACGCCGCTTCGTCCACATCAAGCATCTCCATAGCCATCTCATAACTTTCAACTCACGCCTCTGGCACCAGATCCGCCGTGTAGTTGGGTACCTTGCGCGGACCTTTGAAGTCTTTGGGTAATTTCACGCTTCGTAAAGCGGGGATGAGACACTGTACTCCAAAGGAACTAGCCGTGACTCCTGTTTCTGCGGTGGTAGGATGAACCGGTGTTGCTTGACGGGTGTCCTCGCGGGCAGTATGTCTAGCCTGATTTACCACCTCTTGGGCGTGTGCTTCTGCCCCTACCGGATTATCCTGCCAGTGACGATGCCGTCTCCGCTCGCTGCTAGATACAGCCGGTTCATCCCAATGCCTTGTGTAACTCCGGCTCGGGTGGGGGGTCGAATGAATCCTCTCCCGGCTATAAGAATACGCCTGCTGCTGTGTCAGCGCCGTGTCCAACAATTCCTTAGCCCGTCGTGCCTCCATTGCTACGGGGGATGTCCCCTCGATGGGTAAAGCAGCCAGTCGTGAAGCGGCGGCGACAATGTTGTCCAATGGGTTAGAATAGTGGTCGGGAGGGGTGTTAACATGCGGTGTTGGCACAACTAGGTGGTTCTGCTCGGTGGCTGGCGGCTGAACTAACGCGCCAGTCCCTGGAGCTCCTCCCCGGTTTACCTCTGGGCGATTACTGGCTCCCACTCCTGGCGTGCCAAAGAGATTCCTTGCCTCATAAACCGGCGGTAGGCGAGTTTGCTGCCTTCTGTACATAGCTTCATGTGCAGAATTCTGATCCAACCTGAGCCGGAAAGCTTAGGAGTCTAGCTCTGCCTGCCTTGCAGCCATCCTGACTTTCTCCGCATCCAGGTCCAGTTTAGATTGCTCAATCCGGCTCTTCAGCTGAATGATCTCCGCATCATGTTGCGCCTTGTCCGCAGGGGCCACTTCTGCTGTTACGAGCGCCGTCAAATTGCCGACCTAGGTGGATAGGACGTCAGAGGGCGACGGGGTTTGGTTGCCTGCCCCGGCTCCCGCTGCCTCTGAGGTGAACGCCCCGGTCATCGAGGGCTGCTGCGTAGACTGTGATCCGGCCGTGAATATAGCGACCCTGTTCGACGGATCAAAGGGGCCCGGAATACTATCACCATCGGACACGCCGTCTGACCGACCGTCCTGCAACAGATACAAAGATTCGGTCCATCGTCGGAATAGACACATGTCTCGCCACCAGAATCCGATCCGTCCTCGGCTCGCACTCCATGCACTGCTCCCACAAAAACACGCTTCACGGCGGGCTGATTCCGGGCTGATCTCGCACGCTGAGCCGGCTCGACGATGTTGGGGAAGATGTCCGACTCAGGTCCCGGTTCGCCGATCTTGCCGATGAAGACGTGGATGCCGCCGAAGGGGACCCGGTACCCATATTCGATTGAATCGGCCTCGGGGCCCCAGCCTGCGTCGTCGATGTAGATTCGGCCGCGACGACTCTTGGTCATCCGGCCAACCGCGTAACCCTTGAGTCCTTCAAAGCTGCCCTTCAATTACTCGAAACCATCGTGCGATAGCCCCACGGTGGGCGCCAACTGTCGTGGAATTAGCACGACAGATGTCCGGATTAGCGGACTTAGGTGTGAGGCCACCGCGCGGGTTAGCTTGAAGAGGTTAAAGCGGACAAAGGACACATGGAGTTTATACTAGTTCGGCCCCTTCGATGAAGGTAAAAGCCTACGTCTAGTTTGGTGTGGTATTGCTTGTGCGTCGATGAACAGGGAGCGAATCCGCTTGCCTGTGTCTCGAGCTGTTGTTTCTTGTCCCTGAACCGTCGCCGGGTCGTCCCTTTATATAGGAGGCGACGCCCGATCCGGTTTACAGAGTCCTGAGACCGGCTCATAAACTTGTCCGCCTCGGTCTCTACTCTTTCTATCTTACATCCCAAGTTACATGGTACGACGGTTAACATACCGTGGGCTTTGTACTTGGGCCTTAAACCTCTATGGGCTATGACCTCTTTGCTACATATTCTTCTGGGCTTATAATAATACAAACTTGTCAGTGTAATCCGGACCCTCCTGGCCGGTTTATACCTGCTAGTAATATCCCTGACAGTAATGGTGGCAAAAGTAACAGTAGCAGTTTAGTAGCAATTGTAACAGTGCCAGCGGAGAAGTAACTAAGCAAGGATCAATATGTGAAAAGCTCGTAGGCATTGAATCAGTAATGGATAATTATGTCGGATGTGCTTCCTGATGTAATATTTATAACATAGGGTGACAAAGAACTAGCTCCAGTTCATCAATGTAATGTAGGCATGTATTCCGAATATAGTCATACGTGCTTATGGACAAGAACTTGCATGACATCTTTTGTCCTACCCTCCCGTGGCAGCGGGGTCCTATTGGAAAATAAGGGATATTAAGGCCTGCTTTTAATAGAGTACTGGACCAAAGCATTAACACTTAGTGAATACATGAACTCCTCAAACTACGATCATCACCGAGAGTGGTCCCGATTGTTGTCACTTCGGGGTTGCCAGATCATAACACATAGTAGGTGACTATTGACTTGCAAGATAGGATCAAGAACTCACATATATTCATGAAAAAATAATAGGTTTAGATCTGAAATCATGGCACTCGGGCCCTAGTGACTGGCATTAAGCATAGCAAAGTCATAGCAACATCAATCTTAGAACATAATGGATACTAGGGATCAAACCCTAACAAAACTAACTCGATTACATGGTAAATCCCATCCAACCCATCATTGTCCAACAAGCCTACGATGGGATTACTCACGCACGGCGGTGAGCATCATGAAAGTGGTGATGGATGAAGGTCAATGATGACGACGGCAATGATCTCCACTCCCCGGAGCCCCAAACGGACTCCAGATCAGCCCTCCCGATAGAGTATAGGGCTTCGCGGCGGCTCCGTATCGTAAAATGTGATGAATCCTTTTCTCTGATTTTTTTCTCCCCGAAAGTGAATATATGGAGTTGGAGTCGGGGATAGAGGAGCCTCAGGGGGCCCATGAGAGAGGGGGCGCCCCCAGGGGGGGTAGGCACGCCCCCACCCTTGTGGACAGGGTGCGGGTCCCTTGGTCTTGATTCTTTGGCCAGTATTTCTTATATATTCCAAAAATATTCTCCGTGGATTTTCACGTCATTCTGAGAATTTTTGTTGTGCACAAAAATAACACCATGGCAATTCTGCTGAAAACAGCTTCAGTCCAGGTTAGTTCCATTCAAATCATGCAAGTTAGATTCCAAAACAAGGGCAAAAGTGTTTGAAAAAGTAGATACGTTGGAGACGTATCAACTCCCCCAAGCTTAAACCTTTGCTTGTCCTCAAGCAATTCAGTTGACAAACTGAAAGTGATATAGAAAAACTTTTAGAAACTCTGTTTGCTCTTGTTGTTGCAAATATGTAAAGCCAACATTCAAGTTTTCAGCAAAGATTATGAACTAACCACATTCACAATAACATTTAGGTCTCATGTTTACTCATATCAATGGCATAATCAACTAGCGAGCAATAACAATAAATCTCGGATGACAACACTTTCTCAAAACAATCATAATATGATATAACAAGATGGTATCTTGCTAGCCCTTTCTGCGACCGCAAAACATAAATGCAGAGCACCTCTGAAGATCAAGGACTGACTAGACATTGTAATTCATGGTAAAAGATATCTAGTCACAGTCATTCTCAATGTAAATTAATAGCAATGTATGAAAATGACAGCGGTGCTCTCCAACTGGTGCTTTTTAATAAGAGGATGATGACTCAACATAAAAGTAAATAGATAGTCCCTTCGCAGAGGGAAGCAGGGATTTGCAGAGGTGCCAGAGCTTGAGTTTTGAAATAGAGATAAATAATATTTTGGGGTGGGATACTTTCATTGTCAACCTAACAACCAAGAGTTCTCGATATCTTCCATGCTACACACATTATAGACGGTTCACAAACAGAATGGTAAAGTTTATACTCCCCCACCACCAACAAGCACACTCCACGGCTAGCCCGAAACAACGGGTACCGTCCATACAAACAACAGTCCTGAGGAAGTTTTGTTTAATTATTTTGATTTGATTTGCGCATGGGACTCGGCATCCCGGTTACCGGCCGTTTTCTCGTGAATGATGAGCGAAGTCCACTCATCGTGAGAATAACCCACCTAGCATGGAAGATATAGACATCCCTAGTTGATACATGAGTTGTTCGAGCATACAAAACAAAATTTCATTTGAAGGTTTAGAGTTTGGCACATACAAATTTACTTGGAACGGCAGGTAAATACCGCATATAGGAAGGTATGGTGGACTCATGTGGAATAACTTTGGGGTTTATGGAAGTGGATGCATAAGCAGTATTACCGCTTAGTACAACTGAAGGCTAGAAAGAGACTAGGATGCGACCAGCTAGAGAGCGACAACAATCATGAACATGCATTAAAATTAATCAACAATGAGTGCAAGCATGAGTAGGATATAAATCACCATCAACATAAATATCGTGGAGGCTATGTTGATTTTGTTTCAACTACATGCGTGAACATGTGCAAGTCAAACCACTTGAATCGTTCAAAGGAGGATACCACCCTATCATACCACATCATAACTATTTTAATAGCATGTTGGCACACAAGGTAAACCATTATAAACTCCGAGCTAATTAAGCATGGCATGAGCAACTATAATCTCTAAATCTCATTGCAGGCATGTTTCATTCATAATAGGCTGAATTAGGAACGATGAACTAATCATATTTACAAAAACAAGATAGGTCGAGTTCATACCACCTTCTCTCATCTCAACCAGTCCATCATATATCGTCATTATTGCCTTTCACTCGCACGACCAAACGTTGTGGATAATAATAATAGTGCACGTGCATTGGACTAAGCTGGAATATGCGAGCATTTAATACAAGGGAGAAGACAAGGTAATATGGACTCTTGGTTAAATCAACAGTAATGCATGTTAGAGCTACTAAACATTTTCATCATGGTCTTCTCCTCTCGACCCTCAAAGAAAAGAAATAAAACTATTTACACGGGAAAGCTCCCAACAAGCATAAAGAAGAACAAGAAATCTTTTGGGTTTTCTTTTAATTACTACTACTACAGGCATGGAAAGTAAGCTAGCTAAAAGCTACAACTAATTTTTTTGTTTTTTGTTTTTTTTCTGACACACAAGAAAAAGACCTAGAAAAGAAAATAAACTACATGGATAGTATAATGAAAAAGTATGAGCACCGACCACTGGAATGAGTGTGTGAACATGAATGTATTGTCGGTGAGAAATACGTACTCCACCAAGCTCAGGCTTTTGGCCTAAGTTGGTCTATGGCCACTGCTGGCCTGACGAGTATCCAAAGTCGTAGTTGGGGTTGTACTGCGATGCAACAACTATTGCCTGATGGGCTACAGCTTGGAGACAAGCCGCCTCTGTCCTATCCTCATACTAATTCGCCTCCTCCTTGGTTATAACATATCTCCCTTTTGCATACGTGTCAAATTCTTCCTTGATGCCTGCTTGTACCATAAACTCCTCTGACGGCCATTCACAAGGCCGCACATGAGCTTCCCTCGGTGGTTCATCATTCGGCTCACGTATCATGAGCCTTGGAACTTGCTTCCTTGAGTAACCACTTTGGTAGATTTTCCTATGCATTTTTCTCTGAAAAATTTCTAAATTTTTTAGTAACTCAAAATAAAAGTGAACCAAACTCAACAAGATTGATAGCAACTACTCCCACAAGTCCCTAGAGACTGTATCATGCATTAGAACTACTTGGGACCACATAAATTTGACATGCAAGCTCAAGAACATGGTCACATAAGCAGCAAAAATTTGCAATAAATAAAGCACTGGAACAAAAACTAATTGGACCATTGGAGGAGTCACATACCAAACACTACAAAAAAAAGACACATCCGTGACATTTTGGGCCGAACGAATTTTTTTTCTGTCATACTTATGACACTTCTATGAAAATAATTGTGACAAAACACGGTATCATCATAGATGTGGTGGGGTCCTACTTCTATGACAAAAAATCATGACAGAAAATGGGCTTTTCGTCCTGGGCGGGCCGGAGACGCAGCTGCATGACATTCTTTGGGCCGTCCATGACGGAAAAAACCGTGGTAGAAGCGAGGGCGAGGAAAATATTGGGGTGTTCCCGATTACGGTGGGTAGTCGGGGCCGAGCGATGCGCGTTTCTCTCGTCCACGTACGTGCATGGATGCGAGGCGTTGGGCTCTAACTGAACCCGAGCGAGCCATTGGGCACTAACTAAACCCGAGCGATGCAAGCTACGCTTTACTGAACCCGAGCGATCGATCGATGGCTGTTAACTGAACCCGATCGAGCCATTCCTTCGCTACTGCCGCTAACTGAAGCCGATCGATGCTGCCTCTGCATGAACAGTGAGCGTTGCTGGGGGGTTTGGATTAATAGTTCCCGGTGGGGGTGGATGAACAGGACCCCGTGGTGTTGCCTCTGGATGAACAGGACCCTAATCGATCGAGCCGGTCGGGGCTGCATGAACAGGACCCCGTGGAGGGCTGGATGAATAGGACCACCCAGTGGAGGGCTGTATGAACAGGACCACCCCGTGGATGAACAATAGACGGTGGAGGGCTAGATGAACTATAGCCCGTGGAGGGGTGCTTGAACAGGAGCCCGTGGAGAGGGCTGGTTGAACAGTAGCCGGTGGAGTAGCGCGCAGTGGAGGCGAATAGTCGCAGGTGGAGGTCCGTTTCGACCGTAGCACTCCAACACAAGTCTGTTTTCTCCGTTTTGCGGTACGCCACACCCCTCCCGATCAACAGGACCCCCGTTTCGACCGTAGGAGGTCCGTTTCCTCCGTTTTGCGGTACGCCAGACCCCTCCCGATGAACAAGATTCCGTTTCGAACGTGGCCGATTGAACACAAGGCCGTTTCCTCCGTTCTGCGGTACGCTAGGCCTCGTTTCTATCGGTTGTTCCGACCAAGCCCTCCCGATGAACACTTCGAAGCATTCCGTTCCGACCAAGCCGGTTGGCCCCCCTTGAACACAACGACGACGGTGTTTCTCCATTCCGATCCAGCCATGTACACGAGCCCTGGCCGTACGTACGCGCGAGTAGGCGTTCGAGACCCCGCCCATATGTACGTACGTGGCCGTATTTACTTTCTTGCACCCTGGCCGAAGTACGTATGTGTACATGCTACGTGCGCGCCTCTGCTACGACACATGCGCGCCTCTACATCGACCAGTATGTACGTACATGTTCGCGACCAGAATGACAACGCTACATACGCTTCGACCAGGTGGGTCCCGACTGTCAGGTACTTCCATGCGTGCGAAGATGTAGCTGGTGGGTCCCAGCAGTCAGGGGGGTGAATCATTGTTTTTTTGCCCAGACGCACTTCCTTGCGTGCGAAGATATAGCTGGTGGGTCATAGCAGTCAGGGGGAAACGTTTTTTCGCGAAATACGGTGTCCCGTCCGGTGGAACCCCGATGTCAGGTGGATGAATAATAATTTTGCGCGTAATAAGGAGGCACTTCCTTGCTGCGGCCGTGGGCCCAGCTGTCAGCCTCTCCACGTACAGTACTCTTCTGACGGAAGTCGTTCCTTGACCACGTTGACCACGCCGCGCCGAGAGCACCAGGGCGGTGAACGACGGCGAGGCCTAGGAAGGGGACGACGCGTAGCCGGGGAAGATGCGGCAGTGGAAGCCCGCGCGGAGAGGAGTACGAGGGTTCACTGGTTCGACTGCGATGTGAGGCCGCCGTCGCCGCAAGGCCTGGCTAGCGGTGGGAATAGTAGGGGCGGTGAGGCCTCCGTGGCAGCACAGCTGGCCACGGGAGGCAGGAGCATGCGGCACGACCGGCGCTGCTTTGGGCGGCTGGAGCAAAAAGACCAGAGGTTGAAGAAGAACTACGGTCGTTGGATGGACATCGTACGGTCACTGGAGCTAGAATCATTAATATTGACTAAGTTGACAAAGCACTCCGTCCCCGTCAACTTAGTAGGCCCACAAGTCAGCCACCCACCAAGGTGGGTCCCAACAAGCAGGGGAAGTATTCATTTTTTTGTGCCTAATAAGGCGACAGTTCCGGTGGGTCCGAGCTGACAACGGGGGGAACGTTTCTTCGCGAAATACGGTGGCCCGTCCGGTGGGTCCCAGCAGTCAGGGGGGAATATTTTTTCGCCAAATACGTTGGCCCGTCCAGTGGGTCCCTGCTGTCAGGTGGAGGAATATGTATTATCTGCGTAATAAGGAGGCACTTCCTTGCGGCTGTCGTGGACCCAGCTGTCAGCCTCTCCACGTATAGTGCTCTTCTGATGGAAGTTGTTCCTTGCCCACATTGACCACGCCGCGCCGAGAGCACCAGGGCGGTGGACGACGGTGAGGCCTAGGAAGGGGACGACGCGGAGCCGAAGAAGACGCGGCAGTGGATGCCCACGCGTAGAGGAGTATGAGGGTCCACTGGTTCGCTGCGGTGTGAGGCTGCCGTCGCCACATATTAACAGGGGGTGTGGGTGAGTAGAGTGATGGGCTGGACAACGGTGGGAGTAGTAGGGGGCGGTGAGGCCTCCGCCGCATCGCAGCCGAGCACGGAAGGCAGGAGCACGAGGCACGACCGGCGCTGGTTGGGGCGGCTGGAGCAATTAGACTAGAGGTTGAAGAAGCACTACGGCTGTTGGATGGACATCGTACGATCGATGGAGCTAGAATCGTGCATATTGACTAAGTTGACAAAGCCCTCGTCCCCCTCAACTTAGTAGGCCCACAAGTCAGCCTGCCACTATACTGGGTCCCAGCTAGCAGGGGGAGTATTCAATTTTTTGTGCATAATAAGGACGTACTTTCTTGCGTGCGAAGATATAACGGGTGGGTCCTAGCTATCAGCGGCGGTAACGTTTTTTTTTTGAAATACAGAGGCCCTTTCGGTGGGTCCTAGATGTCAGGTCGAGGAATCATTATTTTGCGCGTAATAAGGAGGCATTTCCTTGTGTGCGCCCATGGACCCAGCTGTCAGCCTCTCCACGTACAGTCCACTTCAGATGCATGTCGGTCGTTGACTACGTTGACTAGGCCGTGTCGGGAGCACCAGGGCAGTGGAAGACGGCGAGGCCTAGGAAGGGAACGACACGGAGGCAGGGAAGACTCGGTAGTTGTTTCCCACGTGAAGGGGAGTACGACTGTACGAGAGTTCACTGGTTCGTCTGCCGTCGCCTGAGAATAACAGCAGGTGTGGGTGAGTAGAGGGATGGCTAGGCCAGCGATGGGAGTACGGTGGGGCGGTGAGGCCTGCGCTGCAGCACAGCTAGCCACTGGGAGGAGGGAGCAGGCAGTCCCGCCGGCGCTTTTGTGAGCGGCTGGAGCAGGAAGAGCAGAGATTGAAGAAGCACGACGGCCGTTGGATGGACATCCGACAGTCGCTGCTTGTGCGTCAACCTTTTTTTTAGGAAAACCTCAAATCTGTGGAAAACATCATACAACCCATCTGCCATTATTTCTAATAATTTACAGCCCATTTGCTAATTCTTAAGTGTTTTTTGGAGCCCATATTGTTTTTGTTAGCATTACATCCCATATTGTGGCCACGGTTAAAAAATTATACGAAATTTTGCATATTTCGATGCGGTCCGAAATGTTTGTAATCCCAAAATTTCGAGTCAATTCAAACTGATTTTAAAAATAAATGTATATCAATATAAAATCCAACAAATTGTCCACACATAAAAATCAATGCAATTTAAAATCTCGAAATGAAAAAAAGAAATTTGAAACTAATTGCCGGTTTGATGTGGTTTAAAAATGTACATCCCATGTCTCATTACTGATAGGCCATTTTCTCGGCCAGCGGAATGAAGCTCTCCTCGTCTTGAAAGATTTGCAGCCCAATAGGCCTGACAAAGCGACTTACTTGGAAAATCACAAAAAAACTGGGCTGTGGCTGTGGACCCAGCTGTCAGCCTCTCCACGTACAGTACTCTTCCTATGGAAGTCGGTCGTTGACCACATTGACCACGTCGCGTCGAGAGCACCAAGGCGGTGGACGACGACGAGGCCTAGGAAGGGGCCGACACGGAGCCGGGGAAGACGCGGCAGTGGATGCCCACGCGGAGAGGAGAACGAGGGTTCACTGGTTCGGCTGCGGTGTGAGGCTGCCGTCGCCGTAGAATAACAGGGGGTGTGGGTGAGTGGAGGGATGGCCTGGCCAGCGGTGGGAGTAGTATGGGGGCGGTGAGGCCTCCGCGGCAGCACAGCCGGCCACGGGAGGCAGGAGCAAGTGGCACGACCGGCGCTGCTTTGGGCGGCTGGATCAAGAAGACTAGAGATTGAAGAAGCACTAAGGCCGTTGGATGGGCATCGTATGGTCACTGGAGCTAGGATCGTTCATATTGACTAAGTTGACAAAGCCCTCCGTCCCCGTCAACTTAGGAGGCCCACAAGTCAACATCCCACTGTGGTGGGTCCCAGCTGGGAGGAGGGTATTCATTTTTTGTGCGCAATAAGGAGGCACTTCCTTGTGTGCGAAGATATAGTTGGTGGGTCCGACCTGTCAGCGAAGGGAATGTTTTTTCTCAGGAAATACAGAGGCCCTTCCGGTGGATCCCAGATGTCAGGTCGAGGAATCATTATTTTGCACGTAATAAGGAGGCATTTCCATGTGTGCGACCATGGACCCAGCTATGAGCCTGTCCACGTACAATCCACTTCCGATGGATGTCGTTCGTTGACCATGTTGACCACGCCGCACCAAGAACACTAGGGCGGTGGACGACGGTGCGGCATACAAAGGGAACAACACGGAGCCGGGGAAGACACGGCAGTGGCTGCCCACGCGATGGAGAGTACGAGTGTTGACTGGTTCAGCTGCCGTCGCCGGAAAATAACAGGTGGTGTGGGTGAGTAGAGGGATAGGCAGGCCAGGGATGCAAGTATATGATGGGGCCGTGAGGCCTGCCCGGTAGCATAGCCAGCCACGGGAGGCGGGAGAAGGCGGATCCGACGGTGCTGGTTTGGGCGGCTGGGGCAGGAAGATCAGAGACTCAAGAAGCACGATTGCCGTTAGATTGACATCTAACGGTCTGACGCTGGTAGAGTCGATTGTTGACTAAGTTTCTTTTTTGATAAACCTTGTGTACGCATGCACTTAGTAGGACCACAAGTCAGCCTCCAGATCCGTGGCAGACAACATAGAGCCCATTTGCTATTTTTTCAATAATTTACAGGCCATTTGCTAATTCTTAAGTAATTTATTACAGCCCATTTTCTGCCTAGGACCACGGTCAAAAAGTTCAACCTTATTTTGCATATTTCGGTGGAGTCCGAATTTTTGTAATCCCGAAATGATAAACATTTTTAACAACTTATTAATTTGCCGAAAAAATCGTTTTTTTTGTAAGCAAATAAGACGTGGGATAATTGAGTTGGTTTAAGGGAAAACCAGTGGTAAAAAAATCAGCGCTGGGAGGGAAAACAACAACAAAAATAAGGATGTAAACATGAAAAGTGAATTTTATGTATTTTCAGTATAATGATATGTGTATATGAACTAGTAAAACTATAGGTAGAGATTAGAAAACAGATGTAGGACATGCGTTTCAAGAGGAAAATAGAACTGGGTTGTGTGTTTGATTCAGTAAAAAAAGTGCCTACAGATGTTGTAAGACAAAATATAACTAATGCTGGCGGGCCAGAGGCCAGTAGATACATGCTGGATCTTTGTGCCCCGTTGTCGTCATGGGATGGGCCTGTTAAAAACAAAACCAAGCCTGGGCAGTCTAGAGCCCAGTTGAAACTTGCTCGATCTGAAAAAACAATATACATGCTCAATAAACGAGAGAATTCTGCAAGTATAGACTGATAACTGGGATGCAACAGGGATATTTTTTTTCATCATGATAATAAGAGCATGCACTTGTTTCGAAAAATTTGGAGAACTGGGAATTCCAACGGCATGTGCTTATGCTACCCATCAAATAAAAATCAGGTGCTTGAAAATTCGTTTCGAAACAAATGATTCAGCTTTATATCCACGTCGACCCTCGGCATGATGGTTGGAAGCAAATGCCAAGTTCATACCAAAAGATAGTTAACAACAATACCAACTTGCGAACCACAAAGTAGTACAAGTACCAATACCAAACTAACTTATAAAGTTTTTACTCCTGGCCCTAGTGTTCGTCTGGTAGAAAATCTTGCACAGGACCAGCTACCGCTCGTTCTCTTGCTCCAAGTCCCCGAGGTGGTACTGGTGCATCACCCAGTTGGTCCTCTGCTGGTCGAAGTTCTAGTTGATGTGCAGCACGAGAACCTTTTTGCTGCCCGTCTGCCGGTCGTTGACCATCACCGGCAAGGTATTGCAGGTGTTTGGGCCACCTCGCGTGCATGCCTCACTCCGACTGTATCTTGCCACGCGTCCACGTGCCCATTTTGAACGCCCTGGAATTGCGCTGGAAGAAATGCTTGCTTAGGCCACTGAGTGTGATACCTGCAGTATTGTTGAATACAGGTTTTAGTGTACGTAGTTGGCATTTTCATAACATCTTTGGCATGTTGCATTCACTTGTTTCACTTTTTATTAACTGTCAAATTGTAATTGCTTCACCAGGTTTGCGTCTAAAAAGAAAAATAGAGCTATAAACAAAGGAATATGTTTGTGCCAGTAGACGGCCGATCGGTGTCTTACCTGGAAGTTTCTTAGGATGGGTGTAGCATATGCCGTGCTCGCTGTCAATGGTTGGTATGAACAAATCGATGAGAGGGTGAGATCACGCGCTGTCAGCACTCACTTTGGCCTCAAGGTGCTCGACCAGCTCCTGATCTGTGGGATCGAACTTGACGCCAGCCGGCAGCATCGGCAATCCTTCTTCGACTTGCATGGGTTAATTCCAGTTATATGGTACTCATTGTATAACCAATCGACTATTTTAAGTGAATGATAAAAGATTTCAACAGATAAGTGGTACTCCAAGTCTGCAGTCCAGAATACCCGAACACGCCGCCGGGATTCTTGTGTCACCTCACGCGCAGCGTGTTGTCATGTCAATTCAATGTGTGGATATGATGAATAATTCAACCGACGTATCTAGTACTGCTACTGTACTACTTACTAGTCGTATTTAGTGTCACATTTTAACCATAGGCTTAACTAACAAGTATGCACTTGAAGCCTAAGTGATATATATATATATATATATATATATATATATATATATATATATATATATATATATATATATATATATATATATATATATATATATATATATATATATATATATATATATATATATATATATATATATATATATATATATATACTGCACAACATCTCTATCATCATTATGAGTACATCATGCGCAGGTGAGTTAGGATGCACTTGATCCCAGAAAGGTATCTATCCTTCAAATGAGAGGAGTGCTTCACACTAACAACAGTACATAATATCCAACAAAAGAGGGTCGTGCTACAGCAGTAGAATACACAGCTCAGTCTATATATCAGTACGAATCAAATTATGCATATTTGCTGTTGGCATGAACCACATCGCCGCATGTCTGGTTTGCAAAAGCCATCCATCGCATGGAAGCTTGATGCCTTTCACACACTGAAGATTATCTGGCAACAAGCTGTGTCGACAAATCTCTGGATATGGTCATTCATGAAACCCATGGTATGATGTGTAAACACAGCCCCCCCTGGCGAATGGAAGTTGCATAGCACGGTAATCATTGCCGGTGATATGATCGATGATTGGTTGGATGATCGGATAATTGAGCCCGAGGAACATGGAGTGGTTGCCGTGGTTGTAAACCCGCCTCCAGTTGAATACGCCTGGCCCAACGGAGCTGGGATCTTTCTTGAACACGAAGCAGCCATAGCCAACCATGTCACGAACGCCCTAGGCATTGTACTGCATGCGGTTTGATGAAATGGTTTGGTCAATTTGGTACGTGCAAATGAGCATCAAATGACCACCGTCAGCTGAACGAGCGATAAACCACCACCCATTGGCTGGTATGAATCGAGGTCCTGGAGTCATGAAGGTCAGTGCATTTGCGTCCGCTGCAACAATTCAAATTGGAGATGAAAAGGACAAAAATAAACAATCATGTTCAGAGTATGTGTGGAATTAAGATTATTATAACAGTGACACATATCCTAGACAGAGAATTGCAATGCCGTGGTCATAATCATACCTCAAGTTAAAAAAAATAAGCCAATGGCTTTCATATTCTAGCAATATATCATGGTTCAAACATCATGTAACAATGAGAGGAAAACAGATATGAAAGGGCATACTCATATTCTACCATAGCACTTACTACAGTAATCATATCAACTCTAAGCAATAACATGCGTTGTTATAAAAATCCTAGAAATGAGAGTAACATATAGCAATCATGAGGTTATACTCATGATATCTATTCTAACAATCATTAGATACCAATTGTTCTCATATCAACTCTAACAATAACATGTGTGGTCATAAAAATCTAGGAAATGAGAGGAACATATAGCAATGATGTGGTTATAGACATACTATATATTCTAAATTTGTAACAATGAATAGGCAGTCGTATTCTTACACTAGTGCAGAACCGGGCAATAGCACCGGTTCGTAAGGCCCTTTAGTGCCGGTTCCATAACCGGCACTAAAGTGTGGGCACTAAAGGTCCCCCCGCCCCTTAGTACCGGTTCAGCACGAACCGGTGCTAAAGGGCAACCATGTGGCACGAGCCAGCTCCGGGGGCCGGGAGCCCTTTAGTATCAGTTGGTAAAACCAACTGGTACTACAAGGTTTGGTTTTTTTTTGGTTTTATGATTTCTTTTTCATTTAATTTTGTGTTTTCCATTTAATTCTTTTTTGTTTGCTGGTATTTTATGACACTACACATTGTACATGTTATGCATATATAT
>LR738711.1:901556062-901588796 GCA_902687465.1 Secale cereale
ATATAATTTCTTGTAGAACCAATCATATATATATCATCAAATGTCTCACAAACCACCAATTCACACATACACACATGTATAGCTAGCTATATACAATTTCTCCTACATGTTGCCTTCGGAGCCAGTTTCATTAGCCTAATTGGTGCCTTCGGAACACGATGACAATTGGAAGTGGTTCATGCGGGCGGTAGCGGGTAATGGTATTCTCCCTTTGGATCTATGACCTGGTCGAGGAAAAATCTCGCTATTTCCTCTTGAAGTGCTTGTACGCGCTCCGTTTCTAGGAGCTTGTCCCGCACCTATTAAAACTGTTAAGAAGGAGATCAATATGCATGTTTATTAGTTGTGTGACTAGATATCGATAATGGTGTAAAAATAGTGAATAGTGTTCTGACAAACGTACCCATTCATGTCTTTGAGATCTGCTCCTTTCGGACGCCATCATGCGAATGTTCTCGCAAACGCAGTATGCACACAGATCAGTCCCCTGCGCCTGCTTCAGGTCCTTTACGAGAATGGAATTTGATCAGATAATAATAAATCAAGCATGATAATTAAAGAGATAATGGCAGCTAGCTAGCTAGTACTACTTAATTACTTACCTTGGGTCGAAACCATCGCAATTTTTCTTTCCATTCGCTTGGAGTGATGCTGATGAACCTTGCCCAAGCCCTGCCTGCCGACAAAGAAAATGAATAAATGGGTTATTAAATAGTTCATATCAGGAAATGATGAACTAAATAGGCCGAGATATATAGTTAATAATGATTGAAATTACCCGTTGACTATCCCAAACAAGTTGGTGTAGTCACTTTGTTTTTTAAATAGTGAGTCGAGTACTTCAACTGTTCCGGCGTCAACTTTAATGATACACAAGATCCAGTGAAATCTGCATGCACACACGTTTGGATGTCTTAATTAAGCGGACATATGTAAGCAAAAACATGTAGCTAGCTAGTAGGCAAAAACAGAGAATTTGTAGTACAAGAGAGTGTGACTCACTGGAAGTTGTAAGGAAGTAGTATATCTTCATTGTATTTGAGACACTTCAAGAACTCTAGCATGCTGTCCTCTACATGCTTTTCATAATATGCATCTATTTTCCATGTGTATTCATTAACGGTGTTTGGGTCAATGAACCCAATGGCATAGCGTCCAGCTTTTTTCATTTCATACATCTTCATCCTGCATAATACCACAGAAAAGAATGCAGTGAGGAAAATTACAGGTAATGATTGATCAAAAGGATCACTACAGCTAGCTTGAGACTTAAATTACATAAAGAAATCACTAACAAACAATAGCAACTGACGATAGATTTGTCGAGTGCGTCTTGATTGTATAACTGAAACAGTTCATTATACTCAACGGACACATCGTTCTCATGATAGTAATGATCCTTCTCGACTTTCACCATGAGGGACACTCGACTGGAACTCTTGGTAATGGCCATGTACCATTGATGCAATTCATACATTCTTGTTGTGAGCTTCTTGACCTCGTCTGGCTTGACCAAAGGTTGGCCCCGGACACATTTCTGCTTTATTTCCTCCTCTATAAGAACATGCATGGGCTCGATCTCGAGGAGTTGTCCAACAGTGATGTTGAGCATTTCAGCCTGCGTTATATGCTCGTCGGTTATTACCACATTGCCATCCCCGGGAACTAAACTGTTTGCCCACAATAATATTGGGCGCGCGTACTCTCACGTGTTGTTGGCACAACAAGCGAGGGGATCGATTGCGCCGCCTGTTCTCCCAGCTGGGGAACGGTTTTCCCGCATTTTTTGACAGTTGCTTGTTGTTTGCTCGAGCTCGAGCACGCCTCCTTCTGTAGACATTCTCGATTTAACTTCCTGAGGTGGTGCTCATAGTCGTTGTCAACAGGCTTGGGAGCTGGTGGTTGAGCCATACGAATGAAGTGGTCAATCTTTTCCTCAGGCACTTTCTCCCTTGGCGGCGGTGGCGGTTTCGGTCCAAAATAGTCGTCCACTTCTGCCTGCACTATGGCCTTGGTTTGCTCCTCGGTCCTGTCATAAGCCCTCTGAGGAGGATCAGTGAGGCTTGGACCATATTTAGTTCGCTTGCCTCCGCCTGTACTTCCTGTACTGCCTCGACTCGTACCGCTACGCACCATTGCTATGGGGTGTCTCTTCCGCGATTGCTGAGGCGGCGGAGACGGCCGACGGGGCTGAGTTGGACGAGGAGGAGTGGCCTGAAGCTATGCCGGACTTGGAGGAGGAGTGGCCTGAAATTGTGCCGGACTTGGAGGAGGAGTGGATGTCTGACGCTGTGTCGGACTTGGAGGAGGAGTGGCCTGACGCTTTGCCGGACTTGGAGGAGGAGGAGTGGCCTGACGCGTTGGTGGACTTGCAGGAGTGGGAGTCTGCTGACTCGGTGGCGGACTTCGACGAGGAGTCGGCTGGCGCGGTGTCGGTGGCCTTCGTAAGATGATGCAATCCTTTCTCCATAGGATGATACGATGTTTGGCCTCTCCGAGTGTGTGCTCGTCGTCACCTCCAGGAATGTCAAGCTCTAGCCCCGAATATTGGTCCACCACCTCATCAACCATGACACGAGCATAGCCCGCTGGAATCGGGTTGCAATGGAAGGTTGCCTCGGGGGGATTTATAAAAGCAAGGGCGTCCGCCACCTTCATGGATATGTTCTTCATTTTGAAGTGTAGCTCGCAGTTAGTGTTCTCAATGATGTCATCCACGGGGTATCTATCCAGCATTGCGTCGCCCGGGGCGGAACCCACGCTGCTTCTCCGCATGGATGGGGCGGTGGTATGCAATGCTGGATCATCCGCTAGCTGTTGCAGCTGCTGAGACCCCCTTTGCTGGCTAAGTGAGTCGATATGCTCCTGCTGCCGCTGGAATTTGTCTGCCAAGTCCGCGTGCTTTGATTCTAGGCCTTGAAGGCGTTCATAGTCCATCTGCCTCTGCTTCTCCTCCGCAATCTTCCTTCTTGCTCGGGTTCTATAGTCGGCGTTCCAGTCCGAAAACCCCTCAAACCACGGCATATCGCCCTTGCCTCGTGTTTTTCCCGGGTGTTCAGGATTTCCCAGGGCACGCGTAAGCTTGTCGTTCTCTCTGTTGGGCTGGAACACCCCTGTCCGAGCCTCTTCTATTGCATCAAGTAGCTTATCGTCGGCTCCTTTCAGACATGCCTTCCTCGAAACTTCGCCTGTCTTCGGGTCCAACTCCCCCCCATGCGCATAGAACCAAGTCCTCCACCTGGGGGGCCAGCTCCTAGTAACCGGAGTGACACCTGCATCCTCCATCCCTTTCTCAAACTTATCCCACTTAGGCATTGCCACCGCGTAGCCACCTGGCCCCAGCTTATGGAACTTATCCTTTTTTCGTCATTCTTCTTGTTTATTCTTGACCGTTCCTTAGCTAATTCTGAATCCTTGAATTTCACGAAATCGTCCCAATGAGCACTTTGCTTCTCTAGATTTCCCTCCAATACTGGAGTCTTCCTTCCTCCCTTGACGTACTTGTCCCATTCACGATTCTTGTGGTTCTTGAATGCAACCGTCATCTTCCTAAGAGCAACATCCTTGACTTTCTGCTCATCTTCTTCTGTGAGATGATCTGGTAGGGTGAAATGTTCCATGAGAGTATTCCAAAGCAGATTTTTTGTCTGTCGTCGACAAAAGTAACATCTGCACGTGGCTTTGCTGGCTTTCTCCATTCTTGAAGGGAGATCGGGAGTTGGTCCTTCACAAGAACTCCGCACTGTCGAACAAACTTGTCCGCAATCTTCTTAGGCGCTAATGGTTCGCCATTAGGTCTGATTGCCTCGATATTGTACTTTACACCCTCCTTCAACAATTTGTTCGGGCCTCGTTTCGTCCTGTTGCCTGAAGATTTGCTCGATCTGGATGGCTGAAAGAAGAAAGATCGATTCGTTAATATATCTTCAACTCATTTAAAACATGTGATGATCACCAGATGTGCCTGCTTATATAAATATATATACCTCGCCAGTCTTTGTTGTTTCAAGATCAACATTTTCTTCGTCATCATCATAATCGTAGTTCATGACTTCATCAATTCGGTCGTCGCGATCGAATATCATATCACCATCTCCGGTGTTGTTTAGAAATTCAGAGCCATCATAATCTTCTTCATTCTGATCATCATCTGGCCCGCGAGGATGGCGTATCATATCGAACAGGGTCTGTTCTCCCTCTCTGCCGGTATTGTCCGCCATAGCTTTTATTTAACTAATCCAAAAGAAATATAAAACAATTTAGTATTCAAATTACATCGTCTCGAATATTAGATATAATCTCGAATACATCGTCTCGAATAATATATAATATCGAATACATCATCTCGAATAATATATAATATCGAATACATCACTGGCTAGGTAGCTAATAACGATCGAATACTACAGAAGAATCTAGGACACTCGCGGTTCCTGCGGCGCGGGCGGTGGACACCCAAAGAGAAGGAACCCTCACAGGATCATAGCTGAAGTGAGATCCCTGAAGAAACTGCCAGGTATTGGAGAACCTGCCGCCCTCTAACGCAACCATTTAGCGATGGACGTGCTCGTCCTCCTCCCTGACACGGCGACGTACCACCTCCGGCGGGGCCGGCTCCCTCCGCACCGAAACTGGCCCACGCGAACGCCACCAAACGAGATCAGGGTCGACGACGGGACCCGGGGCCGGGTTTCTCATCAAGCGGCGCGCCCCCCAGGCAGCACCTCCCAGTGCCAGCCCGGCGGAGCCCAGTCCCGCACATGGGTCAGCCGGACGTCGTCGCGGATGGGTTGACGGCGAGGATGCGGGCCGGGCATCGTCGAGAACAAATACTAGCTATATGCCCGCAAAAAGTAACATTTTTTTAATGAATGGATTTTGATAACTAAAATTTCTAACATATCTATATAACTAACATTTCTATAACATTTCTAACAATGGTATATAACTAACATTTCTATAACATTTCTAATATTTCTATAACTAAAAAATAGAAAAAAAAATTATAACATTTCTATATATATATAACTAACATTTGTATAACATTTCTAATATTTCTACAACTAAAAAAAAGAAAAATTTCTAACTTTTATGCAAATATAACATTCTAAATTTCTATAACTAAAATTATAAGAAACTAAAAAAATCGATCATCGTCTAACAATTTGAAAGTTAATCTAATTCATCTAGCTAAAACTAACATTTATAAAATTTCTGACATTTCTATATAACTAACATTTCTATATACTATTTAAAATGAATCTAATTCATCGAGCTAAAACTGAAATTTCTAAAAAACAGAAAAAGTGTGTGCGTGTGTGTGTGTGCGCGCGTGTGTGGGTTTGTGTGTGTGTGCGCGCGTGTGTGTGTGTGCGAGGGGCCGGGGGAGAGGGCCTCACCGCGCGGGCGAGGTCGAGGCGACGACGACGGCAAGGTCGAGGCGACGACGACGGGGGCGGCGACGGCGACGGTGGCGTCGACGGGGGCGGGGACAGCGAACGGGGACGGGGACGGCGACGAGGACGACGACAGCAAACGGGGACGGGGGCGGCACGCGACGACGACGGGGGCGGCGACGGCGACGGGGACGGGGACTGGGGCAGCGCGCAATGGGCGGCGACGGCGTCGACGGAGAGGAAGAAACATAACAGAATAGAGGGAAAACTGAAAATTCGTCAGTGTTGTATATATAGGATGGACCTTTAGTACCGGTTGGAGCCACCAACCGGTACTAAAGGCCTGTTTTGGCCAGGCCAAGCGGCGGGAAGGGCACCCCTTTAGTACCAGTTGGTGGCTCTAACCGGTACTAAAGACACCCCTTTAGTACCGGTTGGTGCCACGACACGGTACTAAAGGTGGTGCGCTGCAGGTGCGGTGCGGCAAGTTTAGTCCCACCTCGCTAGCCGAGGGGCAGCCGCACTGGTTTATAAACCCCACCATGGCTGCTCCTTCGAGCTCCTCTCTACTGCAGGCTTGTGGGCCTAACTTTGCCTCGCTGCCCTGTGAGTCTGCTGGACCTTTGTGGGCCTGCAAATACAGGCCCAGGGCCTTGCAGGCCCATAGGGTAGCACGCAAGCAATTTTTTATATGGTATTTCATTTTATATGTAACTAAAATTTCTATATCTAAAATTTATCTATCTAACATTGCCGCAAATATATCTAACATTTCTATATAAATTTTATATCTAACTAACATTTCTATATCTAAAATTATCTAACAAACATTTTCGTCCTAAACACTGATACTTCGAAAGAGATTGTCCATTTTGTACATGAAGTGCATCCAGTTTTTGCCATGACCCTCTTTACTTTTTTGCACATGCCATGTGGGTGAAATGATGATACCACGCCAAGTTTCAACCTTTTCAGAGTTCAATTTGTATTGCTTTTCAATTTCACGGTCATTTAGCTCTCTCAAAACAAATCAGTAAATGAAGGAAAAATACCAAATGAATTCAGAAAGGCTCATAATTGATGATGTGGATTTGATGGTTCATTTTGAACACACAAAAACTCTGGAGTTAAAGAAATGCAATGCCTTTGTATCATATGAGTTTTCGTCCTAAATCCTGATACTTCGAAAGAGATTGTCCATTTTGTACACGAAGTGCATCCAGTTTTTGCCGTGACCCTCTCTACTTTTTTGCACATGCCATGTGGGTGAAATGATGATACCACGCCAAGTTTCAACATTTTCAGAGTTCAATTCGTACTGCTTTTCAATTTCACGGTCATTTAGCTCTCTCAAAACAAATCCGTAAATGAATGAAAAATACCAAATGAATTCAGAAAGGGCTCATAATTGATGATGTGGATTTGAATGGTGCATTTTGAACACACAAATACTCTGGAGTTCAAAAAATGCAATGCCTTTGTATCATATGAGTTTTCGTCCTAAACCCTGATACTTCGAAAGAGATTGTCCATTTTGTACACTAAGTGCATCCGGTTTTTGCCGTGACCCTCTCTACTTTTTTGCACATGCCATGTGGGTGAAATGATGATACCACGCTGTCACACCCTGCATTTTGTAACATGTCATTTGCATCAATAAAGCATGAAAAATTGGACTAGCAATTTTTTTTGGCATCATTTGGCTTTTATTTGGAATTGAGTTTTTCTTCCTCTGTTTTTTCAAGTGCTCATTAAAGTCAACTACTACCTCTTGTAGAATTCATCTCCTTACCCAAAACTTCTGCCCAATGATCATACCAAGTGTTTATAGCAGTATAGTATTTTCTTATAAAATTAATTTGGCCAAAGTGTATTTTTAAAAATTAGTATTCCAAAAACCCCTGAATTGAGGTTTGCACTGCAAGTGCTTGATTTAGGGTGAGAAAATTATTTCAAAAAGAATATTTGAAACCTAGTAGATAAAGGACTCCCAGAAACCACAAAAGTATAATTTTAAAAGTTATTTTCCTATTTTATTTAAAATCTTTTTCTTAAGGCCAGAAATGGTCTTTAATAGGGAAAAATTATTTAAGTATTTCAAAAGTATTTGCCAAAATTCAGGGAGACTCATAGGACATATATTGTCCATATATAAGAGTTTCAACACTTGGTCATGTTCAAAATAATGGGCTAATCCCTGAGAAACCCTTTCTCGATATTTCAAGCTTTTGAAATATTTACAAAGGAAATATTCTCTAAAAATTTCAGGGAAATTCTGTCATGTCATATATGACATATTTGATGATCTTGCCAAACCCCATGCCTTGGGAAGCAAGAAAACATCATCAAAACCCCTCAAAACCATTATGTCCATATCTGAAGTTTGAGCAACTTTACATTGCCAAACTTGTCCAAATGCTCTCAAACTTGGTGCACATGCTAGAATGGTCTAATAAGACATCTAGACCAAATGGCACAAGCTTTGGAGAAGGGTAACTTGATCAGAGTACCCCAAAACCATTTCTGTTCAAATTAAAATTTGAACAACTTTACATTACCAACTTTTTACCTGGGGCTTCAAACTTTGTGGGAATGATCATAACCCCAAATGATGACACTACACCAAGTGGTGCATCAAGGGGAGATGATTAGCTTGACTTAAACATGGTGAAACCATTTCTGTTGATTTCTAGGGTTCACCAAAGTTACATTGGCAAGTTTCTTCAAACAAGCCCAAATTTGGTGAAACACCCCATTTCCATATGCCATTTAATCTTGTTAAGTGTCATGGCCAATGGAGATCAATTGCTTGCCCAAAACATAATCAAACACCTTCTGCCATTTTACCAAAACCACTGTTTTGGCCTCTTTTACTATTTACTTTTGCTTCAACCTTCTACCACAGCCTCACCTAGTCACCTTCTACCCCCAGTAACCTCCCCAGGACCAGAGCTCAATGATTGAAGGGTGAAAAGCCCAATTTACCTTGCTGGATAACCCAGTTCTTACCATCTTCCAGCTTCCCTCCTCTCTCACTGGACAACAAAGGCATCCAAGGCCACAGCCAGATTGTTTACTCCGTGCTGGAACCCCCAGACACGGCGGACGCGCCCAGCAAGCCAACGGCATGCCGTGGCATGCAGAAGGCACGCTCCAGAGTGCGCTACAGTGCGCACACGCACTGTAGCCTCGCCCAATCCATCGCCCCCGACCACCTCGTGCTTCCCCATCGCGCCGTTCGATGTGCCACGGCGTCCGCAACGCCCCCCGGCATTGTCCCCCTCCTCCTTCTCCCTCCAGTGGACGTCCTCGCACGCGCGCCGGCTGCCCGCGAGCTCCAGTCGTTGGCCTCGCACGCGCGCAGCTCCAGAAGCATCCCCCGCTCCCTCTCTTCCTCTCCTCTGCCCTGGACCTCGTCCAACAACCCCGCAGACTCTTCCCCACCGCCTCCCGTGCCCTGTGGCAACGAGCAGAGGCTCGCCGGCGCACAGGTCCACGGCACCTCGCCGTCCGCCTATAAATAGGCCCCCGAGCCCCTCCTCTCCTCACCAGTCGCACTCTCCCTCTCTCAATCTTCCCCAGAGCCACTCGCCCCAACTCCAGACCATCCCGAGCTCGAGATCGAGCTCGAGCTCCGCCGCGGCGGCTCCCCGTCGCCTGCTCGGTACAGGCCGCCCCAGCCTCTCCTCTCACTTGATCTAGTTCCACAGCACGTCACTGACTCGATTCCCCCTTTTTCCCCTCTCTACAGCTGCCGGAATCGACCGGAGCAGCATCCACCCGAAGCTCGTCCGCCGCGTGTCCTCGCCGCCGGCGAACCAGGCCCCTCCGGCGACCCGCACCACCTCCACCAGATCGGCGACACTCCGTTGGATCCATCCCTGCACTTAGCTCGCCCCGCCGTGCCCGGAAACGTCGCCGGTGAGCTCGCTGGCTCTCTGCCGGAGGGTTAGGGATGACAGGCGGGCCCCGCCTGTCAGCCTCCCCTCGCCCTCGCTCCTCTCACTGACGCTGGGCCCCGCCCGTCAGGTTTAAAAAACCCTGGCGCGTGCTGGTGCCCTGCGGTGGGATGTTTTCGCCCTGGGCTGTTGCACTGTGGCCGTTCTGGCCCAGTGGCACAGAGCCCTTTTTCATTTTTCTTTTCTGTGGATCTTCAAATAATTCCACAAAATTAAATATATATCCAAATGAATTAATTCCAGTTCCTAAAAACTTGAAAAAATCCAACCTATTTAATGATCTCACTTTCACACATGTCCATGGACCTATCTGTTCTGTTCAAATTTAAATTCATATTTGAACATAAAAACTTCTGTTCAAATATCCATGGACCCCATTCTGCCACTCCAAAACTCAAACTAAGAATTTTTGCCACCTTAGTTATCCCTCTAGTATTTAACAAAAATAAGTTGACATTTTTCTGAGCACTTTGGTTTTTCTGTTTTTATTATGGTCTTATTTTCCCGTTGTTTATTGCGACGATTAGATACCGTATTTGACGAGGTTGCTGAGGAAGAAGGAGGGGAAGGATTTGAAGACTTTGAAGACCAAGCCAATCCAGGCAAGCAGCCCTTTGACCATGATACCCTTGTGTTCTTCGGAACCCATTTATTTCCGAATGCATGATGATAAGAGTGACGGTGGTGACCTAGTTGAGAACCACCACATGATGCATGCTTTACTCATGACCTTGCTATGTGCTAGATGCAATGCAAATGATTAGTAGTGATGCTTAGTGATGCATGTGTGCCATGAAACCTTCGTGGTTGCATTCCTTGCAAAAACTCATCGGGTGCCCCTAATGCCCGAGGGTGATGTTGAGTTAGGTCATCACTTGTGGAAGAAGTGATGTGCCAATAAAGATCTTGTGCATGGGTGAAATGATGGATTAGATTTATGTGTGACTACCGTCCCAACCAAACATGTGCAACCACTCTACCCTTTATGGGACGGGGCATTATTGATTACTTAGGCCGATACTAGCATGGTGCCCACATTACAAGTGACGGGGAAGACATGAGGTCTTTCCCGGGACGAGGTCATGCTTGGATAGACTACCATGACTGTTTTTACAGGGCACCGGACACACCGTTGGTCCCTTCGTGTACGCGTGACATTGAAATTAGGGCAAGTCCCATGATCTATTGTTTGTACTCGAGGGCCGTGTACCAACGAGTGGACCCTATGCTAGTGTCGTCTAGGGAAAGATAATGACCGGGTGCTTCCCCCAAGTACTTGAGGTACTGCGGGATCGTGGGTGACACGAAAGCTTCCCGGATCTTGTGGGTAAAGTGCGCAACCTCTGCAGAGTGTAAAACTTACTTAAACTATGTCCAGAATTTTACTATATCGGTGAAAGTATGTGTGTGAGATGAGTCAAGGTGGTGACTTGACTCGTTGAGTTAAAATCTATTCATGTTGATATCGGTAATCTGTCCTCGAGGTTACGAGAATTTATTGATGCATATACTTAATGGTGGAATATTTATTCTAGCTTATGGCTAGATTGCTCATTGTTGTATAATTGCATTATTAACTTGAACCAAATCATGGGTTGCTTGCGAGTACATTCAAAGTACTTATTGGCTTGCCACTGGTTATTTAATTGGCCAGGCATGGAGGAGCGGGAATTTGAAGAAGAATTCTATGGAGACGAACATGCGAACTAGGACGCTATCCCAGTTACAATGCCTGTAGGGTTAAGGCAGATGGCATGGGTTCTACTTACCTTCGAAGACTTCCGCTATTCGAGTTATTTGCTATTCAGCCCTTGAGGCTTTATCTATGTAAGACTTGGCCATAATGGCCATAATTTGTGTAAGACGGTATGTATGGATGTAAGACTCTTGTTATTCAACTTCTGTGTGTTCAGTGAGCATTGATCTTTGGGATCACTGTACATGTGCATTTGGTGATCTCGACTCTTAAGTCGGGGTCCCCATAGAGCTGGTATCAGAGCCATCCTGACTGTAGGAAGCCTTAGTTAGCTTGGGCATTAGTTAGATGAGACCTCTTTTTCGAAAACCTTCCGAACCTCTCTTCTTTTCTAAACCTTACCAACCTGAGATATCATCAGTTTATTAACCTCTCCTATTCCACCTTTGTAGATGGCCGCTGTACCTGAAGAGCACCTGACCATTGGGTTTCCCCTGCTTCTCGAGGATAGCCTCCAGGAGTGCCAGTTCCACCGAGCACCCATCCTCACCTACCTTGAGCATTGGGTTAGCGACACTGAGGTGGAGTACCATGTGGAAGTGATCGTGAAGGCAAACGATCCTCCCACAAGTTGGTTCTTTGAGGGACCCCAGATGGCAACACTACCTCTCGCTGTCGAGGCTGCTGCACTCAAGGCACTAACCTGTCTCCGCGAGCTTCTTCCAGAGATGGCAGCCAAGATGACAACCCGCTTCTTGCCTTACCGGAAGGAAGGTGAAGATGAAAGCAGCGCACTAGCCCCTCCACTGAAGGAAGGACTCCCACTTCGATTCCAGACCTACTTCAGTCTATGTTCCGACAGCTTGGCACAAGATTTGGCCTCGGAATCGATGAAGCTCCGAGAAGAACTTCACAAGACCAAGGCACTTCTTCGTCGAGCACAAGAGAAGACAGATAGGATCAAGAAGGAAGGTGCGCCTCCCGGATAGTCCGCTATCGCGTACCGAGGCGGAAGGCCCTCAGGAGATGTATCTTCCAAGGATGAAGAACCACCTCGGCGACGCCGTATGATGGCAAGGGAATATCGCAAGCTTTTTCCTCCACCACCGACAAAACACCGTCGTATCCAACTCCTCCACTCCCCCACACCCTCTCGTGACAAGGGGCCCAGACATACGAAGACAAGGAGGAAGACCCAGAAGAGCCAGAATACGCGACCGAGCATTCAGCCGCATAGGCATTATTCGCAACTCGGATATGCCAGTTCATGACCCCTACGGTAGGATAGGTCGTGTAACCCCTATGCGCAGTCGAGTCCTTGTATGGTTCGTATGAAGCCATCTAGTGTTTGCTTTTGTTGTGTTTGGATGTACGTCGTATTCTCCCTTCGGGAATATGTAAACGACTGCATCACCCATTTGGATTTTAATGAATGTGTTTGGCCCTTTCAGCCCTTGCATGATTTGATTAGTGTCACACCCACCCCCTTACTAGGCACCCATCTTTATTGCTTTCCCTCTTCCAAATCATGAGACCTTTTACCGCTCCAACAGGATGCATGTTGTAACTCGTACTGGTACCTCTACCCAGCAGCCTGAAGCCAGAGCATCCGCTCAATCAGAGGCCGGCCACGACCAAACCAACGACCAAGCTCCACCACCACCACCTCCTCCGAACATGGACATGGCTTAGCTTCTCCAAGCCTTCTGAGAGGAAAGCCAAGCCAACACCGCAGCCCTTCAGTTGATTGCTCAAGCTGTCACCAACAACCGCCAGCCGGCGGGGAATGGCAATGGACGTTCCACGTTGGCAGAGTTCAAGAAGCATGCACCGCCAACTTTCATCGAGACTGCTAAACCCTTGGATGCAGATGACTGGGTCCGCACCATTGAGGACTTGCTGGAACTAGTCGGATGCACCGAAGACCGTGAGAAGGTGGCTTATGCAGCCCACTGCCTCGGGGGGACTGCTAGAGCTTGGTGGGATGGATTCAAGGTTATGCATGCTGGGCAAGACATCACTTGGGACAACTTCAAGGCAGAATTCTGCAAATCCCACATTCCTTCCGGAATCATGGCTATCAAAAAGCATGAATTTCGAGCCCTGAAGCAAGGAAGTGGCACTGTCAAGGAGTACATGCAGAAGTTTAGTGTTCTGCCAAGGTATGCCCCGGAAGATGTCAGCACTGATGTTGCAAAAAGGGAACGCTTCATGGAAGGCCTCAATCAGACTCTGCAGTACTCGCTTGTCGTGTGCGACTGCCCAACCTTCCCTGACCTGGTGAACAAAGAACTCATGCTTGAAGACAAGCCGCGTGCTCTGGAAGACACTCGCAAGCGCAAGATGGTCAGCAAGGGAAGTTCCAGCAACCAGAAGCCTCGCCCGTGGCAGTCAGCCCCGGGCAAGCCAACCTATCAGCAACCAAGAGCTCCTGCACCTCGCACCAACTATCAGCCTCAGCAGTATGCCAACCCAAGGCCAGCATTCAACTCCAATAACAGTGGTGGCAACAAGATCAATAATCCAAACCAAGTCACTTGCTTTGGATGTGGTCAATCAGGACACATCTCAAGGGTGTGCCCCAACAAGAAGCCTGATGCCCCGCGCCCCAATGCGCAGAACCCAGGACAAGGCCGCGGGATGCCACCAAGGAACCCAGCTCCTCGCAACCCGCCTAACCATGGGAAGGGGCGTGTGAATCACGTCACTGCTAAAGAAGCCAAGGAAGACCCGGGCGTCGTGCTGGGTACGTTCCTTGTCAACTTAGCACCTGCAACTGTCTTGTTTGATTCTGGAGCCACACATTCATTTGTCACTCAAAGATTTGCATTAAAAAGTGGCATGACCCCTACACCCCTGAATAACCCCATGGTGGTACAAACCCCCGGATCAGAGATGAGAGCCAAGATAGGCTGTAAGGGAGTCAGTATTACCATTAACGGGGTAGATTTCCTAGCAGACCTTATCGTCCTGAGATCACAAGGCTTGGATGTGATCCCAGGCATGAATTGGCTCAGCAAGCACCAAGGCTTGTTAGACTGTGCCAATCGGACTGTCACTGTGACCAATGACCAAGGAGTCGAAGTTAAGTTTGCTCCCAACTCCTCTTCCGCTCAAGCCGTTCAAGTCAACTGTCTGTCTGAAGTTGGGCTGGAGCAAGTACCGGTAATATGCGAGTATCCTGATGTCTTTCCGGATGAGCTACCGGGAATGCCCCCTGACCGTGACATTGAGTTCATCATCGAGCTCGTGCTCGGGGTAGGACCCATCTATAAGAAGCCTTATAGAATGGGGACAGAAGAATTAGCTGAGTTGAAGAAGCAACTGGAAGAGCAGCTGAGGAAGGGATTTATCCGCCCAAGTGCCTCCCCTTGGGGTTCACCTGTTCTGTTTGTGGCAAAAAGGGACGGTACCATCCGCTTATGCATTGACTACCGTTCCCTCAATGAAGTTACAATCAAGAACAAATATCCACTTCCCAAGATTGAAGATCTGTTTGATCAGCTCAGCGGAGCCAAGGTGTTCTCCAAGATCGACCTCAGATCTGGGTACTACCAACTGAAGATCAGACCCCAAGATATTCCGAAGACGGCATTCGTAACCGGATATGGCCTGTACGAGTGCACGATCATGTCCTTTGGGTTATCCAATGCCCCAGCTTACTTCATGTATCTCATGAATAAAGTCTTCATGGAATATTTGGACAAGTTTGTTGTTGTCTTCATCGATGACATTCTTGTCTTCTCTAAGACGGAGGAAGAGCACGGGCAACATTTGAGGATGGTCCTAGACAAGCTTCGAGAGCACCAACTATACGCCAAATTCAGCAAGTGTGAGTTCTGGCTGCATAAAGTTGGATTCTTATGTCATGTCTTGACCGAAGAAGGATTGCCAGTTGATCCCGCGAAGATCGAAGCTGTGACCCAATGGCAATCTCCAACGACCGTCAAGGAAGTCAGAAGCTTCCTCGGACTTGCGGGCTATTACCGCAAATTCATGGAAGGATTCTCTAGCATTGCCCGGCCAATGACTCAGCTCCTCAAGAAGGACAAGAAGTTCGAGTGGACGCCAAAATGCGAAGAGAGCTTCCAAGAGCTCAAGAAGTGGTTGACCACCGCCCCAGTTCTGGCAACACCTGATATTCACAAGGAGTTCGTGATATATTGTGATGCCTCTCGAACCGGATTGGGAAGCGTTCTGATGCAAGAAGGCCGAGTCATAGATTACCTCTCCAGGCAGCTACGACCTCATGAAGAGAACTATGCTACTCACGATCTTGAGTTAGCAGCAGTGGTTCATGCCTTGAAGACATGGCGGCATTACCTCCTAGGAAAACGGTGTGAGATATACACAGACCACAAAAGTCTGAAGTATATTTTCACCCAAAAGGAATTGAACATGAGGCAACGAAGATAGTTGGAACTCATCAAAGACTATGACCTCAGTGTTAAATATCACCCCGGGAAGGCTAACGTGGTGGCCGATGCCTTAAGCAGGAAGGCTTGCTCCTTGAATACCATAATTCAAAAGAGCCAGCTAGCCCTGTTTAAGGAGCTCGAACAATTCAGTTTGGAATAGGTCACCCCTGGATTTCTGGATCATTTGGAAGTCAAACCAACCCCGATGGACGAAGTCAAGAAGGCGCAACGTGGACACGCAAGCATTGAAGGAATCAAGAAGAAGATGAAGCTAGGCAAGGCCTCAGGATTCTCCGAGGACGAGTACGTGATTGTTTGGTACAAAGGCCGCATCTGCGTACCAAACAAGATGGAGCTGAAGAACCTAATCCTGTAAGAAGCCCACGACACTCCGTATTCCATCCACCCTGGAGGAACCAAGATGTATCAAGACTTGAAGGAAAGATTCTGGTGGCACGAGATGAAAAGAGAGATTGCAACCTATGTTGCAAAGTGTGATGTGTGCCAAAGGGGCAAGGCTGAATATCAGCGACCCGCTGGATTGCTCCAACCACTCAAGGTTCCTGAGTGGAAGTGGGATAAAGTCGGAATGGACTTCATCACTGGATTACCAAGGTCGGATAGAGGACATGACTCCATCTGGGTCATAGTCGACCATTTGACCAAAGTGGCCCATTTCATTCCTGTCAAGACCACATACGATGGCAACCGGCTGGCAGCTCTCTACATCGATAGAATTGTAAGCCTTCACGGCGTTCCCAAGGAGATTGTGTTAGATCGAGGAACCCAGTTCACCTCAAGGTTCTGGAAGAAGTTCCAAGAAGCCTTGGGAACCAAGTTGTCTTTCAGCACGGCTTTCCACCCACAGACCGGAGGTCAGACAGAACGAGTAAATCAAATTCTCGAAGACATGCTTCGAGCCTGTGTCTTGGCATATGGAGCCAAGTGGGAAGATTGCCTCCCTTTTGCCGAGTTCTCCTATAACAACAGTTATCAGTCAAGCCTTCAGATGGCACCATTTGAGATGTTGTACGGACGCAGATGTCGCACACCCCTCAACTGGTCAGAGACTGGAGAAGGGCTAGTCTTTGGACCGGATATTCTCCGTGAAGCAGAAGAGCAAGTCCAACTAGTCAGGGAGCGTTTGAAGGCAGCCAAGTCAAGGCAGAAGAGCTATGCTGACACTCACCGCCGGAATATGAGCTTCCATGTCGGGGACCATGTGTACCTGCGGGTAACTCCTCTATAGGGAACCAAGCGTTTCCACGTCAAGGGGAAGCTCGCACCAAGGTTCATTGGACCCTTTGAGATCACTGCACGACGAGGAGAAGTGGCTTACCAGTTGGAAATACCACCTGAGCTATCCGCTGTGCACAACGTATTCCACGTGTCACAACTCCGGAAATGTCTCCACGTTCCGAACAAGCCTGATCTCTACAAGGATGTTGATCACCAAGCCATTGATTTCCAGCCTGATTTGACCTACCGCAAGAAGCCCATTCGCATTCTGGATGAGGCAGAACGACGGACGCGAAGCCGCACCATCAAGTACTTCAAGGTCGAGTGGAGTAACCACACGGAAGCAGAAGCAACCTGGGAACGTGAAGACTATCTTAGATCCGAGTATCCCGAATTCTTTTAAGACCTAGTTTAGGAATCTCGGGGACGAGATTCTTGTAAGGGGGGTAGGTCTGTCACACCATGCATTTTGTAACATGTCATTTGCATCAATAAAGCATGAAAAATTGGACTAGCAAATTTTTTTGGCATCATTTGGCTTTTATTTGGAATTGAGTATTTCTTCCTGTGTTTTTTCAAGTGCTCATTAAAGTCAACTACTACCTCTTGTAGAATTCATCTCCTTACCCAAAACTTCTGCCCAATGATCATACCAAGTGTTTATAGCAGTATAGTATTTTCTTATAAAATTAATTTGGCCAAAGTGTATTTTTAAAAATTAGTATTCCAAAAACCCCTGAATTGAGGTTTGCACTACAAGTGCTTGATTTAGGGTGAGAAAATTATTTCAAAAGAGTATTTGAAACCTAGTAGATATAGGACTCCCAGAAACCACAAAAGTATAATTTTAAAAGTTATTTTTCTATTTTATTTAAAAGCTTTTTCTTAAGGCCAGAAATGGTATTTAATAGGGAAAAATTATTTAAGTATTTCAAAAGTATTTGCCAAAATTCAGGGAGACTCATAGGACATATATTGTCCATATATAAGAGTTTCAACACTTGGTCATGTTCAAAATAATGGGCTAATCCCTCAGAAACCCTTTCTGGATATTTCAAGCTTTTGAAATATTTACAAAGGAAATATTCTCTAAAACTTCCTGGGAAATTCTATCATGTCATATATGACATATTTGATGATCTTGCCAAACCCCATGCCTTGGGAAGCAAGAAAACATCATCAAAATCCCTCAAAACCATTCTGTCCATATCTGAAGTTTGAGCAACTTTACATTGCCAAACTTGTCCAAATGCTCTCAAACTTGGTGCACATGCTAGAATGGTCTAATAAGACATCTAGACCAAATGGCACAAGCTTTGGAGAAGGGTAACTTGATCAGAGTACCCCAAAACCATTTCTGTTCAAATTCAAATTTGAACAACTTTACATTACCAACTTTTTACCTGGGGCTTCAAACTTTGTGGGCATGATCATAACCCCAAATGATGACACTACACCAAGTGGTGCATCAAGGGGAGATGATTAGCTTGACTTAAACATGGTGAAACCATTTCTGTTGATTTCTAGGGTTCACCAAAAATACATTGGCAAGTTTCTTCAAACAAGCCCAAATTTGGTGAAACACCCTATTTCCATATGCCATTTAATCCTGTTAAGTGTCATGGCCAGTGGAGATCAATTGCTTGCCCAAAACATAATCAAACACCTTCTGCCATTTTACCAAAACCACTGTTTTGGCCTCTTTTACTATTTACTTTTGCTTCAAATTTCAACCACAGCCTCACCTAGTCACCTTCTACACCTAGTAACCTCCCTAGGACCAGAGCTCAATGATTGAAAGGTGAAAACCCCAATTTACCTTGCTGGACAGCCCAGTTCTTACTATCTTCCAGCTTCCCTCCTCTCTCACTGGACAACCAGGGCATCCAAGGCCACAGCCAGATTGTTTACTCCGTGCTGGAACCCCCAGACACGGCGGACGTGCCCAGCCAGCCAACGGCATGCCATGGCATGCAGAAGGCACGCTCCAGAGCGTGCTACAGTGCGCACCCGCACTGTAGCCTCGCCCAATCCGTCGCCCCCGACCAACTCGTGCTTCCCCCTCGCACCGTTCGATGCGCCTCGGCGTCCGCAACGCCCCCCGGCGCTGTCCCCCTCCTCCTTCTCCCTCCAGTGGACATCCTCGCACGCGCGCTGGCCGCCTGCGAGCTCCAGTCGTCGGCCTCGCACGCGCGCAGCTCCAGAAGCATCCCCGCTCCCTCTCTTCCTCTCCTCTGCCCTGGACCTCGTCCAACAACCCCGCACACTCTTCCCCAGCGCCTCCCGTGCCCTATGGCAACGAGCAGAGGCTCGCCGGCGCACAGGTCCACGGCACCTCGCCGTCCGCCTATAAATAGGCCCGCCGAGCCCCTACTCTCCTCACCAGTCGCACTCTCCCTCTCCCAATCTTCCCCAGAGCCACTCGGCCCCACTCCAGACCAGCCCGAGCTCGAGATCGAGCTCGAGCTCCGCCGCGGCGGCTCCCCGTCCCCTACTCGGTACAGGCCGCCCCAGCCTCTCCTCTCACTTGATATAGCTCCACAGCACGTCACTGACTCGATTCCCCCTCTTTCCCCTCTCTGCAGCTGCCGGAATCGACCGGAGCAGCATCCACCCGAAGCTCCTCCGCCGCGTGTCCTCGCCGCCGGCGAACCAGGCCCCTCCGGCGACCCGCACCACCTCCACCAGATCGGCGACACTCCGCAGAATCCATCCCTGCCCTTAGCTCGCCCAGCCGTGCCCGGAAACGTCGCCGGTGAGCTCGCCGGCTCTCTGCCGGAGGGTTAGGGATGACAGGCGGGCCCCTCCTGTCAGCCTCCCCTCGCCCTCGCTCCTCTCTCCTCTCACTGACGCCGGGCCCCGCCCGTCAGGTTTAAAAAACCCTGACGCACGCTGGCGCCGTGCGGTGGGCTGGTTTCGCCCTGAGCCGTTGCACTGTGGCCGTTCTGGCCCAGTGGCACAAAGCCCTTTTTCATTTTTCTTTTCTGTGGATTTTCAAATAATTCCACAGAATTAAATATATATCCAAATGAATTAATTCCAGTTCCTAAAAACTTGTAAAAATCCAACCTATTTAATGATGTCACTTTCACACATGTCCATGGAGCTTTTCTGTTCTGTTCAAATTTAAATTCATATTTGAACATTGAAACTCCTATTCAAATATCCCTGGACCCCATTCTGCCACTCCAAAACTCAAACTAAGAATTTTTGCCATCTTAGTTATCCCTCTAGTATTTAACAAAAATAAGTTAACATTTTTCTGAGCACTTTGGTTTTTCTGTTTTTATTATGGTCTTATTTTCCCGTTGTTTATTGCGACGATTAGATACCGTATTTGACGAGGTTGCTGAAGAAGAAGGAGGGGAAGGATTTGAAGACTTTGAAGACCAAGCCAATCCAGGCAAGCAGCCCTTTGACCATGATACCCTTGTGTTCTTCGGAACCCATTTATTTCCGAATGCATGATGATAAGAGTGACGGTGGTGACCTAGTTGAGAACCACCACATGATGCATGCTTTACTCATGATCTTGCTATGTGCTAGATGCAATGCAAATGATTAGTAGTGATGCATGTGTGCCATGAAACCTTCGTGGTTGCATTCCTTGCAAAAACTCATCGGGTGCCCCTAATGCCCGAGGGTGATTTGAGTTAGGTCATCACTTGTGGAAGAAGTGATGTGCCAATAAAGATCTTGTGCATGGGTGAAATGATGGATTAGATTTATGTGTGACTACCGTCCCAACCAAACATGTGCAACCACTCTACCCCTTATGGGACGGGGCATTATTGATTACTTAGGCCGATACTAGCATGGTGCCCACATTACTAGTGACGGGGAAGACTTGAGGTCTTTCCCGGGACGGGGTCGTGCTTGGATAGACGACTATGACTGTTTTTACAGGGCACCGGACACACCGTTGGTCCCTTCGTGTATGCGTGACATTGAAATTAGGGCAAGTCCCATGATCTACTGTTTGTACTCGAGGGCCGTGTACCAACGAGTGGACCCAATGCTAGTGTCGTCTAGGGAAAGATAATGACCGGGTGCTTCCCCCGAGTACTTGAGGTACTGCGGGATCGTGGGTGACACGAAAGCTTCCCGGATCTTGTGGGTAAAGTGCGCAACCTCTACAGAGTGTAAAACTATTCGAATAGCCGTGTCCACGGTCATGGACAGTTGGGTGGTGCTACTTAAACTATGTCCAGAATTTTACTATATCGGTGAAAGTATGTGTGTGAGATGAGTCAAGGTGGTGACTTGACTCGTTGAGTTAAATCTTATTCATGTTGATATCGGTAACCTGTCCTCGAGGTTACGAGAATTTATTGATGCATATACTTAATGGTGGAATATTTATTCTAGCTTGTGGCTAGATTGCTCATTGTTGTATAATTGCATTATTACCTTGAACCAAATCATGGGTTGCTTGCGAGTATATTCAAAGTACTCATTGGCTTGCCACTGGTTATTTAATTGGCCAGGCATGGAGGAGCAGGAATTTGAAGAAGAATTCTATGGAGACGAACATGATAACTAGGACGCTATCCCAGTCAGAATGCCTGTAGGGTTAAGGTAGATGGCATGGGTTCTACTTACCTTCGAAGACTTCCTCTATTCGAGTTATTTGCTATTCAGCCCTTGAGGCTTTATCTATGTAAGACTTGGCCATAATGGCCATAATTTGTGTAAGACGGTATGTATGAATGTAAGACTCTTGTTATTCAGCTTCTGTGTTCAGTGATCATTGATCTCAGTGATCACTGTACACGTGCATTCGGTGATCTCGACTCTTAAGTCGGGGTCCCCACACACACCAAGTTTCAACCTTTTCAGAGTTCAATTTGTATTGCTTTTCAATTTCACGGTCATTTAGCTCTCTCAAAACAAATCAGTAAATGAATGAAAAATATCAAATGAATTCAGAAAGGGCTCATAATTGATGATGTGGATTTGAATGGTGCATTTTGAACACACAAAAACTCTGGAGTTCAAAAAAATGCAATGCCTTTGTATCATATGAGTTTTCGTCCTAAACCCTGATACTTCGAAAGAGATTGTCCATTTTGTACACGAAGTGCATCCAGTTTTTGCCGTGACCCTCTCTACTTTTTTGCACATGCCATGTGGGTGAAATGATGATACCACGCCAAGTTTCAACCTCTTCAGAGTTTAATTTGTACTGCTTTTCAATTTCACCGTCATTTTGCTCTCTCAAAACAAATCAGTAAATGAATGAAAAATACCAAATGAATTCAGAAAGGGCTCATAATTGATGATGTGGATTTGAATGGTGCATTTTGAACACACAAATACTCTGGAGTTCAAAAAAGGCGCAATGCTCGTTAATTAGCTTCAAGCCTTTCGGAAAAGTGTACAAAGCACTGCACATAGCTCCGTGCAGTCTACACTATTCCTCAAGGTTTGAAGCTAAGCAACGTGCAGGTGAACATTGCGCCTCTCCCACATTGTCTGTGCACTCAAGGCTTATAAACCGCTCCTAGTGCCTCTCTCTTGGCGAGGTGGGACTAAAAATCAGCTTACTAAGATACTCTAGTACCGGTTCATGCCATGAACCGGTACTAAAGGTGCCTAGCCTGACAACAGCCTGACACAGCATCATTAGTACAAGTTCGTGGCATGAACCGGTACTAGAGGTTGCGCACGAACCGGCACTAATGATCTCCGCCCGCCTAGCCGTTGGAACCGGTACGTTACTAATTGTCCACTTTGTACACGAAGAGCATCCAGTTCAAAAAAATGAAATGCCTTTGTACATGCTATGTGGGTGATATCATGATACCATGCCAACTTTTAACTTTTTGAGAGTTCATTTTGTAGTGCTTTTCAAGTGATGTTAAAAAATGCATTGGCCATCATTGATCTTTTTGTGTATAATTTAAATTGTCAATAGGAGTCCTCACCAGTTTAGGAACTGGTGATGACTCCTATTGCAGCCACAAATCCTACACATAGAGTTCAATGAAGACCAAGTGGTTGTGATAGTTTGAGAAATAACATATTTAAGGTGGTAAAATCTCTGTTAGACGAGAGAGGTGGGACTAAAAAAGCGCTGTAGAATGAAGTGAGTAGAACCCTTTTGTACCGGTTTGTGGCACGAACCGGTACTAAAGGTTTTGGTGGGCCCCCAGCCTAACCACAACCTGCAACAGCCTCTTTAGTACCGGTTCGTGCCAAGAACCGGTACTAAATGTTCACCACGAACTGGTAATAATGATCGCCGCCGGCCTAGCCTCTGGAACCGGCACTAATGGTCCCGTTAGTGCCAGTTCAGTTGCAAACCGGGACTAATGAGCTCTACATTTGACCCTTTTTCTACTAGTGTTATGGTAAAGATGAGATGAGATAGAACAATTACACGACGATAGATTCCACCAGTATAGGCAGCCAATCTGTGCATCGACCGCATAAACGATGCGATCGTGCACTATAGCATCAGACAAAAGTGTTAGGTAAAGAGGATCGATGATGAGCCATAACCATGTATGGCGACCGAATTCCAGATAGTCTAATCCCATGTTGAACACGGCAATGAGCTTGTAATCCATGTAGTCTTCTCATGGTGTTGGCACTTCGCATATTACAACCTTCAGCAAACAGAGGTCGAGCCAAAAGCTTGACGCATCTCGTGCGTAGTAGGCAGGAGTGTCCGGTGGGCCGCAAGGCTCGATGGCGGCGGTATCCAAACATGGAAGGGTGATCTCTCGCTGAGGACGATCCAGTTGGCCTTCATGCCCGCCCAGTAGCGGTCGCGCATGAAGGACAGGTGGACAGGTAGTGCTAGCATGTCGAGGGGCACCACGGCAACCTCCATAGGATCGTCAAGTCGGTGTCTGGGCCACCTGCGAGGATCGGGCATCAGCAAGCAGGGTGTCTTGAAAAGAGCCGGCTAGTTGCAGACGAGTAGACAGTACAAAGACACCGAGCATGCGACCAGACGTACGGTGCTCAGTAGGTCCACACGATTACAGATCTACTCCAAGAGAACATCAGGGAGGGAATTCCAATCACGGCTCCGCGTGTCAGTCGGTTCTGCCATTGGGGTATTCGGTGCATGCGAGCTGGCGGGGAAGTGGATTCGGGTGGGCGAGTGAAGAAGCTTCTCCTCGTGTGGCCGAGCAGTGAGCGAGGGGATATGGTACGCACGAGCTACCAAGGAAGATAGCGCGGGCGGGCGAGCAGAGAGCGGGGGGAAATGGTGTCTGGCCGACGATGGGGAAGAGAGGAGGAAGAAGAAGAGATGAGGAAGAAGAGTGGAAGACCGGGAAGAAAGTGCATTAAATCTCAATTCTACTATTACTACCAGGATATACCGTCCTTCGGAGTGTAAATAGTTACACCGATGACATATGTGTCTACCACAAGAGGGCCCATATGTCAGTTACTGGAGGACAGAAGCGTGCTCTACTGGCAAACATGATGGCAGTACTGGGTAAGGCTGATTTAGTAACACCAACACGCTGGTTCAGCTTATTAATTAAGTGTCCCATCTGCTGTAGCGTGTATTGAAACTTCACTGTGAAGACTAGTTGAATAGTTCTCTCTGACCGAGATGGGGAATAATGGATCGCTAAGACTTCCTTTCTACATTATCCCTATGCCTCTACGCTCACTTCACTCATTTTGCTCCGTACATAGTCACTTGTTGAAATCTCTAGAAAGACAAATACTCCGTATTTGGGAACAGAGGGAGGATTTTACTCCGTATTTAGGAATAGAGGGAGGATTTTACTCTGTATTTGGGAACAGAGGGAGTATCACCATATGGAGGGAACAGAGGAAGCTTGAAATATGAACATGTCAATGGGAGGGAGTAAGCCCCATGCATGCAACATGCAACACTCACACGTACACATGGACGCACGCAACACTCACGCACCCATGCGGCACACAGCACACAATGCAACACACACGCTCACGCTCAAGTGCTCAACCTACACCCTACGTCTATGAAAGACTGTACATTTAGAGATTTACACATTGACCAGGGCATAATTAATGCCCAAAAGTAGCAGACTTATGTGTGCATGTAACCATTGAGAGAAGAAGATTAAATGAAGGTCGTTGCATGCTGTAATTAAAGATAGACATGTAGCCTATACCTAGAGCACAAGTTGGTGCATTAGTCAATCAATATCGATTTAGATTAAAGGATAAATGCATTGGAAGTGTAGATGTTCTACACTCTTTGTTTTTTAGATGATTTCTTTGCTCTGCCAATTGATAGGTGGGACCCAGAAACCAGGTGACAATTTAACCAGTCAACAAAGTGCCACGTCGACTATGTGGCCGATCAGTAGGGTGCAATACAGTGCTCTACGATGAGCTAGTGATCGTATAATCACCGCAAAACTATATATAGTGATCGTAAAGAGCGTATTGTTACATACGTTGACCGCTAGTGTATTTTTCTTGTTTCAAATTAAGCCATATTAACCGGAAATTACGCAGTATGGACTAGTAATAGTACTGCTTTGATGTGTCCCGTCAACTCGCCGAACAAGGAGAAGCTTGCTTACTATGCCTCTCCCTCGCCCACGTGCGCGGTGGTTCAAAGGACGAGGAGAGGGTTTTGACTACAGTGACCTCTCCCTCTCCCTCGCCCTCGCCCTCGCGGTGTACGTGCAACAGTTCAATCGGTGTCAGATTGCAAGAAGCATAATGTGTACTGTAGTATCATCATTGTTGGACCTTCCGAAGAGGCAAAGAGCCAAGTGCAAGGTTCACACGAGTACGAACTGTTGAACCTCCCGAAGAGGCAAAGAGCTAAGTGCAAGGTTTTATAGTTGTCGTCCTAGTAGGAGCGTACTACACGGAGTATAACTATAGCGAACGATGCTACTGTATGATGTCGCCACGTCACGTCTATCCAAAGTTGTGCCACCTTTTTTTCTCAAAGAGTGTGTTGGAGCCCGTGCAACAACCACACAAGTTGCACGTACACATAACACATTTACTAGTAATAAATTCTAAAGGACAAATGCCAGTATGCCACACAAGTTCATCTCCAATTCATGTGATAAATTTGTACACGACTAGTCTACATATATTCACAGCGCCACCGTTCACAATTTACCATACTCCACTTACACATTATAGATGGGCTACATGTCCTCCTCCAGGTTCCAGTCCCAGGTGTTCTTCATGGATGGCACGATCCATAGCGGTGGGCAACAGGAATCATTGTCCCAGCTTTCTAGTACGGTTCCACACGATGGAGACTCATCAAAGCTGAAGCGGCATAAATCAGGGATAGTGTGTCCCAGCATGTCGTTCATCCGGCGGTGCGCACTGAAGACACAACCATGCTTCATGAACGGCAGGCCTTCTGTGTTGTGCACGGAAGGTGGCATCCGCTTCACAGTGGAGTAGCTGTCCCCAATGAAAAGCGAGTACTCTCCAAGATTGTTCCTCGGCACCCACGTAGCATCACGGGGGTCGAACTCGGCACCATTCATCTGGTACACGCGGCATCTCAGATCTGGACACATGGTGACGTACATAGTCAAGGTCCATGCATAATAATGTTGTGCTCAAATATGGCGGTCAGTAATACTGTGCAGCAAATAGTACTACTCCGGTATAGAGGAAGTAAAATAACCGGCTTCTTATATATAGCCACTCTTGGCTACATGGATGAGATAGTAAGACATGGAAAAACAAAAATGGTGGCAGCTAGTGGGTTCAAGTCTTCTAGGGCCTAGCTAGCTATACGTGTCCTCCAAGGAAAAAATACTCCTACTAGTATGTAAGTAGAGTAATAGTACAACAACGAAAGAGAAGGCGAGAGGGTTAAAAATGGAATACCTGGGTAGATGGTGACGGACCGATCGTGGTAGATTGTGTGACCATGTTGCACATCAGTGGTACCACGGGTAACGATTGCTAAGATAGTTGATACCAATATGCCATAGTCAGCTACAAGGTTCCAGGTTAGACCGAATCGCGGATGCAAATGCACATCCAGGATCGAAGATCTTATTTTGATCGCGGGATGACTGGTCCCTGCAAAATAATGGAGTACCGTTAGGGATGCAAATGATGGTTTGTGCAATCCATTTGTAATCTCCCGTACCGTAGGATGGCAACTAGATGAAACAAGTCCCCTAGATTGTCACCACGAAGATGCGGCCTAGATGGCGCACGATGGCTTCGAACGTATAGGGGTACAAATCTGCCGCCGCCAACATGCGCCAGCCTCTGCCGTTAGTGCCTCTTGCATTGATGGCAATCCTTATGTCGAAAACCGCGAGGAGATAGTAATCGTCGTAGCCGCGTTGCTTTGTCGGCGGGTTCGCAATTGCTATCTTCTTCAATCTCATGTAGGCATCATCATACGTATTCAAGCCCAGCCAGTCCGGCAGGACGATCCCAATGGTGGAGAAGGGGTCTACCGAAACGGCCGCACCGTTGTGGATGTTGTGCGAAATGATGGTGGTATCCGGCCGGAGGGATGCAAGCCAATCTTCGTTGGCACCGACCCAGACCTATATATAAGACGGTGGGCAGCGGAGAAATTACGAGATGGAAATGGAATAACTAAGTACTACATGATCAAACTCCATTACTGAGCTGCTGATTGGACAAAATCCGACTACCTCTCAACGTCAGCAACTCTAGCGAAGTCAACGTGCAACCATGGCCAGGGAGCGGTGGACTGTTCGAAGGATTGTCCCATAGAAGAACCTTCTCCTCGAGGACGCATGGAAGGCCAACAAGCATGGGCTTTTCCCAAGCCATTTTAAGCACCGTCTTGGAAAAATTGGTGCAGGAAGCACCGAGTCTTGCGACGGTGAGGACGTCGGAGCGGCGTGCAATTTCTCCCAGAGGATCGTCGTTCAAGGTCTCCCAGCCCTGACTAGGAGGAGAACCGCCTGGCGAATCCATGGGAGTAGCGACGAATTGCCTTCTCTTCGGGGGGAGGGGAACTGGCGAGGAGGACATAAGAGCGTAGTAACCGAAGAGCCTCATCCCTTCCAACTGTAGATCGTTCCTTCCAACTGTAGCGAACGGGTGTGGCTATTATTTACTACTAGTACTAGCATTATGGGACATTATGGGATTGCATTATACTGTAAAGCACTAGTAAGAAATTTTTGGCACTAGCTAGTAGTTTTTGGCGTGGATTAAGAAATTTTGGGTATGTTTTTGCTATTTTTTGTACACGCCAACTAGTGTCAAAAAACGTCTTACATTATGTGATATGTACTAGTACTAGTACTACTTTAGCAACTAGTAGTAGTGCGAGGGTACTACCAGTGCTATGTACTGTACAGTATAGTGCACCAGTTTTGAACTCTTGAATCTCAGTGCCAAGGAGCTACAGTTGGAAGTGGAGGGTACTACTATTCTCTAGAACCATCGTTGTACTATCAATACAGGGAAAGTACACCTGCGTAGTGGCCTAGTGGGTACTCTCGGTGCTCTATTCAGCCGCTCCTCTAACGTAGCTGGCCTACTCAGGCCCTCCACTATGTAGGCCAAAACCGGTGCCAAATTCACTTTTTGAACATTTGGCACCGGTGTCCTACATTGCCCAGCCGATGCCATATAAAAATTTCAGGGCATCGATGCTTCTACTTGCTCTGACGCCATATTTCGTTGAGGCAATAAACAAAGTAGCCACTGTACTTTTGCATGCGAAGCACCACCAACACCACTAGCGAGACACTGATTTGAGCTGATATATTACTAGTTTATAGCTAGATGGACCAGAGGTGGATGGATGTCAAATCCTTCACGTTGTGGTGTCGGTGCTAAATATTTTCATTTGGCATCGAAGTGTATGTGGCAAACTTTTTAGATTTCTGGCACCGAACACATAATGGAGGACCTCAGCCGCTCCTCTCACGCACACACTAGAAGGTTGTTTATCAGCGGCCTTTACTGTGGGGGCAGAACACTTGAGTTATTTGATACAGCGAGACTAGGCTTTTCGCTTCCATTTGTGGAGGTGTAATGGATCTCGTCGAACTTTGTTAGTAGTTCCTTCTTTATGAATGAGATGAAGCAAAGGTTTTGCCTCTGTTTCAAAAAAACACGTCAAGAGGAAATTTCTTTTATAGTAGAGCCGATAATGGAGTGAAGTCCATGCGTGCAACACCACAAGCTACAGAGTAGTAGTAGAGCACTTTACGAACAGAGCCATATTGCACAGTTCCCAATGCCCCATTAGGCTTTTCTGGCTCCTCGGGCTTAATTCGGAGGCGCTAGTTTAAATATGCTACTAGCTGATGAGGAAGCTGCAAGCAAGGTGCGGCTAGGGCGAGCACGCGAGCCATGAGATGCTGGGAAGGAAAACCCGTTCACATGGCTAGGCTATCCAGTGCACCCAGATTGTGGTGCCGCACGTCCGTTTGACTTCAAAACTCAAACTACCCGTGTAAAATATTGGCTCGCAGCGAGGTTACTATTAAAAAAAAGGTTGTCGTGCGTTCGGCCGAGATCGAACCCACAAAACGAGGTATACACTCCCGCGACCACTAGTAGTACTCGTTGGAGTACAACGCAACCAAGAATCTCCTTTTGTCGCTAGTAGTACATTGTTCCTTACAAGTAACCACTAATAATGCCAAGAAACTACTACCAGTTGCATACGTGGCAGACTTAAGATAAGACTACCTTATCAACCATTGTACATGCTCTTACCAACCAGCCCTACCAAGAAATGACTACTCTACAAAGTGCTGTTATAGGCACATTTCAACCCATGGCCCTGTTTGGATACATTTCTTGTCAATCTAACCGTGCCATCCAAACACCACTTTGGTTAGAGTTAATTCAGGGTTAGAATCTAACCTCTGACTTAGAGTATCCAAACAGGGCCCATGTCGCCCATTAAGTCAACTCCTTCTATTCGACTGGGCGTTATGACTTGTGGGACCTACATGTCAGTATGCACAAAAATCCCCGAGTGACCTCCTACCTCCGGCCCGTCCACCTAGTCATCCTCGGCCATGGGACGCAGCTACCGCCGTCGGCAGAAGGCGAGGTCAAAACCGCCAGCGGTGCGGAGCCCATCTTGTGGCAGCCCGAATGCCAGCTTCGTCCGGTGCTTGCGGCCGCTAGCTAGCCAAGATAGCTCCGTTCAGCTGCTTGTCTGCAAGGTTTGCTAGCTAGATTGGCACGGCGGCTTGCTCGTGTGCGCCGCGCTAAGGCCAGCCATCTGGCTCGTGCGAAGGCCAGCGCGGCGGCTTGCTCGCTCGTGAGTCACGCTCGGGCTAGCCTGGCAACCCGTGCGGAGGAGCGCGGCGTCCGGACCGTCCGGCGGAGCGGCAGCCAACTCGCTCATCACCGGTGCCACCGACGAACACGCATCAGTTCTGTTTGAAGTAATGTTCAGGAAAAATAATGATTTGAGCGGGAATAACATGATAGAAGGTCAGATGTGGGTCCCTCGTGTCAACGGTCAAACAAAATGTGTTGGTTTAAACTGCCTCGTCAGCACGGACGTGTGGGCCAACCCTGTCATAAATGGGTTTAAACTAACCTAATCGTTAGGTAGTAGTTTTTGGCGTGGATTAAGAAATTTTGGGTATGTTTTTGCTATTTTTTGTACAATAGATTCTTCCTAGGGCTGGTTGAAAGTGGTAGTTTTTTGTTAAATACTCTACATATTGTAAGTAGGAGTGAAAGTTAAGCTTTGGAACCCAATAAGCGAGGCTAGTTACATTTTTTGACTATTCAAGGCTAGTTACATAGTGCATATGTGTACATGATTGAAAGTAAATATCAACCATGAGTGACTAATATCTTGATGGAAAACTCGAAACTATGGAATACTAGGGAAAAATTGCATGGTTGGAAAAATTGGCAATGTTCATGTGTGTTGCAACGAATCATAATTAGAATAATACTTATTCACAAACTTGATACAAAACTCTCTAATTTTGATATACATATATCACTAGAGATATATTATGTTTCAATTTGAATATATTCCTTGGGCTGTTCTGGTGAGGTCACGAAGGGATGTGGTTGGTTTTAAGATACTAATTATGGGTTTTTCTGCAAATTGGTAGACAAGCGGGATGTTTGTGAGAAAAGGCAACAACTTACCTCACAGTCGTTAGATGTAGATCTAATGGTCACAAACGACGGATGGCAGACACACCATCATCATTAACTTAGTCTTCTGTAGGAGTATTGGCAAGATCCGTGCATTGCACGGAACATCAAGATGCATTTTTTATAAAAAACACTCGTTGTGATTGACCAATGCGGGAGTAATCCCATGGGTAAAAACTAATGATATCTCGAGAAATAGGAGATAAGGTGAAGAGGGGTGGGGCGTGGTGGTGATTGGTGGTCGGACGGAGCGGAGGCATGCGGATTGATGACGCCAGCAGCGGCCACCAGGCCAGTTTGTTCCAGAGGCTTTCGTTCTTAATTGCTCAACAATAAGGTTGTTGGAGATAAGGATGAACGAGGGAAGGCCTTGTGTTCAAATGTGGAGAGGGGTGCAGGTATCTTTTAGTTTAATTTCCATCAGTCAGACATAAATCACACAGTCTATATTGCAAGATGGCACGCGTACCATATTCACCAACTCGATTTTTTTATAAGAGAAGAAATATAAGTATGGAGATACAAACGTATTATCAATACTTGTTTCCGTAAACTAGCATCTACATTCTATTCAACGCCTCAACATGTGAGGCCTTAGCACAATGACTTCTCGACTGTGTAAAACAAAGGTTTTCCCGTCGCCGATAAGGAGGGGGTGACGACGACGCGCTTTTTGGCTTGCTCTAGTCCTAGTAGTCATACTAGGTGGTCTAAGCACGTGTAGATTTATTCTTTTTCATGTCTCGTGTTCGCCGTACTGCCACGACTATTGATGAATGGACGGTAAGTTATTCAAGGGGAAACTCTTGTTGAGCGTGTTTGCGAGAGAGAGAGAGAGAGAGAGAGAGAGAGACGGTGTGCGTGTGTGATATGTCTAGAGACTGAGGCAATGATAACAGCTTCTTTGTGTCTATGTGTGCGGAGGATAGAGAGAGACATGTACATGGGGCTTTGTGTTGTGTAACATGGAGACACATATACATAATTAGAGAGTGAGTGTGCGAGATACACATGCGGACATGGGGAGAGATGAGGATCCAGATTATTGGGTGTTTGTGCGTGTATGTGTGTGTTTGTGCGCGCGTTTGTGTGTGAGAGGGAGTGTGTGTATGTGGAGTAGAGAGACCACTAATAATGTAAACCTAGTATAAGGGAAGGGGGAATTGTGTGACATGTGTAGTAGCGGGATAGCATGAGTGCGGGCGGGGGGAGCAGACTATTTGGAAGAGACGTCGATTGTGTGTGGGAGAGGGGTGTGAGAGCGAGAGAGAGAGAGAGAGAGAGAGAGAGAGAGAGAGATGTAGCGATGGAGAGAGAGAGAGAAAGAGAGGGGGCGTTTGTGTCCATAAATGGCGTATAGATAGGGAGACAATGTTGATGTTGTTTCAAATTGGCCTATGTATGGAGACGCAAGAGAAGCGAGTCATCGTGTGTGTGATAGGGACTTCATGAGATATCTAGAATAGATGGTGTAGAGAACAATGTGTGAGATCGAGAACAATGATACATTAGGGAGCTATGGAAAGAGTCATGACATATATGTATACAGGGAGGAGCTGGGGCGGGTCCGCATGTGGGAGAGATAGAAAGAGGAGAGTGGTGCACAAGGAGACAAAGTGTGCTTGTTTTGCAGTGGGGGTGGTGTGTGAGGTGAGTGTGCGAGAACCACATAACTAGGGAGATAGACGTTTGGGGGCGACATTTTGTGTGTACGGGAAAGATACACTCTACATAGTGCGTGTGCTTGGGAAAGAAAGATGCCGGGTGACCTAGCTAGAGAGTGGGGGAAGAGATGTGTTCATGCCCAAGAGACAAAGTGATAGAGACCTATATTGGGGTCCGGACTTTAGAAGAGAGAGGGGTGTTAATGTGCTCGTGTGTTGGTGTTTGGGGGGAGAGAACGACTTCTCTGTGTGTGGGGCGGGGGGGCGATGA
>LR738711.1:901589101-901611948 GCA_902687465.1 Secale cereale
GGGGGGGGTTGTCTTGAGATAAACAGTGAGGTGTCTATATTTGAGGGACTTTAGCGTAATTGAGATATACATGGTCAATAGTGTGTGCACTCAAGGTTGATCAATTTGTTTCACAGTTTGGACTATGAGATAATGATACTTTTGAACATGCGTGATATACTTTGATGTACCAGAATTACAAACCTAAGATTGGAATTTTGGAATTTGACTCCATCATTAGCTTTTGTAATTCATTTAAACGGAGGTACGTTTTTAAGCCGGGATTTTGTGATTTCAAATTCATATATCAAACCTAGATATATACACATACGGGCATGTTTAAACTTTATAATAATCCACTTTATTCATACACATACACAATTTTGCTTTTGTCATCATATTTAGGATAAACACATTTGGAATTGCATTTGAATTGTACCATATGATGGTATTTGCTTGTAGTAGCTCAATGATCCATATTTGAATTGAATGGACAATGTAAGTTTCTAGTTGGACACATTGATTTTCAAAACTTGCACTTTTATTGCGTGCAAAACAAACAAATTCTCGGGCATGATATCATAGTCGTCCGTACAAGAGCAGAATATAATTTTAGGCGCCAAAAGCTTTCAAACTTCTCGCTCACATCGAAATATCTCGCTCCCGAAAGTTTAGCCCTGCGATATTAATGTTTTAACCCTGCCACATGAATGGAAAAGGGCTGCTTTGGTAACTCCATTATTTTCCCCTATTTTCCCCCAACATTCTTCCCCAGAGCCCCTCCCCGTCCCCTCCCCGACCCCCCAACCACGGCAAGCCGCCGAATCTAGTCCTTCGCCACAGCAGTGGACCTCACACCCCGACGGATCTACCTTCCGCACCTTGGAACCCCCAACTGCCAACTCACCACTTCACCGGAGCCGCTTCAGCGACTGGCTTGTACACCGCTCCAGATCTCCTTGACCGCCATCATGGTCCACCAGACCAGATCTGCTTAACCGGCGCCCTCGTCCACCACAGTGTAGGCCCTTCACTGACTCCCTCGTCCATCCCTTCGCTGGCCCTTCATACAAGCCCTCGTCCGCCGCAACACATCCGCCTCACCGAAAGCACTGTACAACGCGCCCGCCAAAGCCTTCGTCCACTGCACCGGACCCGTTCCACGGACACCATATTCAACTCCGCCGGCCCTACTTTACCGACGTCGCAGCCTCATCAGGTTATTTCGATCAGTACTCCTTCAATTTTTCTCTTTATCGTGAAACTGTTCACTTACCACAGATGAGCTTTCTTGTATGTCGACATGCGCCGCAACCGTAGCACCGGAGCCACTTCAGCGATGGCGATAGCCGGCCCAAACTCAACCACAACGCAAGCACCATCGACGATCCTTAGCTATCAAGTATGCCAACTATACCCATACGCTACCGAGAATCAGGTACTATTATCCAACGGCCAGCGCCTACGTTCACTTTCTTAGCATAACCACCACACCTTTGAATTTCTTCAGGGCATCATTCAGTTTTTCATGAGACCTGTTATTCTGCTTGCACCTGTAGGGCCATACTTCTGGCAGTGAACATGTTACATGTGCTAAATTACATACCAGTGCACATATAGTTAATATGCTTTAGTTTTGTCCTAAGTATTACTGTACTTCCTAGATATCACTGCCCACTATTTTACTCTTCCTTGCTATATTTATGATAATGGTGTTGTTCTGATGCCACATGTTGGTTCCATCAGACTGCTTCATGTTCTCTATGCTTAATTACACATCAGCAAACTAGCATGTGGTTCCGCTGGTTTTTGTTCGTTTTACCCTACATTTTCTAATGCTAGCTATTACATCACTTCTACGAGCCTCTGTTCATTACTTTTTTGTGTGTTCTTGATCTTTCCATGTTGCATGACTAATTTGATGCTTCTATTAATTATGGAGCTGCCAACCCCATCAATCAAAATATTTGTTCTATTGGGGCTGGCACCTTGAACAAGCATAAAAATAGAGGGAAGCAGATATATTGTCGTGTATGCACACACCCTTCTTTCATTAGTTTAGATGAACCATTGATGATAAATTCGAACCAGTGCATGTGAATAAAATTAATTTTACCTAAATAGAGCGTGCAGAATAAACTACAACAAGTAGATTTGCAACCACGGGATGCTGACGATATCTTCAAAGAACATTGCAACAACAACGATGCTTCACAGCAACATATGGTAAGCCAGTGTGTTTTAGTACATGTGAAATGTAATGTGTGTGGGCTGCTTTCTTGGCTTGTGCCCTCAACCTGTAATCCTACAGAATAACAAATAGTTCAGTTGTCCGCTTTGCTGTATTGCTTGATTCGAATGCTTGTTTGTTACTTGTTACGCTATACCTGAGTTTGCCAATATGTCAGCAGTGCCTGCGGTACTATCGTAAAGAAATGCATGCCTAGTTCATTTGAGTTCTTAACTTTTCCTCTGAGGCCACACTGTTAAGTGCTTTTTTAGATTATTTCAATTTCTTAGATGCCTTGGCAACTTAAATATAGCGGCGGTACACTCCCTTTCAAGTTTTCATCTTACCATTTTAATTTCTTTTCGGTTGATGCTGCTTCGAACCATTTAAATATAGCTTGCCATGCTCGGCAATAATTCGTATGTCGTTTACCATGTAATCTTATTACATGGATCATGCGATAACTATCTCTTACTTATGTCCAGTGGAAACCTTTCAGGATGCCGTTCACACTAGGACACAATGTGCAACTCCAGAATCTATTTGTGGATGCAGTGCGCCATCCATGTTACCAGATGGTAGAAGTTCAGAGGCAACACCACTGGGGAGCAGTCTGAGCACATATATTATAGTTCTTGAGGCTCTACTAGAGGCAGAAAGAGATGGTGTGGCTGCCATGAATGAGGTAAGCTCGATCTTAAAGCTAGAAATTATGCAATTAGTTGCACGCATTATGCAAGCAACCCAGGAATTGGAGGAAGTAAGAATGTTGCATTTGAAGACGGAGGAGGTCCTCCTGCTTCTGCTATCTGAAGCCCAGGGTAATCCCAGTTCTTCTTTAGATTGAAATTGAAATTGTCATTAGATTATTGTACTTGCATGTTGTGTCATGTCTCTGAATGGATTATGTTGTAAGACAGCCTATGTTGTCCATGTGTAGTAATGATCCGAATTTTTTAGGCGAGGTAATCCTCAGTACTTGTATGATTGACATAAGGTGAACTGTTTTTCGTGTGAGCATATTGTATTGGATGAAATAACTATTTGACTCAAAGTGTATCCAACCTACTGAATTCGAAGATCGCGGCATTTCTAAATCATAATCATATATAAAGGTCGAATAAATCTTTGTTGTGGTTTTGAAGAAATAAATAACAAAAGGTAGAATTATCTGTGGATATTCGTAATCGAATAAAAATTGGATTTGGATTTAGTTTCCAGGACCCAGGGCAAATGTGAATGCTAATTCTCCCAAGTTTTGAACGAAGCAGCTAAACACCCACTATCATTTGTGGGCTACCCAAAGCAAGTATTTGTGAGATGGAAATTAATGTCTACCCCTGACACTTGACATCCTTATCGACCGGATTTACACTGTTGTCGATAGGGTTAGACTAGTAACTTCAGTCAGACGTGACACGAAAGCCTATGAGCCCATTCAGACACGGTGGGCGCCAAACGTGGGCGGCAAAACACATATAATTCAAGCTCGTCCGAAAGACATGTGTCTCTCCCTCCATTTCCCCATTCATCCGTGGTGGGCGGCAAAACAAACTCTCCTCGCCCAAAATCGACGTAGGTTAATATTTTAAATAGGGGCAGATGTGTAACTTCCCTCAGACGTGACACAACCGCCCTACCTTTCAGCCCCGTTCATACACCATGGGCGCCAACCGTGGGCGGCAAAACACCCTCTCCATGACCAAAATCGTTACCGGCAAATATTTGGGAGATGCGAGATTACCATCCTATCCCCAACCGACGTGATGTCTGAAATTTTAAATGGGGGATAAGTTTGTAACTTTGCCACATTTCAAACAAGCGCGTCCCAAAGTTTGAGATCCCCCCTCCCCCTCCATTTCCCCATTCATACACCGTCGGCGCCATGACAACCTCCCCACTACGGCCTGCCTACTCCATCCGCCACCCCATCCTCCACCTTACCGGAGCCGCAACCCCTACCCCAAGTCCACTGCAAGAGATGGACGTCTCTCATCCATGGCGCCGGACCAAGATCCTTTCATCGCTTCGTTTCGCTTCATCGATGTCGTCGTCCACTTTGCCGTTGCCACTCCTACGACCGCCTCGTCCATGGCAACATGATTTATCCCCCAACCCAGCCGTCTACCATCTAAAGTCTTCTTCCCCGCTGCCGATAGCCATCGCACCCGCAACACCCTCAACGTATCAGCAGGAGCCTACACGGCGTTGCAAGAGAGGTGGTACTCTTCCATATGTGCTTAAGTTATTGATCTCAACCAGAAAATAGATCTTAAATTGTTTACTGTACTTTTCTTGCCCGTACCAAATCGTAGTGGCTAGTTGAATGCAAACATTGGTTGCGAAGTAGCTTTGTCCGGTTTGCACCTTAAGATCTGTCATGTCACGGTCACTACACTCGTAAAGCTTATGGTTTCCCCCCTTTATATTAACTACCATCATCGTAGGTGCTTCACTGCTTCTTGTCATGCTAGCATTGCTCCTCCAGACCTCAACCCATCAAGCGAAACAACATGCCACTCATAATTCCAAAGCTTACATATTGAAATACGAATCTTATATCATGCTCATATTACTAAAATAGAGACCGTTTAATTGGTCACCTAATGTTCCTATATTCGTTTCGAAAAGCATGTGCGCCACCCACTGGTCCAGCTAGTTCCACTTTCGTAATTTTACTCTTGATGCTTAGGATTTTCCCCTTTTATCTACTCTACTATGATTTGCGTACGTGCTTTCTGTCATACTAGCATTACTCCACCCTTCAAGCTAAATAACACAACACTCAAAATTCCAAAGCTTAGTTGTTCAAATATGATCGTGATATGATACTAATATTAGTTAACAAACACATTTAATTGGTTAGCTAAAGGTCCCACTTGAGTTTCCAAATGCATGTCGCGGCATATAGAGAGACAGCGGAATTGCATTTCTTTGTCACTTCTTGACTGTACTTTCTTGTCCATACCAAATCTTAGTTGTTATTTCAAAGCAAATATCGGTTGCTAACTACCCTTTGCGTGGTTTGCAGCTTCAGATCTGCCATCCCACTGCCACAGTCAACACTATACTCATCATGCTTACGGTTTCCCCATTTTATGATGACCACGATCAGCCTACGTGGTTCGTGTTGTAATAGAACTGCTCCACCCATCGAGCTAAACAAGCTTAGTTGTACAAATTCAAATATGATATTATGCTGATATTAGTAAAACTGGGAGATGTTTAATTGGTCAGCTAAATGTTCCTACTTTAGTTTCGAAATGCATGTGAGCGACATATGGAGAGACCGGAAGGAATAGTATTTCTCTGTGCGCTCTGGTTCATCATGGGTCGCCAACCGACATTGTATAGAAAGACTTGTAATATCTTCAATCTGCTTGCTCTTCTGCTCTTCTTTTAAGATGATCCTCTTCTGTTGCGGTCGACTAGTCAGGTCGAGTTATTCTCTCTTAGTATATTTTGAATCTGTCAGGCCAGGTCGACTTGTTCTTCTTTACTATATGTTGAAGCTGTCATCTCCGAAGTATCATCACTATTGGAGCTCTCATATTTTGAGTAGTAGGCCACATTGTATTAATGCACACACCAAATTACAGCATGCATGGCACCTCTTAGAAGAATTTTAGAGATAGCACAAAGGGGTTTACAGGGAGGAAGTATTGGATTAGAATCACTTCTGCATTACAAAGATAATCGCACTTGTTTTTATGTTTTCATGCATGTCAGGTATTGAACATTATGAAAATGAATATGAGAATGGGCGCATGAGAGGAATATTGCGGAACAATCCACTGGCTAACAAACTTGGCATGCTGGAGGATGGCCTATCTTATTCACCCATCAAGGTGCGTGCTCTAACTTGGCAAGGTTGTGTTGGTCGCACATATTTTGCATCTGACCTCTTGCATTACTTCTACTTTGTTACACCATCTGCTTCATTTAAGCATCATATATGAGAATATGCCATACCTATCCATTTTCTGTACCTATTCCATGTGTCGTCATACTATGATTTTCCAGTCAAATGTTGTTCTTTCGTAATAGATGTCCAAAAGGAAGAGGGTGATTGCAGATCCTCAAGGAGTACAAACTAGGTATTTGGAAAAGGTAGTGAGACCTGTTAAATCAGATAGATCAGCAGCAACAGAAAACACAGGCCCAAGTGTAACAGACTTTACCCCTACTCCAGTGGCCAAACCCCTATTAGAACTGCTGACAACCCAGCGTCAGGTACTGTCTATGATATCAATTCAAAATTTGAACTCCTAAATTTCTGCATGTGCCTTACCTTCTCTCTTGTATGAAAACTAATTTCAGATGAATCTCCTTGCTCAAAGGATCATAGGATCTCACGACAATACTGGGCTCTGCATTGCTCTTGTCAGTACCTCTTGCCCTTTGTCAGCATACTTACACTCATCGCTGTTTGATTATGTAGCATCACTGTAAATGTTCGCTTCTTTATCCTCCCTTTGCTTGTAATTATAAGATCTATATTTACTCTTAGATAAATGTAGAATTAACTCAATGGTTATGAAGTTTTGGATTGCTCATGTAAGTACATGTTGACATGTACTCCCTGTATCGAATTAATTGTTGATCAATTGGATGTATTTAGAACTTAATAGTGCTAGATACATCCATTTAAGCGACAACTAATAACGGACGGTGGTGGTATTACTGTACATGCATCGCGAGATAGTTGATTGTCTAGCATTACTCTGCATCTTATCTGCCCTGCCCTCCACTTTCTCCAAATTATCATATCTGCATTTACTCTTACCAAAATGTTGAATAAAGCCAATGCCACTTCACACGTTGATGTATGTGTTCTTCTTGTCAGTACCTTTTGCCTTGTAACGCTGTACTTAATTAATTGCTATTTGATTATGTACACTTAGTCTGCAACTGAGCTTCATTATCCTCTATTTCTTCCAATATTATTTGATGTATATTTACTCTTTGCAAAATGTAGAATAATGGCAACGCTTATAAAGAATTTTCTTTGGGGAATTTATTGAATTGTTTTTTCATCAACATGGAGAAGGGCTTTGTCTAGCCCGTGTTATTGAACTGAGAGCACTTGTAATGTAAGTTCATCCTTCTCAAGCCTTCAAACTTTGCTCTAGTATAGATTTGGATAGGCATCATTTCCTCCACTGCTCTTTACATCTGATTGGATGTTCGCAACAACTACCGGTTTTAAATTGTAGTTGTAAAAACATGTTCCTTATGCAGAACATATCCATTTATTTGCTTATATAATTGTGAAACCTATTACGTGTCTCCTTGTTTCTCTTTCAGAGTCGTATCTATTATGCCAGGCAGAACTTTAGGAAAGATAGTGAGCCAAACCATCTTGAGGACAGCGAGATGACCCCAAGGTCCTATCTTGATGAAGACAGTGAGTTGAAGCTACTCACCAGCAGGTGTGAGACAGCCTTTGTGCAGTCGCTGCCTCAATAAGTTTGATTTCTTCAGTCTCAACTTAAAGCGGAAAGGCTTGCTTCAGCTCAACTCCGACTTGAAGTCAAAGATGTAATGAAGATATCAGGGGACTACCTTGCGCACTATGGTGCCATACAGCTAGGGATGAAGCATCTATCGTTGACACAACTGAGGTCTCATCAGCTTGTTTGGCTACTTACGGGGCCAGAGATTGCCAGGTCTAGTGCCTTCTGAAGTGCTCTCATTTCTGTATATTCTTTTGTCGCGAGTTTATATGCACTGGGGGCGACCTTTGATGCCCAGTGTATGTAATCCGCGGTCATGTTGCACTTTATTATCACAGGTAGCGAACTTTGATTCCCAGTGGATGTAATATGCCGTAACTTCTTTGTTGTATAGTCTAGGTTTATTCTTTGGTCGGTATGCTGTAATTTAGGCCAGAAGGTTCAGTGGATCTCAGTGTTGTCGGTCTTCAGGCCGGTCCGTTACTCATATGGGCCAAAACATGGGCCTATAATCATCTTGGGCCATTAGCAGGTCTAAACCTATAGTAGTTTCCCGCCTTTAACAGGACATGGGCTACATATTTACTGTAGTGACACGGGGCTTCCTACGGGCCGGAGAAACAATGGGCCTTCTATGGTCCGTAGAAACAATGGGCCTTCTACGGGTCGTATCATCAATGGGCCTTAGACGGGTCGTATGATCGATTGGCCAAACATGGGCCAAAAACAGACCGCATTATGGCCGTAAACGGCTAGATTTGGAGTCGTCCGTTCATGGGCCGACCATAACGGGTCGTTGTTAATAGGCCGTATTTGATGACGCTATGAGAACGGCACAACGTATTAACGGGCCACAAACGGGCCGACTGTAACCACGGGATGAATTTGGCCCACAATAAGAAAATGGCAGTAACGGGCCGTAAGTAACCGAATGCTGGAAATGAGCCCAAGAATAAATGGGCCTTGAGAAGGCCGAAAGATAACATGAGTTGGAAACGACCCAATGGATTAATGGGCCGTTAATGGGTATAAAGTAATACACTGTCTATTATGGGCCAGATTTACCACGGGCCGTTAATGGGCCAAGAATAAATGGGCCCTGAGAAGGCCGAAAGATAACATGGGCTGCAAACGGCCCTATGGTTTAATGGGCCTTTAATGGGTATAAAGTGATACACTGTTCATTACGGGCCAGTTTCACCACGGGCTGTTAATGGGCCAAGAGTTACAAAGGGCCTCATATGGGCCGAAAGACATCATGGGCCATACATGAACCGGAACTTAAAATTGGTTGGAATCATATTGGGCGGCCGAGATGACGCTACTGGGCCTTATTCAGATAGGTCGTAATGGGCCCTGGGTTAGCGGGCTGTAAATGGGCTATATGCGAACATGCCGTTAACGGACTTTCCGTGGGCCGGCCCACCATCTTTTGACCAAGTCAAATGGGACGGCTTTTTCACAGGAATGGGCCTATGTTGGGTTGTGCCACGTGTCGACGTATCATAGGCGCTTTGGGTCCACTGAGTGTATGACATCTGTCCCAACGATGAGCCGACACATGTTTCCTCTAGCCAATGATGATTTTACACGTGGGAAATCCCAATTGGTCGGGGCTGTTAAGGATTATCGGATCCAAACCGGACCCGATAGCTTAACGGCGTTTCATTATGGTGGATGCCATGTGTCCGTCACCCTTGACGAAAGCACTTCTGTGACGCGCGATTTATCGTCACGGAAGTGGACACATCCGTGTTGATAATTTTTGTAATGTCATGGAACACTTCTACGACAGCACATGTATGACTATCTTGATTCTGTCATAAATTTGTCATGGATGTACATGCATGACAGAAAACGTGACCTACTATGACAAACACGTATCATCACGGAAGTGTATTTTTTTGTGGTGAAAGGACAATCTCCCCAAACAGTTTTGTGAATGGAGCTTTGAGCAAGGAGACCGAGAATGGCAGCAAGATGAGCTAGAACACGGGTTTGAGCTATGGGAGGATTTTTTCTGGAGGAAGATGAAGTGTGTGGGTGCTAGAGTAAGTGGAGGGGGGCCACGTGGAGCCCACGAGGCAGGGGGCGCCCAGGGGGGTTGGGTGCACCATGTACCCTCGTGGCTAGGTGGTGTGGCCGCCTGATGTGTTCTCAGTGCCAAATATTCTTAAATATTCTACAAAAAATCATATTTCATTTTCGGGGCATTTGGAGAACTTTTATTTTTGGGGTATTTTTATTGCAAGGATAATTCAGAAAACAGTCAGAAAATCCTATTTTTGCTTTATTTAATATAAATAACAAAAAGTAAAAAAGAGGGTACAGAGGGTAGTGTCTTCTAACTTTATCCATCTCATGCTCATCAAAAGGAATCCATTAATTAGGTTGATCAAGTCTTGTTAACAAACTCTTTCCGAATAACATGAAACCGGAGAATTCTCGAATAACACTAGGTTACCTCAATGGGGATATATATGTCCCCAACAATAAGAATATCATATTTCTTCTTGTCAGTAGGAAAAGGGAATTCAAAACCTCCAATAGTGATTGTTGAAATTTTTCCAATAGAATTGATATTGTGGACTTGAGGTTGTTTCCTCGGAAAGTGTACCGTATGCTCATTACCATTAACATGAAAAGTTACATTGCCTTTGTTGCATTCAATAACAGCCCCTGCAGTATTCGAAAAGGGCCTACCAAGGATAATCGACATACTATCATCCTCGGGAATATCAAGAATAACAAAGTCCGTTAAAATAGTAAAGTTTGCAACTACAACATGCACATCCTCACAAATACCGACATGTATAGCAGTTGATTTATCGGCCATTTGCAAAGATATTTCAGTAGGTGTCAACTTATTCAAATCAAGTCTATGATGTAAAGAGAGAGTCATGACACTAACACCAGCTCCAAGATCTCATAAAGCAGTTTTAACATAGTTTCTTTTAATGGAGCATGGTATAGTTGGTACTCCTGAATCTCCTAGTTTCTTTGGTATTCCACCTTTAACGGTATAATTAGCAAGAATGGTGGAAATTTCAACTTCCAATATCTTTCTTTTATTTGTAATAATACCTTTCATATACTTAGCATAAGGATTTATTTTAAGCATATCAATCAAACGCATACACCAAAAGATAGGTGTAATCATTTCAGCAAAGCTCTCAACATCCTCATCATCCTTTTTCTTGGATGGTGTAGGAGGAAAAGGCATGGGTTTCTGAACCCATGGTTCTCTTTCTTTACCGTGCTTCCTAGCAACAACGTCTCTCTTATCATAACATTGATTCTTTGATTGTCTGTTATCAAGATCAACAACAGGTTCAATCTCTACATCATCGTTATTGCTAGGTTGAGCATCAACATGAACACCATCATTATCATTTTCACTAGGTTCATGCTCATTACCAGATTGTGTTTCAGCATTAGAAATAGAAATATCATTGGGATTCTCATGTGTGTCAACAACCGGTTCACTGGAAGCATGCAAAGTCCTATCATTTTTCTTTTTCTTCTTCTTAGAAGGACTAGCTGCATCCACAATAGTTCTATGAGAATCTTGCTCAATTCTCTTAGGGTGGCCCTCAGGATACAGAGGTTCCTAAGTCATTATACCCTCTCCAGTCATAACTCTAACAACATTATCATTTATCTTATTGTTTAATTCATTGAGCAAATCATTTTGTACTTTAAGTACTTGTTCTACTTGAGTGGTAACCATAGAAGCATGTTTACTAATGAGTTTAAGTTCGCCTTTAACTCTAGACATATAATCACTCAAGTGTTCAATCATATAAGCATTATGTTTCAATTGTCTACCAACATAAGCATTGCAAATTTCTTTCTAACAATAAAATTGTCAAACTCATCTAAGCATTGGCTAGCAGACTTATAATGAGGAATATCACCTTCATCAAATCTATAGAGAGAATTTACCTTTACTATCTGTGTCGGGTTATCAAGACTATGTATTTCTTCGGAGTTGGCTTAGGAGTTGGTTCAGGAAGTGTCCAATTACTTTCATTACTCAATATATTATTTAATAACAATTCAGCTTGATCAACAGTTCTTTCCTTGAAAGCACAACCAGCACAACTATCCAGGTGGTCTTTGGAGGCATCGGTTAGTCCATTATAAAAGATATCAAGTATTTCATTTTTCTTAAGAGGATGATCAGGCAAAGAAATAAGTAATCGGAGAAGCCTCCCCAAGCTTGTGGGAGACTCTATTCTTCAATTTGCACAAAATTATATATTCCCCTTAAGGCAGCTTGTTTCTTATGAGCGGGGAAATATTTAGCAGAGAAGTAATAAATCATATCCTGGGGACTACGCACACAACCAGGATCAAGAAAATTAAACCATGTTTTAGCATCACCCTTTAAGGAGAATGGAAATAGCTTAAGGATATAATAGTAACGAATATTTTCCTCATTGGTGATGGCTTCTCGCCCCTCGTTGGTTACCCCAAGTGGAAGGTTTGAGATGCAGTGTAGCGGTAGTTTTCCCTTGGCTAAGATACCAAGGATCGAATTCCCCTGAGACTCCGAGGGTCAACAAGAAGGTGTCAACTGCAAGCGGCGCAACTTAGCGATTGACTGGACCTGCACACAGATACAAATAACTTTGCTCCCAACGAGTACAGAGAGGTTGTCAATCCCTCCGGCCTTGTCGTTTACAAAGGATCAAACACAAGAGATAATAATGATAGGTATGACTGCAGCTAGTAAGTAAGAACAGAAAGTAAATAGCGGATGTGATCAGTGATGGTAATATGGACCGGGGTCCCATGATGTTCACTAGTGATGTCTCTCTCCCAAAAGACGATAAAACAGCTAAGCGAGGTAAATGAATTATAGCTGGGCAATTGACAGGATTATGTGCGCAAACCAATGCTAACTATGCTGCAAAGAAAGGTAGAGGCTCAAAAGCATGGGCGGTACGCCAAGGCAAGTAAACCGAAATCCATCTGCATCTACTACTAATCATCCACCTTGAAATATCTATCCAGAACATCTCGCTGGTATTAAGTTGCGAGTCCCACCCATAGTGTAAACTCAAAGCAACATACAACTGCATTAAAAGAACTTTGCGTAAAGTAAACAATCCTTGCACCCGCAAGTACAAGCACCGTTGTTTTCCCCCTTGTGGCAACAGCACATCCCCTAGACTCATGTTTCTGTCACTCAAGCTAGTCATCGAGGGGCATGAACACACAATCAAGCATAACGTTTCGTCTTGGAGTTACTACCTACTACTTGGCCAAAGCAATAAACAGCAACGGAGAACATGCAAGAATTACTCAAGAACATAAATATAAAAGAGGTGAATCAATTATATTACTCACACACAATCTGAACATAATCTCATAATCCATCGGATCCCAGCAAACTCATCATAGCAACAACATAAGGATTACATATGTGCCTCGATCATGTAGGGCAGCTCACAAGGTCTAATCGGTGAAGAACAAAGAGGGGAGGAGAACATCACATAGCTACTGGTCATGGACCCATGGTCCAAGGGAGACTACTCACAACTCATCCGGGAGGCGTCCATGGTGGTGGAAAGGCTCCCGGTGGTGATCCTCCCCTTCGGCAGGGTGCCGGGAAGAGTTCTCCTGGTGCTCCCGATCTTGGAAGCGCGGCGGCGGCGGAACAGAGATGAGATCACGAAAAAGGGTTTCGTCCTCGAGGGTTTCGGGATGCGGTGTAAATATATGCCAAAGGGGGGCGTCAGAAGAGGCCAGGGGGGCCCAGGCGCCCTGGCGCCCCCCTGGCGGCGCGGCCAGGAGGGGGGCCGCCCCCTCTGGTCGCCTGGAGCCCTGGTGGCCCCCTCTAGCCCTACTTTGGCCGCATGGAAGCTTCCGGAATGCTGATTTTTTATATATTTTCCTGGGATTTTTCTGGCAATTTACGTAATGGGAAAACCTGAAATACAAAAACAGCAGAAAACAGAAACTGGCACTGGGGTGCACTGAGTTAATAGGTTAGTCCAAATATGATCAAAAGTGTATGGCAGTGCATCAATATCATAGCAATATCACACAAAAGAGGCATGGAGCAAGCAGAAATTATAGATACGTTTTGGACGTATCAATTGGTGAATAGGGTGGCTATATCATTCAATTTAGTAAGATGTGCCACAACAGTTTCAGATTCATAGTCATGGAAAGGATTAGATTCAACCAAAGTAATTTACTCAGGATCGACACAGAAATCATAATCCTTATCGGAAATACAGATAGGTGAAGTAGCAAAAGGAGGGTCATATTTCATTCTAGCAGTCAAAGCCTTTTCTTTCAGCTTAGCTAACAAATTCTTAAGATCATATCTATCTTTGCAAGCTAAAAGATCTCTAGTAGTTTCTTCATCCATAACATAACCTTGAGGCACAACAGGCAGTTCATATCTAGGGGGAGAATCTTCATCATGACTTTCATCAATATTATCAGTTTCAATAATTTCATTCTCTCTAGCTCTAGCAAGTTGTTCATCAAGAAATTCACCTAGTGGCACAGTATTATCAAGCATAGAAGTAGTTTCATATAAGTATCATGCATAGCAGAACTGGCATGATCAAGAACATGCGACATATCAGATTCAATAGCAGGTGTAGGTGTCACAAATTTAGTCATAACAGAAGGTGAATCAAGTGCAGAGCTAGATGGCACTTCCTTACCTCCCCTCGTAGTTGAGGGATAAATCTTGGTTTTTTCATCTTTCAAGTTCTTCATAGTGATCAACAGATATAAATACCAAGTGACTCAAAGAATATAGCTATGCTCCCCGGCAACGCGCCAGAAAATAGTCTTGATAAACCACACGAATAGGGGATCGCAACAGTTTTCGAGGGTAGAGTATTCAACCCAAATTTATTGATTCGACACAAGGGGAGCCAAAGAATATTCTCAAGTATTAGCAGTTGTGTTGTCAATTCAACCACACCTGAAAGACTTAATATCAGCAGCAAAGTATTTAGTAGCAAAGTAGTATGGAAGTAACGGTAACGGTGGCAAAAGTAACAGTAGCAGTTTTGTAGGAATTGTAACTATGGCAGCGGAAAAGTAACTAAGCAAGGATCAATATGTGAGAAGCTCGTACGCATTGGATCAGTAATGGATAATTATGTTGGATGCGATTCCTCATGTAATAGTTATAACATAGGGTGACACAGAACTAGCTCCAGTTCATCAATGTAATGTAGGCATGTATTCCGAATATAGTCATATGTGCTTATGGAAAAGAACTTGCATGACATCTTTTGTCCTACCCTCCCGTGGCAGCGGGGTCCTATTGGAAACTACGGGATATTAGGGTCTCCTTTTAATAGAGTACCGGACCAAAGCATTAACACTTAGTGAATAATTTAAATCCTCAAACTACGTTCATCACCGAGAGTGGTCCCGATTGTTGTCACTTCGGGGTTGCCGGATCATAACACATAGTAGGTGACTATTGACTTGCAAGATAGGATCAAGAACTCACATATATTAATGAAAAAATAATAGGTTTAGATCTGAAATCATGGCACTCGGGCCCTAGTGACAAGCATTAAGCATAGCAAAGTCATAGCAACATCAATCTTAGAACATAATGGATACTAGGGATCAAACCCTAACAAAATCATGTAGACCAAACCTCGATGTCGAGATCCGATCTGTTGTTGCGTCCCGATCTTTCACGACACTCCACCACCAGCAGTAGCAACCTCTTGCCCGCGCACGCGATGTACACGAATTAGAGGGTTTGAACCTTGCGGCCCAACACGATAAAACCAATCTCAACGAAGGTACTCACGCGCAAAACAATTTCCACGTAGTGAAATCGCAACACAGAGGTTTTCTAACGATCCCTCCAAAACTTGATACGGGTGTCTACCCTGGAAAACACATCGTGTCTATTTCATAAAAATATAACCTCCTTTCACATGGATGCACCTAGCTTTATATAATAGCCCACTAAACCTAGACTTAGAAAACAAGAAAACACCTATGTGTAAACAAACTGGAGAATTCTATATTTGCCTTTTACATCTCTGCAGAATTTTATTATATAAACTAAAATATGGTAGGCCATGTTGATCTTATTTGATGTAGGTGGACCCCAGCCCAAGTCGCACAAAGAGAACCTATATCACGTAAAAATTTACAAGTCTTCCCTGGTGCAAACTCTTTACATGGCAAAAATAGAAATAGAATACAACGACTGCTGCTCCTTTTCCGTTTGAACGAAGGTGATGATATCTTCTCGTAATACTCGAACTGAAATCCTTCCAAATTATCTCCATCGACGTGTCTGGCCATGTTAGCTCCACCATCGTAACTTAAGGCTTCAAGTTTCTTATGCATGCATGGCTGTACGCACATGTACCTGTCCTCATGTAATACATGCACATCCCACATCTTATTTTCCTCTTTCTTAAAAGAGTGCGTCTCTGCTAATACCATAGTATGCATGCATGTAACTTCAACTAATTCTGCAATATTTTTGTGTACTATGTATCAATGGCATTATAGTTTGGCACATATACATCCTTAACAGTAACTAATGGAACAATGGTAACTTGATCCTGGTGGGTAGCTTGTACCTGGTCGTTGTCATTGGTTCTACTACAATTGAAACTAGTCGTATCACAAAACTAACTCGATTACACGGTAAATATCATCAACCCATCACCGTCCAGCAAGCCTACGATGGGATTACTCACGCACGATGGTGATCATCATAAAATTGGCGATGGAGGAAGGTTGATGATGACGACGATGATGATCTCCACTATCCAGAGCCCCGAACGGACTCCGGATCAGCCCTCGCGATAGAGATTAGGGCTTGGCGGCGGCTCCGTATCGTAAAACGCGATGAAAACTTCTCTCTGATTTTTTTCTCCCCGAAAGTGAATATATGGAGTTGGAGTCGGGGTCGGTGGAGCCTTAGGGGGCCCATGAGACAGGGGGCCCGCCCAGGGGGGTGGGCGCGCCCCCACCCTCGTGGACAGGGTTTGGGCCCCCTGGTCTTGATTCTTTTGCCGGTATTTTTTATATATTCCAAAAATATTCTCCGTGGATTTTCAGGTCAGTCTGAGAACTTGTATTTCTGCACAAAAATAACACCATGGCAATTCTGCTGAAAACAACGCCAGTCCGGGTTACTTCCATTCAAATCATGCAAGTTAGAGTCCAAAACAAGGGAAAAAGTGTTTGGAAAAGTAGATACGTTGGAGACGTATCAAGCATCTATCGTGTTTCTTCAGTCTCTTCTTCCTCCGGCCGCCAAAGACAAACCAGCGCCGGTGGGACCGCCTGCTCCCGCCTCCCATGGCTGGTTGTGCTGCCGCGCACGCATCGCGGCCATATCGCACCCTAAAACTCTACGCATCTTACCTGGCTCCTATTTATTCTCATCTGAAGCCTCACCATCATCCCCCACATTGGTTCGCTCACCGCGGCACCGCCCTCCGGTGTTGTCAACATGGCCAACAACCGAGAGAAATGAGAAGATAACTGTACATGGTGAGGATGAAAGTAGGGACCCACCAGGATCATGGCAGGAGGGAACCAAGTGACTCCTTTATTACAAAAAAATATGGTTCCTCTCGATGGTTTCCTAACATCTGGGTCGCACGCCACTGTCAACGTAGTCAATAAGCGAGATAACTGCATAAGGAGCGACTAACACTCGGGACCCAGCACTCGCGAAGTATTTTCTTTGTTTTCGGGGCATAGCAGGGTATCAACTTGGTTGTGCGGGAGCTGTGGCATGTCTAGTCCATGCTTGCACTTTGTCATATTATATCATGATTATTTTGAAAAAGTGTTGTCATCCGAGGTTTATTATAGTTGCTATCTAGTTGATTGTGTCATTGATATGAGTAAATGTGAGACCTAAATGTTATTGTGAATGTAGCTAGTTCATAATCTTTGTTGAAAACTTGAATGTTGGCTTTACATATTTGCAACAACAAGATCAAATGAAGTTTGTAAAAGTTTTTCTTTATCACTTTCAGTTTATCAACAGAATTGATTGAGGACAAGCAATGTGATAAGCTTGTGGGAGTTCATACGTCTTCGTCGTATCTACTTTTCCAAACTATTTTGCCCCTGTTTTGGACTCTAATTTGCATGATTTGAATGGAACTAACCCGGACTGACGCTGTTTTCAGCAGAATTGCCTTGGTGTTATTTTTGTGCAGAGATAAAATTTATCGGAATCACGTGAAAATCCACGGAGAATATTTTCGGAAAATATTAAAAATATTGGTGAAAGATTCTACCGGAGGGGACCCGACGGCTGTCCACAAGGGTGGGGGCGCCCCCCTAGGGAGCGCCCCCTGCCTTCTGGGTCCCCCGCAGCAAAATCAAAGAGAAGGATTCATCGCGCTTTACGATATGGAGCCGCCGCCACCTCATGTTCTTCCTCAGGAGACTAGATCTAGAGACCGTTCGGGGCTCTCACTACTAGAAAAAGGGCTATAGATGGGATTGACACTAATGGCGCACCAGACAAGCGGTGCGCCATTAATATATACTAATGGCGCACCACCTTCTGGTACGCCATTAGAGTTGAATACACTAATGGCGCACCTGGCTCAGGGTGCGCCATTAGTATCAATTTTTTTTCCTTTTCCAAACATACTAATGGCGCATCTAGACACAGTGCGCCATTACTAGTTGTAACTAGTAATGGCGCACCAGTCACAGAGTGCGCCACTACTGTTGTTTTTTTATTATATTTTTTATTCTTTTTTTTGCAAAACTACTAATGGCGCACTGTTCCACAGTGCGCCATTACTAGTTTAAACTAGTAATGGTGCACTATGGGACAGTGCGCCATTAGTATGTTTTTTTTTTTGCAAAACTACTAATGGCGCACCACCAGAATGTGCGCCATTAGTAACCTGGGTTACTAATGGCGCATTTTGAGGTGGTGCGCCATTAGTAAGTGGGCACCAACAAGATATTTTGGACAGCCACTCCTACCCACTCACTTTCTCCTCACTTCATTCTCTCCACCTCCTCCTTGTCTCGGGTGCCTCCTCTTTGTCACCTCATTTCCACCATAGATTCATTCAAATTAAGTGGTTAAATTACATTGTTTTGATAGGTAAGCAAGGGGGGAAGCTATATTTATGTTGTTCTCCCTACAACAATGTGCACATGCACTTTTTATGGCCTAGCTAGATCTATGTATGTTCGTGGTGTTGCATATGTTTGTGGTGTTGCATATGTGTTTCTGTTTGGAGGTGTACCAATATTTGAAATGCGAAAGTTGCCAATATTTTGCCGGAATGTTGATTCATTTCCGTTTCGGCGAGAATTTTGGCATTAAGCATTTTTTTGGTCCTATTTTTAGGGAAAGTCATGCCAATTTTTTTCTTGGTTCTAAAATATCGTTTTGCTCTACCCCGCAGGCGACCATGGTCCGCACGATGACCGAAGGCATCGTGAATAGGTTTTTGAGCTCCGCGAAGGCCGAGATGCTTCAAAAGAACGAGACGAAGATAAGATGTCCGTGTCGAAGATGCAAGCTGAAGAGCCTTATTGCGGACCCGGATTACGGGCAGGTGCGGGACCACCTGCTCTTCCGTGGTTTCATGGATGTCTATCAGTGGCAAGGTGATGAAGATGACTATGAAGTCGTCCATGGGGGCCGGGCAAGAAATGAGGAAGGGCAGCAAGACAACCACCGTGGCTCGGGCGGGCGAGAAGACGAAGAATCCCCCGGAGATGATCACGACGGTGATGCTGTACACAATCATCATGTAGAAGATGCAGGACATGATGATGAGGAAGATGCCGGAGCAGACGACGGGCATGATCATGCAGATGATGATTCCGGCGGAGCAGACGACGCTGGACCATCGATGCGCTGGGTGCAGGACCCTCATATTCAAGAGCTGCTTCTCAAGCAGACGGATAACGCAAGAGTTGCCGCCCGAGAGAAAGCCAAGATGGATCAACTGGAGTTAGGCGCGGTTACTCCATTGTATGAAGGATGCAGGCCCGAGGATACCCGCCTGAAGGTAACGCTCACGGCTTTGGAGATGAAGGTAAAACACAAAATGACCGACGCATGCTTCGACGAGAACATGTCATTCTGGCACGAACGTCTTCCCAAGGGGAACAAGTGCCCGACCAGTTTCGAGGAGGCGAAGAAAATCGTGTGTCCTTTGGATTTACCGCACGTGAAATACCATGTGTGCATGAACAATTGCATCATTTATCGGGACGAGCACGCGGAGTCTACCATATGTCCGGTGTGCGGCGTCACTCGATACAAGAAGAGGATGAAAGCTCCTCGAAAAGTGGTGTGGTACTTTCCGATCACTCCTCGTCTGCAGCAGTATTTCGCGGACCCTAAGGTAGCAAAGCTCCTGCGTTGGCACGCGGATAGGGAGGAGAAGAAGCGAGAAGATGACGCAAATGATTCGGAAATAGATAAAAAAGACAAGATGCTGAGTCACCCTAAGGATGCGAGCCAGTGGCAAGCATTGAACTTCGAAGACCTAGAATTTGGGAACGATCCAAGGAACATCATGCTGGGCGCGAGCACCGATGGAGTCAATCCGTTTTGCAGCCAGAGAAGCACACATAGCACCTGGCCTGTGTTTGTGTGGATGTACAACCTTCCCCCCTGGTTGTGCATGAAGAGGAAGTACATTCACATGAGTATGCCAATTGAAGGACCGAAACAACCAGAGAACGACATCAATCTGTATCTGGGGCTGCTGAAAGAGGAGCTTGACACGCTGTGGAAAACGCCAGCCAATACGTGGGACGCCACAGAGAAAGAATATTTCCCTATGAGAGCCGCGCTGCTCACGAAGGTGCACGACTATCTCGGTTACGGATATGTCGCGGGCAGGTGGTCCACGGATTTTCTGGATGCGTCAGGTGCATGGATGACACAACGTATCGCCAGCTAGATAGAGATCCCGGGTCTTCGAAAACCGTGTTCTTGGGACATCGAAGGTTGCTTCGCGACGATGACCTGTGGAGAAAACGCAAGGATCTGTTCGATGGTGAAACCGAACCCCGAGGACGCCGCGTACGAGGAGCGGCGAGGAAATAGACGAGCTGTTGAAAAATTGGAAAGATTGCCCACTGCCGAGAAAGAAGCAAAAGGCGCCAGAGCCGGGAAAGAAGCAAAAGGCGCCAGAGCCGCTGCTGAAGGTATGGAAAACGAGGTCTGTTTTCTGGGACTTGCCATACTGGATGATCCACCGTGTGCCTCACAGCCTTGATGTCATGCATATCACGAAGAACGTGTGCGAGAGTCTGCTTGGTACCCTGCTCAACATGCCAGAGAGGACCAAAGATGGGCCGAAAGCAAGGGCAGACTTGAAATCAATGGGCATCAGGCAGGTGCTTCACGTTATATATGATGATGATGATGATGATGATGATGATGATGATGATGATGATGATGATGATGATGAGGCGAAGCAGGACACGAAAAGTCGTCGCAAAGGCAAAAAGGCCAAGAAGACCGGAAATGACTACCCTCCCGCGTGCTTCACTCTAAGTCAGGAGAAGATCGAGCAGTTTTTCACCTGCCTCGTAGGAGTAAAACTTCCTTACGGTTACGCGGGGAAGATAAGCAGATACCTAGAACCAGCGAAGCTGAAGTTCAGCGGGATGAAGTCTCACGACTGTCACTTGCTGATGACGCAGAATCTTCCAGTTGCAATCCGTGGGATCATGGACGCGCACGTCCGTGAAACGCTATTTGGCCTATGCAACTTTTTTGACGTCATCTCTCGGAAGTCGGTTGGCGTGAGGCAACTCAGAAGGCTACAGGAAGAGATCGTGGTGATACTATGCGAGCTTGAGATGTACTTCCCACCTGCATTCTTCGACGTTATGGTGCATTTGCTGGTCCATATCATGGACGATATCATCCAACTCGGGACGACGTTCCTGCACAGCATGATGCCGTTCGTAAGGATGAATGGTGTCATCAAAGGATACGTTCGCAACATGTCACGTCCAGAGGGAAGCATAGCCAGGGGCTTTCTGACCGAAGAGTGCATCTCCTACTACACGAATTATCTAGGCATCGAGAACCCCGTTGGTGTGCCCGTCAAGAGGCACCTCGGCAGGCTCGCTGGATGGGGTCACCGTGAGGGTCGCCGCGAAATGCATGTCGACATCGAGGGTCGACTCGCCGACTTTGAAAGAGCAAACCTAGTCGCGCTACAACACATAAACGTGGTCGATCCTTGGGTGGTAGAGCAAAAAAACCTTTATTGAGAAGACATACAATGACCGAGGCCAACAGAGGACGGACGGAGATATAATCAAAGAGCACAACTCATGTTTCACGCGTTGGTTCAAGCAGAAGCTTCTGTTGTACCCTTTACATGAGGATTCTTCCGCGGAAGAACAACTCATATTCACCTTGTCACAGGGCGTCGAGCACAACCTGATGACCTATGAGGCGTACGATATCAACGGCTACACATTCTACACCGAGGCCAAGGACATGAAGAGCGATGGTTATCAGAACTCCGGGGTAACGTTGGAATCCTACACCGGTAACGACAAGGACAGATACTACGGAAGGATCGAGGAGATCTGGGAGCTGAGCTACGCAAGAAAGAAGGTCCCGATGTTCCGTGTCAGATGGGCCAAGAGCGTCCTAAGAGAAGACCGGTATTTTACCACCATGGTTATACCGGAAGCCAAATCCAAGACCGCGGGCGCAAACGTCACCGTGAAAAATGAGCCATGGGTACTGGCTTCCCAAGTTGACCAATGCTTCTTCATTACCGACCCGTCAAAGCCCAGTCGTGCTGTCGTGAGGAGAGGCAAAAGGAAGATCATCGGAATGGATGGAGTAGCCAATGAGCAAGACTTCGACAAGTACGGAGACCTGAGGATCGAACATGACGACTATGATGAAGTAGCAGCATACACCACAAGAAGAAGCAGGACCACCCTACCTAAAGGACGTCCCTTCCACAGAAGAAGTCCATTTGCGAAAAAGAAGGGCAAGAAGATTGTGAACAAATAGCTAGCTAAGATCGATTGTATTTAAATCATAGCCTTCATTTCTCGATTGTATTTCATGGGCACTTTTTGAACTCTTGAATGTTTTTAAATTTCATCGACACTCAATCTCGACCCCCCTCCATCTCGATCGCTATCCCACCTCGCCAGATCCGGTCCCCCTC
>LR738711.1:901612032-901684213 GCA_902687465.1 Secale cereale
ACACCCTCCCCTACTCAACCACCGCCAACGACCCACCGCACCCTCCCCCACTCCACCGGCCGCCGCCGCCGACCCATGAAGTCATGATATATTCAAAATAATAAATTTGATGATATTTTTTCATATTCATAAATATTTTCAAATAACAAATTTGATGATATTTTTAGAAAATTATTACTGTTTTATAAAAAATATTACTATTATGATTTAAACAAGTTTGAACATATTTAAACACAAATAAGTGTCAAACAGCATTTTAAATGCATAAAAAAATCTTGGGGGCCCTTGGAATCGAACCCACGACCTCTTGGTGGGTGTGCTGCGTGCTGACCAGTCAGGCTAGTGGGTGTGTTCTGATGGGGATTGGGTTAGGTGGGATATAACCTGACCAGTTGGGCTAGTAACTACATGTTAATTGGGTATTTTCACAGTCTCCAATGTGACTTCTGACCATTGATTTATTTGAAAAATATGTTCTCTTTCGTAATGGATATTATCAATGTGGTACTGTAAAAATATGTTCTCTTTCGTAATGGATCTTATCAATGTGGTACTGTCAAAAGACACAAAAAGCTGTTGATGTAACTCCAAGCACATGAAAGACCTCATCTATATGTCATCTTCATACATATACTTGATACAGTTAACTAGTTTCAGCTTTAGTACACTGAGATTTGAGCTCAATTGTCTTACAAACTAAAATTGGTCAGTGAATTTTGTGTTTTCTTGCTTGGAAGTGACTGCCACAATATTTTGGTAGATTTGTGAATCAAATCAACAAGGTCGATCTGATTTATGTGATGGGTAATTGAAATTGAAATTGACATGTCTTGTTCTTATTACTAGATCATAGCACCAATAGATACAGATTCATGTTCATGCACATAAGCCTGTTATTATTGCTGCTGCTTTAATTTGTTTGTACTGTAACATCTTATAGCTTCACCGGTCCAATCACCTACTGGAAATATCCATGTTTAGACATGGCAGATTTCCCCACTTTGCACTGCTGGGTTTTGTCTCCGACCATCGTTGAATGTAATGAAGAAAAAGGATAAGCTCAGTAAGCCGTCGTCAGCTGGTCGTGTGGCCGGCAAAGGCTTGTCCACAAAATGATCGTCATACTATAACGATGGTGGGCGAAAGGAGAAAAAGACCAGCTCGGAAAGCCAATCGCGCGAGGTTCAAGAACTCAAGGCACAGGTGGCGCAGATTCCGGAGATTATCCAAGAGCAAGTGCAACAACAACTGGGAGCGACGATCACCGCCATTGTGCCTACCTTGATCGAGGGGTTGCAGGCGTGGATTGCAGGCGACCAACAGGGGCCGCCCCCGATTCCCAGCTTCACGGCCAGCAACTCGCAGAACGTGATGGCGGGGCCATTGGTGTCTCCGGCGGAGGCGCCATTGGTGTCTCCGACGCCGGCACGGGAGCTTAATGCACCCGGGTGTACGCCGGCCGGCACCTCTGCAGCAAGCGGCCCCTCCATCAACTGCACGCCCGCCGTTGGCGGTGCCGCGACATTAGCCGAGCTCGACGCCATCATCACGGTAACTAATTAAGCCTCTCTCGGCCGAGGACTTCATCTCCTTGCCTTTGACTGGGCATCTCTGACGCCCTACATGTTTTCGCAGGGCGCCGCTGACGTTCCGTGCACTCTCCTGCACTTCGTGAACAACGAGTTGGTCGATGTCGCCAAGGGCAAAATCGTTCAACCGGGCAACCCCGTGTTCCACGGTACTAGGATGCCACCCAACTTATATAGGGTTCAACTGGTTCGGGTGCTGCCAGACTGCGACGAGTTTTTACCTCTGATTCGACCCGTCGGGGCCGACGAAGATGACGTGATGACCCTCAGCGCCTGCCTGAGCTGGCCCCTGCTTTGGCCGAAGAGCCAGATTCGTTTGGGGGCGGGGGACACCACCCCAAAGACAACACCGCCAGTCGTGCCGGTGCCAAGTCGGCCCCATGGCAAGACCGCTGCAACGGTGCCGGACATCCCTATGCCACTGGATCCAAACATGCATATGGCACAAGATCCGAACGACGACGACAACGATGATGATACATTTGCCAACGTCGATCAGTACTTTACCAATCATGGGTACGGTGGCGACTTCATGGAGCCTCCTTCTCAAGAACCCAACCCTACAAAAGACGTGCGCGATCTAGCTGGTACCGCAGAGAAACCAAGTTGCAACAGGCGTCGTCTGCCGTTCAGTTCTCAGGAGACGCCTCTAGCTGCGACTTCACCGAGCCTCAGATAGGCGAGGTGCGAAATATTATCAGCGCCAACACACTCAAGAAGGCGGTCTGTGAGCAGAACTCTGTCCCACTACATCAAAAGAAGAAGGCACGCAAAAGAAAGACTAACAAGGGTGCGAACCAGCCGGCACCGAGTACGATCCGTGCTCAGGACGGGCCACCTTCACCTGAGGATGTAATGAGGAGGGTGTAGGTGGCGGGTAGGCCGATGCTACCGAGAAATATGCTCGATGCTGCAACCGGTGCTATGCGGAGTCTGCATGACAGTGTTCTTTCTTTGGAGAAGCGGCGTCTCAGAGAGAAGGATGTGGCATACCCGGTTTTCACGGCCAAGGTGCCAGAGGGCAAGGGCTTTGTGGATAACTCCATCGGGGGTACGATCGTCCTGCGGTTTGATGACATCTATGCTATGTTGAACCTTCATCCGCTGCACTACACCTTCGTTCGGCTATTTTCGCTGAGTATGGAGATGCGGATCATTCGCGACAAGACCCCGGACATCGTGATAGTCGACCCCTTCTACATGCGTGCCAAGATCTTGGGCAGCGCTGGGGACAGGCAAGTCACGAGTTCTTACCTCGAAGGCATCATTCTGGCAGACCGAGATAAGTATAACTTCCTCGGGCCTTACTTTCCCGAGTAAGTCCTCCCCTCAACCGCCCCGTAACATATGAATTCTTAGATTTCGATCGTTTTTCTTTTAACATTCCGTGTTTTCTGCAGTGACACACATTGCACGCTCATCCTCCTAAGCCCCAAATATTCCATGGCCACGTATTTCGACTCGGACCGTCAGTCGAACGTAGACTACACAAATGTGAAGAAGGTTCTTGATGATGTTCTCCCCGGCTACACCAAATCTGGAGGCACCTTCACCAGGCCTATTCGTAAGTACGGCAAGCACATGTTCTCCCACAATACGACGTTCTGCTGCGTCAAGCAGCCGCCTGGCGGTCAGAAGGGTGCCAACTACGCCATCCATCACATGCGGGAGATCGTACGGGAACATCATCAACTTCTCCTACCGAGTAAACTCAAAGATTGGGCTGCGAGCGTGTCGGCAATCCAGGACGCGGACATCAGACAAGAATTCTTTCGCATCCAGTCGGAGTTTGCGGAAATCATCCATCAAGATGTCCTTCGTACCTCGGGGCAGTTCTACCTCAGAAATCAACCGTCCAACAGTCGACACAATGCTACAAATGCAGGCCGACAACGCCCGCGATTTCATGACTCCCACGATAGACGGTGGCTTCATCCACGCTCCGGTCCCTTGAGTCGAGTCGAAAGTAGTGATGCTGTGTCTAGTTCTGAAACATCGATTGGCTCACGTTGTAATTAAACTTTAATGAATTGTAGTATGTCTCTTTGGTTTCGACTGTCATTCAACTTAGATGTAATCGATGCTATTAATGTCTTGCTTTTCTCTTTCGATCGTTCTGTTGCATACTTATATATTGCTTATGTATTGTCTGTGAATTGGTACTAACGTTTCGTTTGGCTAGTGCATAGCGATGCCGTCGTATGTCGTGTACAAGGGTAAGATTCCCGGAGTCTACGACGACTGGGAGGAGTGTCGGAGACAGGTTCACCGATTCAGCGGTAACAGTTACAAAGGGTACACCACTAGGGCCGAGTCGGAATCTAGATACGCCCGCTATCTAGCGGGAGAGGGGAGGGAGCGTTGGAGGAACCGGATGAAGACGAGTTTCATCGTGATGATTCTCATCGTGATGACCGCAACTCTCTTCTATGTGATGGTAGTTTAGATGATCGATATCGACTTGTAATGTGAAGACAAACTCGCTACTCGCGGTCTCGAGACTTGTAATATAATGTTCTATCTTTGTTCGGTCTTTTCAATTCGGAGACTAATATGATGAATTGTATTCGGAGACTAATATGATGAATTGTATTCAGAGACTAATCTTCTATTGTATTCGATGAATCTGTTGTTGTTGTGTGCTGGTGCTGTCTATATTCTGTCCAATAATACATTTTGTAACCTGTGCAAAAAACAGAAAATTAAAAAATAAATAAAAAACCAAATATTCATACTAATGGCGCATCACATCACAGTGCGCCATTAGTATGCCAAATGATACTAATGACGCATCATCCAACAGTGCGCCATTAGTATGCCAAAGTTACTAATGGCGCATCTGGCAGTAGTGCGCCATTAGTATGCCAAAGCACCTGGGTATATATGGCCCCCTGGGAGGCATACTAATGGCGCACCATGGTATATACTAATGGCGCATCTGCGGTGCGCCATTAGTATACCAGATACTAATGGCGCACTAGAGGTGCACCATTAGTAAAATATACTAATGGCGTGGCACTAATGGCGCACCACTAATGCGCCATTAATGGCCAAAATAGGTGCGCCATTAGTAGGCCTTTTCCTAGTAGTGTCTGGAGAGGGGAGATCGTCGTTGTCGTCATCATCAACCTTCCTCCATCACCAATTTTATGATGCTCACCGTTGTGTGTGAGTAATTATATAATAGGCTTGCTGGACGGTGATGGGTTGGATGAGGTTGATCATGTAATCGAGTTATTTTGTTAGGGTTTGATCCCTAGTATCCACTATGTTCTGAGATTGATGTTGCTATGACTTTGTTATGCTTAATGCTTGTCAACAGGGCCCGAGTGCCATGATTACAGATCTGAACCTATTATGTTTTCATGAATATACATGTGTTCTTGATCTGATCTTGCAAGTTGTAGACACCTACTATGATTTATTATCCACATACCCCAAGGTGACAATAATTGGGATTGTTTCTGGTGATTGACGTAGTTTGAGGAGTTCATGTATTCACTAAGTGCTAATGCTTTAGTTCGGTTCTCTATTAAAAGGACACATTAATATCCCTTTGTTCCATTAGGATCCCGCTGCGACGGGAGGGTATGACAAAAGATGTCATGCAAGTTCTATTCCATACGCACGTATGACTATATACGGAATACATGCCTACATTACATTGATGAATTGAATGTAGTTCTGTGTCACCCTAGGTTATAAGTGCTACATGATGAATATTATCCGATACCTATCATTACCGATCCATTGCCTACAAGTTTGTTTCATATCGATACTTGCTTTGTTACTTTAGTTACTATTGCTGTCACCATCACTACAAAACTTCTACTGTTCCTTTTGCCCTCATTACCGTTACTTCCATACTACTTTGCTACTAAATAGTTTGTTGCAGATATTAAGTCTTTCAGGTGTGGTTGAATTGAAAACTCAGCTGCTAATACTTGAGAATATTCTTTGGCTCCCCTTGTGTTGAACCAATAAATTTGGGTTGAAAACTCTATCCTCGAAAACTGTTGCGATCCCCTATACTTGTGGGTTATTTGATCTGATGAATTGTCAGTTTCCTCCTATGGGACTTAGGGGACTAGTGACTAGTGACTAGTAGCTTTCGTGTACGACCACTCTCTAAATGGGCTTTGGCTTAGTTTCTTAGTTGCGGAACCCTTACCCGAATGTGCCAGCAAATATAGATATAATAGCTGGGATGGGCCCCCTATGGGACTAAGGGTCTACTTCTAAAAGACTACGTCTCAATCTTCGGGTTGGTTCCAGTGGGTAAAGCATACTAAACTCTGCATAGTATTAAAAACTAATCATGATTAGCCATGTACCCGGTTATGGAAAAATTGAGCAATTATGCCATTACAGTTGTTGCATGATCTTGACAGATGTGACACTTAATAAATTTATCGGGAAACTTAATGATGGGTAGTTTGGAGTCAGACTTGCCAATTCAACCTTGAGTATTTAATTGTAGTAACATAATTTAAATAAAATTTGACTATTAGGTAATTATGAGGTCAAAATTAGCTTTCTGCAAAATAACCAAGAAGACTTCTTTTTGTTGTACCATGCATATACATGTAGGTCTACTTTATTATTACTCATATGTAACTTTCCAATACATTCAATGTATTGACCTATACGGCTGCAATGTCACATGTTGCAGGATATTCGGATGAAGAGTAAGGTAGCGTTAGGGTCGCGAGTTTGCACTCATAATCACGAGTGGGCTATGATGGGGCTCATCGTTATTTCTTCTACTTTACATTGGTTGATTGTATAAAGCTAGCTATGTGATATGCATATTGTTTTATTTTATGAATTCTGGATCATACGTTGTAATAAATGATGCACTTGTTATTCTGGTATTCATCTATAATGTGTGTGCTAGCGAGTCGATCCAGGGACTAGCACGGTAAACACAGAGACTCAAATCCTTCAAGGTTTGGTCGTTACAATGTAATAATCAGCCCACTGTTTGGGACGGTGTTGAATCTTATAATAATGATAAAAGTGGATTTCGAGAGGTCATGACTTTATTTTGTGATGAATCCATTATTTTGGAAGAGGTTTCAATTGACTATTGTGTTAAAAAAAAGTTGCTAGCTATGATGATTATTGTGATGACACTTGTGATATAAAGAATAATGATAACCATGTAACTTGTCATCATAATTTCAATTCTCAATATGATTATGTCAATCGAGTGTCACATGATAGTTATTTTGTTGAGTTTGATCCCACTACTATTCATGAGAATAAATTTGCTTATGTAGAGTGATAAAATTTCTATGCTTGTGGATCATGAAAAGAATGCTTTATGTGAAAGTTTTGTTCCTGAAATAATTAATGATACTACTGAAAATTATTATTAAAAAGGAACATATGCTTTTACATATTGCAATAATATCAAGTTTCCTCTCTATGTGTTGGAAATCTTCAAGTTTTGCTTGTTTTGCCTTCCTATGTTAGTTGATTCTTGCTCCCATAAATTGTCTGCTCACCAAATCCGTTTGCATAGGAAGTGTGTTAGGCTTAAATGTTCTAGTCATATGCTTCATGATGCTCCCATTACGTTTCAATTATTTACTTCTATGTGAGAATCATTGAAATCATTATGCCTAGCTAAAAAGGCACTAAAGAAAATCAATTATTGGGAGACAACCCAATACTAAAACATACTGTTTTTGTGTGTTAACATGATTAATTACTGTAGTAATCATGTTCTATAGCTTTTGTTTCAATGATATGTGGATGATAGTTGACTTGATTCTATGCAAAAACAAAACGTTTCGCGTCCAGTGGAGAAAACTATAAAAAACACTGGAACTTTTTAATTTGATGAAATGTTTACACATGATTGATATAATAAATTCCTACTCTGTTATAATTTTTCGGAATTGTTAGATTTGCAAAAGTACGGTAATTGTTCTGATCATTACAGATTGTTCTATTTCTTGATAGCTTCTGTTTTCAATACATAGTTTGCTTGTTTTAGTGTTTGAATAGCTTATATTAAGTGGTATAAATTATGAAAATGATAGAGTACAGTAGGCAATATGTGGAAACAATTATGAATCTTGTCTTTGACAGTACCAACATGAATGATTTGCTCTTTATCATACTAACCTATCTCGCCAAGTTCTGTTAAGTTTTGTGTGATTAAAGTTTTCAAGTTTTAGGTGAGATATCAATATGAGGAGAATATAGGGAGTGTCAAGACCCTAAGTTGGGGGATTCCCAAGGCACCCCAATGTAATATTCAGGGTAGACCAAAGAAACTAAGACCGGGGATGCCTCGGAAGGCATCCCCTCTTTCGTCTTTAACATTATCGGTAACCTCACTTGGAGCTATATTATTATTCGTCACATGATATGTGTTTTCCTTGGATCATCTTTTTCTTTTGTTTGTATTTGCTTTATGTTATTTAGAATAAGGTCGTATATCCTTTATTTCAATAAAAATGTCAATTATAGTCTTGACCATGCTAAATTTGCAAGTATATGAGTTGTTGTTTCAAAACAGAAAGTTTTCCGTTATTGCTTAAATTCCCAAGAAAAGTCAGACTATGATAAAAGCTTGAATTATTTAAACAATAAAGTATGATAAATGTTCTACAGTGTGGTAAATTTTCAGAATTTTAAGTATGGATCATACTTCATCCTTTACAGACTGTTCTGTTTAGAAAGATTGCTATTGTGATTGCATTGCTGTCATATGTTTGCTTGTTTAATGATTCTATTTGAGGATAGGAATATTTAATATGTAGAGGCATTTAGTTTGCAATTTCAAATTACAATTTTAGCGATTTTCTACATTAGAGAATGATAAGGTTTTGCACTGATTTACACTAACTTATCTCACGAGTTCTTGTTGAGTTTTGTGTGGATGAAGTTTTTAAGATTTATGGAAACTATGATATGAGAGGAATCAAGGATACACGAGAGCTCAAGCTTGGGGAGGCCCAAGATATCCCTAGTTAATATTTCAATATGTCTCAAGCATCTAAACTTGAGGATGCCCTGGTACGCATCCCACCTTTCTTCATCAACAATTACCGGTTAGTCATGGTTGAGCCGAAGTTTTTGCTTCTTCACATGATGTATGCTGTTCTTGGAATGTCATTTTATTTTGTTTTGCTTGTTGTTTCAATAGAATACTTAGATATTAAAGTTTTTAAATGAGAGAGAGTCCTCAAATAGCCACCCATTTACTTAACTACTCGCTTGATATTCACTTATATCTTTTGGTGTAGTTTGTCATTCGTTCTTGCGCCTCACTTACATCCTATGAGTAAATGGTTGAATGAATTGAATACCATAAGTCTAAAATTTTCCGTGTTACATATGCTTAGTATTAAATTCACATTTGGTTTAGAAAGTAGAATCTATTGCAGCTTGACAATCACAATATTGGGCATACAAGCTATTCATGAATGATTAGCATAAGGAAGAGAACTTTCACATACAAATATACTCCCTCCGTCCCAAAATTCTTGTCTTCGATTTGTCTAAAAATGAATGTATCTAGTCACATTTTAGTGTTAGATAGTTTTTTATCTAGACAAATCTAAGACAAGAATTTTGGGACAGTGGGAGTATTATCTTGGACATCTTTTATGATTGTGAATACCCATTAATAATTTTCAAACTTGAGAAAATTAGTTGAATTTAGACAAGGAAGACAACGTAATGAGTTATGTTTGGGTATACTTGTATAGAAGTTATATTGTTATGGATCCTCCAACATGTGGTGTTTTCTTAGGATCTTTTGCTAGCCAAAAATTTGAACTAAGTAGAGATACTATTTGTGTATCGAAACCTAGTTTCTTGCCATAAATGTCCACCATATCTACCTATGTATTGAATAAGATCCTTCAAGTAAGTTGTCATCGGTGCAAAAAAACAACAACAACAAAATTGTTTCCAAAATATGTATGATCTCTTATTGCAAGGGAAAGTAAGCGTTGTACGAACTTGTGATGGTAAAGAAATAAAAGCAGCAGACTGCATAATAAAGGTTGCTATCACAAGGGATAATATAACATGACATTCCTTTGCATTAAGGGCTTGCAAATCCAAAAATAAAAAGCGCATGACAACCTCTGCTTCCCTCTGCAAGGGCCTATATTTTACTTTATGAATTTACTATTATGCAAGAGTAAATAGTATGCTTTCTCATTTCAACCTCAATTATTCTATAGTTGGAAAGCATCATATGGTGGGCAAAGATCCGGGCACATATGGCCATTGAAATATATTAGATCGCGAATTATTATTGTTGACAATTATCTATATGATAAATGAGTTGGGAGGCGAAACATTAAGCCCCTATTTTTCTTTGTGTTCCATGTATGCCATTTGTTCTAAAAATGTGCTTTGATTACTAGTAATAATATAAGACTATATGATAATTGAGAATGTGGAGCTCTTATTTAGACTTTGTGAAGTTAAGTTGAATAACAATTGTTGGGTGACTAAGAATATAGGTTGTTAAGTTTCAAGAGAATGCATTGTTTGAACCATAACATGCGAGTTGATTGCTACTTTATCATGATTAGTTTTATGAGAAAGGATTGTTGTTATGATGCTAGGAAAAGTGGTTGAAATTATCATTTGTCGGAGATATTGACCATGGGTACCCTCGGTGACCACCCTTGGTATTTCAAGACAAATTATAGCTGCCTGCTCCACCCCGGCCGTCTGCTCATCGGGCCGCCACCTAGGGTAGCCTGCCCTAGGAGCCGGCTGCCAGTAGTCGGCAGGGACCCAACAGGCGGCGGCACCAACAACAACAGCTAGCAGACGGTCCCACGTCCCTCCCTCGAGATGCCTGCTGGGGGACCCCCACGCAGCAGAGACGTGGCTACAGATGAACATGTCCTTAGAGAATCTATAAGGGCATGGCTACAATGAACGTGTACCTTATGAATATCTCCTAAGCGGCGGGTCACTGTAGCAACGCTGCTCGTGACCAATCACCGGTCAGAGGAGGCCACGATCCCACTACTCACAGACGGCAGGGCCAGCAGGCGGCTGGCCCAATTGGCCAGCGAGAAGGTCATAAACAAGCCGCCCCTGGCAGACGGCCAGGGGAGACGGCCGCCTGGTAGCAGTCGACGAATCTCGCCCTAGAAGTCTGAGCCTCATCAAGACGACAAGACTGAAGGAAATATGCCCTAGAGGCAATAACAAAGTTGTTATTTATATTTCCTTATATCATGATAAATGTTTATTATTCATGCTAGAATTGTATTAACCAGAAACTTAGTACATGTGTGAATACATAGACAAAACAGAGTGTCCCTAGTATGCCTCTACTAGACTAGCTCATTGATCAAAGATGGTTATGTTTCCTAACCATAGACATGAGTTGTCATTTGATCAACGAGATCACATAATTAGGAGAATGATGTGATGGACAAGACCCATCCGTTAGCTTAGCACTATGATCGTTTAGTTTTACTTCTATTGCTTTCTTCATGACTTATAAATGTTCCTATGACTATGAGATTATGCAACTCCCGAATACCGTAGGAACACCTTGTGTGCTATCAAACGTCACAACGTAACTGGGTGATCATAAAGATGCTCTACAGGTGTCTCCGAAAGTGTTCGTGGTGTTGGCATAGATCAAGACTAGGATTTGTCACTCCGAGTGTCGGAGAGGTATCTCTGGGCCCTCTCGGTAATGCACATCATAATAAGGCTTGCAAGCAAAAGACTAATGAGTTAGTCACGAGATGATGTATTACGGAACGAGTAAAGAGACTTGCCGGTAACGAGATTGAACTAGGTATAGAGATACCGACGATCGAATCTCGGGCAAGTAACATATCGATGACAAAAGGAACAACGTATGTTGTTATGCGGTTTGACCAATAAAGATCTTCGTAGAATATGTAGGAGCCAATATGAGCATCCAGGTTCCGCTATTGGTTATTGATCGGAGATGAGTCTCGGTCATGTCTACATAGTTCTCGAACCCGTAGGGTCCGCACGCTTAACGTTTGATGACGATCGGTATTATGAGTTTATGAGTTTTGATGTACCGAAGGAGTTCGGAGTCCCGGATGAGACCGGGGACATGACGAGGAGTCTCGAAATGGTCGAGACGTAAAGATCGATATATTGGACGACTATATTCGGACATCGGAAAGGTTCCGAGTGATTCGGGTATTTTTCGGAGTATATGGGTCTTATTGGGCCATACGGGAATAGAGGAGAAAGGCCAAAAGGAAGGAGGCGCGCGCCCCCCCTCTGGTCCGAATTGGACAAGGGGTGCAGCCCCCTTTTCCTTCTCCCTCTCCACCTCTTTCCTACTCTTCTACTCCGGAAAGGAAAGGGGAATCCTACTAGGACTTGGAAGTCCTAGTAGGACTCCCCACACTTGGCGCGCCCCCTCTAGGGCCGGCCTCTCCCTTGCTCCTTTATGTACAGGGGCAGGGGGGCACCCTAGAACACACAAGTTGAATTGTTTTAGCCGTGTGCGGTGCCCCCCTTCACAGAAACACACCTCGGTCATACCGTTGCAGTGCTTAGGCGAAGCCCTGCGCCGGTAGATACATCATATCTGTCACCGCGCCGTCGTGCTGACGAAACTTTCCCGTGAAGCTCAACTGGATCAAGAGCTCGTGGGACGTCATGAAGCTGAACGTGTGCTGAACGCGGAGGTGCCGTACGTTCGGTGCTTGATCGGTTGGATCGCGAAGAAGTTCGACTACATCAACCGCTTCACTTGACGCTTCCGCTCCCGGTCTACGAGGGTACGTAGACACACTCTCCCCTCGTTGCTATGCATCTAGTAGATAGATCTTGCGTGATCGTAGGAAAATTTTGAAAATACTACGTTCCCCAACAGTGGTATCAGAGCCAGGTCTATGCGTAGATGATATGCACGAGTAGAACACAATGAGTTGTGGGCGATACTAGTCATACTGCTTACCCGCATGTCATACTTTGCTTCGGCGGTATTGTGAGATGAAGCGGCCCGGACCGACATTACGCGTACGCTTACGCGAGACTGGTTCCACCGTTATGAGCACTCGTTGCTTAAAGGTGACTGGCGGGTGTCTGTCTCTCTCACTTTAGCCGAATCAAGTGTGGCTACGCCCGGTCCTTGTGAAGGTTAAAACAGCACATACTTGACGAAACATCATTTTGGTTTTGTATGCGTAGGTAAGAACGGTTTTTGCCCGTAGCAGCCACGTAAAACTTGCAACAACAAAGTAGAGGACGTCTAACTTGTTTTTGCAGGGCATGTTGTGATGTGATATGGTCAAGACATGATGAGATATACGGTTTTGTGTGAGATGATCATGTTTTCTAAAGTTATCGGCAACTGGCAGGAGCCATATGGTTGTCACTTTATTGTATGAAATGCAATCGCCATGTAATTGCTTTACTTTATCACTAATCGGTAGCGATAGTCGTGGAAGCAATAGTTGGCGAGACGACAACGATGCTACGATGGAGATCAAGGTGTCGCGCCGGTGACGAAGGTGATCATGACGGTGCTTTGGAGATGGAGATCAAAAGCACAAGATGATGATGGCCATATCATGTCACATATTTTGATTTGGATGTGATGTTTATCTTATTATGCTTCTTATTTTGCTTAGAACGACGGTAGCATTATAAGATGATCCCTTACAAAATTTCAAGGTACAAGTGTTCTCCCTGAGTATGCACCGTTGCGAAAGTTCTTCGTGCCGAGACACCACGTGATGATCGGGTGTGATAGGCTCTACGTTCAAATACAACGGGTGTAAGACAGTTTTGCACACGCAGAATACTCGGGTTAAACTTGACGAGCCTAGCATATGCAGATATGGCCTCGGAACGCTGGAGACCGAAAGGTCGAGCGTGAATCATATAGTAGATATGATCAACATAAGATGTTCACCATTGAAGCTACTCCATCTCACGTGATGATCGGACATGGTTTAGTTGATTTGGATCACGTGATCATTTAGATGACCGGAGGGATGTCTATCTAAGTGGGAGTTCTTTAGTAATATGATTAATTGAACTTTAATTTATCATGAACTTAGTCCTGGTAGTATTAGCATATCCATGTTGTAGATCAATAACTCGCGATGTTGCTCCCTGTTTATTTTTTTATGTTCCTAGAGAAAACTAAGTTGAAAGATGTTAGTAGCAATGATGCGGAATTGTTCCGTGAGCTGAGGATTATCCTCATTGCTGCATAGAAGAATTATGTCCTTTATGCACCGCTAGGTGACAGACCTATTGCAGGAGCAGATGCAGACGTTATGAACATTTTGACAAAAGCTTGGTATGATGACTACTTGATAGTTTAAGATCACCATGCTTTATGGCTTAGAACCGGGACTTCAAAAACGTTTTGAACACCACGGAGCATAAAAGATGTTCCAAGAGTTGAAATTAGTATTTCATACTCATGCCCGTGTCGAGAGGTATGAGACCTCTGATAGTACTTCGCCTACAAGATGGAGGAGAATAGCTCAACCAGTGAGCATGTGCTCAGATTGTCTGGGTACTGCAATTGCTTGAATCAAATGGGAGTTAATCTTCTAGATAAAATAGTAATTGACAAAGTTCTCTAGTCACTATCACCAAGTTAGTAGAACTTCGTGATGAACTATAATATGCAAGGTATGACGAAAGTAATTCCCGAGCTCTTCGCGATGCTGAAATCGGCGAAGGTAGAAATCAAGAAAGAGCATCAAGTGTTGATGGTTAACAAGACCACTTGTTTCAAGTAAAGGGCAAAGGGATAGAAGGGGAACTTCAAGAAGAATGACAAGCAAGTTGTCACTCCCATGAAGAAACTCAAAGCTAAACTCAAGCCTGAAACTAGGTGCTTCTACTGCAAAGGAAATGGTCACTGGAAGTGCAACTGCCCTAGATACTTGGCGGATAAGAAGGATGGCAAAGTGAACAAAGGTATATTTGATATACAGATTATTGATGTGTATTTTACTAGTGTTCATAGCAACTCCTCGGTATTTTATACTGGTTTAGTTGCTAAAGAGTAGTAACTCGAAATGGGAGTTGCATAATGAACATAAACTAGTTAAAGGATGAAGTGACGATGTGTATTGGAAGTAGTTCCAAAATTGATATGATCATCATCGCACACTCCCTATACTTTCGGGATTAGTGTTGAACCTAAATAAGTGTTATTTGGTGTTTGTGTTGAACATGAATATGATTTGATCATGTTTATTTCAATACGGTTATTACTGTAAGTTAGAGAATAATTGTTGTTCTGTTTACATGAATAAAACCTTCTATGGTCATACACCCAATGAAAATGGTTTGTTGGATCTCGATCATGTGATACACATAGTCATAATATTGAAGCCAAAAGATGCAAGGTTAATAATGATAGTGCAACTTATTTGTGGCATTGCCGTTTAGGTCATATTGGTGTAAAGCGCATGAAGAAACTCCATAGTGATGGACTTTTGGAATCACTTGGTGCTTGCGAACCATGCCTCATGGGCAAGATGACTAAAACTCCGTTCTCCGAAACTGTGGAGCAGCAACAGAGTTGTTGGAAATCATACATACTGATGTATGCGGTCCAATGAGTGTTGAAGCTCACGGCGGGTATCGTTATTTTCTGACCTTCACTGATGATTTGAGTAGATATGGGTATATCTACTTAATGAAACACAAGCCTGAAACATTTGAAAAGTTCAAAGAATTTCAGAGTGAAGTGGAGAATCATCTTAACAGAAAATAAGAGTTTCTACGATATGATCGTAGAGGTAAAATATTTGAGTTAGCGAGTTTGGCCTTCAGTAAAAACAATGTGAAATAGTTTCACTACTCACGCCACCTGGAACACCGCAGTGTAATGGTGTGTCTGAACGTCATAACCGTACTTTATTAGATATGGTGTGATCGATGATGTCTCTTACCAATCTACCACTATCGCTTTTGGGGTTATGCATTAGAGACAGCTACATTCACGTTAAATAGGGCACCATCTAAATCCGTGGAGATGACACCGTATGAACTGTGGTTTGACGAGAAACCTAAGCTGTCATTTCTTTAAGTTTGGGACTGCAATGCTTATGTGAAAAAGTTTCAACATGATAAGCTTGAACCCAAATCGGAGAAGTAAATCTTCATAGGATACCCAAAAGAAACTATTGGGTACACCTTCTATCACAGATCCGAAGGCAAGGTCTTTGTTGCTAAGAGTGGATCCTTTCTAGAGAAGGAGTTTCTCTCGAAAGAAGTGAGTAGGAGGAAAGTAGAACTTGATGAGGTAATTGTACCTTCTCCCGAATTGGAAAGTGGAACATCACATAAAATAGTTCCAGTGATTTCTACACCAATTAGTGAGGAAGCTAATGATGATGATCATGAAACTTCAGATCGAGTTTCTGCTGAACTTCGTAGATCAACCAGAGTTCGGTCCGCATCAGAGTGGTACGGCAACCCGGTTCTGGAAGTCATGTTACTGGACCATGATGAACCTATGAACTATGAGGAAGCGATGATGAGCCCAGATTCCGCAAAATGGCTTGAGGCCATGAAATCTGAGATGGGATCCATGTATGAGAACAAAGTGTGGACTTTGGTTGACTTGCCTGATGATCGGCAAGCCATCGAAAATAAATGGATCTTCAAGAGGAAGACTGACGCTGACGGTAATGTTACTATTTACAAAGCTCGACTTGTTGCGAAAGTTTTTCAACAAGTTCAAGGAGTTGACTACGATGAGACTTTCTCACCCGTAGCGATGCTTAAGTCTGTCTGAATCATGTTAGCAATTGCCGCATTTTATGAAATCTGGCAAATGGATAACAAAACTGCATTCTTTAATGGATTTATTAAAGAATACTTGTATATGATGCAACCAGAAGATTTTGTCAATCCTAAAGGTGCTAACAAAATGTGCAAGCTCCAGCGATCCATCTATGGACTAGTGCAAGCATCTCGGAGTTGGAATATACGCTTTGATAAGTTGATCAAAGCATATAGATTTATACAGACTTGCGGTGAAGCCTGTATTTACAAGAAGTGAGTGGGAGCACTACAACCTTTCTGATAAGTATATGTGAATGACATATTGTCGATCGGAAATGATGTAGAATTTTCTGGAAAGCATAAAGGAGTTTTTGAAAGGAGTTTTTCGAAGAAAGACCTTGGTGAAGCTGCTTACATATTGGGCATCAAGATCTATAGAGATAGATCAAGACGCTTGATAAGACTTTCGATGAGTACATACCTTGATAAGATTTTGAAGTAGTTCAAAATGGATCAGTCAAAGAAGGAGTTCTTGCCTGACTTGTAAGGTGTGAAGTTGAGTAAGACTCAAAGCCAGACCACGGTAGAAAAATATAGAGAATGAAAGTCATTCCCTATGCCTCAGCCATAGGTTCTATAAAGTATGCCATGTTGTGTACCAAACATGTTGTGTACCTTGCCATGAGTTTGTCAAGGGGGTACAATAGTGATTCAGGAGTAGATCACTGTACAGCGGTCAAAATTATCCTTAGTAACTGGATGACTAAGGAAATGTTTCTCGATTATGGAGGTGATAAAGAGTTCATCGTAAAGGGTTACGCCGATGCAAGCTTTGACACTAAATCCAGATTATTCTAAGTATCAATCTGGATGTCTATTGAAAGTGGGAGCAATTAGCTAGAGTAGCTCTATGCAGAGCATTGTAGACATAGAAATTTGCAAAATACATATGGATCTGAATGTGACAGACCCGTTGACTAAACTTCTCTCACAAGCAAAACATGATCACACCTTATTACTCTTGGGTATTAATCACATAGTGATGTGAACTAGATTATTGACTCTAGTAAACCCGTTGGGTGTTGGTCACATGGCGATGTGAACTATGGGTGTTATTCACATAACGATGTGAACTATCGGTATTAAATCACATGGCGATGTGAGCTAGATTATTGACTCTAGTGCAAGTGGGAGACTGAAGGAAATATGCCCTAGAGGCAATAATAAAGTTGTTATTTATATTTCCTTATATCATGATAAATGTTTATCATTCATGCTAGAATTGTATTAACCAGAAACTTAGTACATGTGTGAATACATAGACAAAACAGAGTGTCCCTAGTATGCCTCTACTAGACTAGCTCATTGATCAAAGATGGTTATGTTTCCTAACCATAGACATAAGTTGTCATTTGAGCAACGGGATAACATCATTAGGAGAATGATGTGATGGACAAGACCCATCCGTTAGCTTAGCACTATGATCATTTAGTTTTACTGCTATTGCATTCTTCATGACTTATACATGTTCCTATGACTATGAGATTATGCAACTCCGGAATACCGTAGGAACACCTTGTGTGCTATCAAACGTCACAACGTAACTGGGTGATCATAAAGATGCTCTACAGGTGTCTCCGAAAGTGTTCGTGGTGTTGGCATAGATCAAGACTAGGATTTGTCACTCCGAGTGTCGGAGAGGCATCTCAGGGCCCTTTCGGTAATGCACATCATAATAAGCCTTGCAAGCAAAAGACTAATGAGTTAGTAACGAGATGATGTATTACGGAACGAGTAAAGAGACTTGCCGGTAACGAGATTGAACTAGGTATAGAGATACCGACGATCGAATCTCGGGCAAGTAACATATCGATGACAAAAGGAACAACGTATGTTGTTATGCGGTTTGACCGATAAAGATCTTCGTAGAATATGTAGGAGCCAATATGAGCATCCAGGTTCCGCTATTGGTTATTGAGCGGAGATGAGTCTTGGTCATGTCTACATAGTTCTCGAACCCGTAGGGTCCGCACGCTTAACGTTTGATGACGATCGGTATTATGAGTTTATGAGTTTTGATTTACCGAAGGAGTTTGGAGTCCCGGATGAGACCGGGGACATGACGAGGAGTCTCGAAATGGTCGAGACGTAAAGATCGATATATTGGATGACTATATTCGGACATCGGAAAGGTTCCGAGTGATTCGGGTATTTTTCGGAGTATATGGGCCTTATTGGGCCATACGGGAATAGAGGAGAAAGGCCAAAAGGAAGGAGGCGCGCGCCCCCCCTCTGGTCCGAATTGGACAAGGGGTGCAGCCCCCTTTTCCTTCTCCCTCTCCACCTCTTTCCTTCTCTTCTACTCCGGAAAGGAAAGGGGAATCCTACTAGGACTTGGGAGTCCTAGTAGGACTCCCCACACTTGGCGCGCCCCCTCTAGGGCCGGCCTCTCCCTTGCTCCTTTATGTACAGGGGCAGGGGGGACCCTAGAACACACAAGTTGAATTGTTTTAGCCGTGTGCGGTGCCCCCCTCCACAGAAACACACCTCGGTCATACCGTTGCAGTGCTTAGGCGAAGCCCTGCGCCGGTAGATACATCATATCCGTCACCGCGCCGTCGTGCTGACGAAACTTTCCCGTGAAGCTCAACTGGATCAAGAGCTCGTGGGACATCATCAAGCTGAACGTGTGCTGAACGCGGAGGTGCTGTACGTTCGGTGCTTGATCGGTTGGATCGCGAAGAAGTTCGACTACATCAACCGCGTCACTTGACGCTTCCGCTCCCGGTCTACGAGGGTACGTAGACACACTCTCCCCTCGTTGCTATGCATCTAGTAGATAGATCTTGCGTGATCGTAGGAAAATTTTGAAAATACTACGTTCCCCAACAAAGACATGACGTGGTGGCAGTGTACGGCAGGAGACGGCAGCATAGTAGCCATGTCCCTCCTGACGAGCTGTCGTCAGCAGAAGCGCGTCTACAGTGAAAGACAATCACATGGGCCCGCAGGCGGCGGGCCCAGCAGGCAGGCAGCAAGGTCGGAGCCTGAAGACACTGACGGCTGGGAGCCACACTGTCGAGACTACCATTGTACCCCTGGGGGGTAAGACTATATAAACCCACCAGGGTCCTCCATGAGGAGGGGTTGGAAGGTTAGAAGATTGAACCCTAGGAAGAAGATAGAGAGGGGGAGAAAGAAACCCTAGCTATCAACCCCGATTCCTAGAGCGAGGAAGTGAGCTAGCCCTGCTCGTCTTCCTCCTCTAGACCACACAGCTCGAGGAGCAACCTTGTGGCTGCCGTAGTGATCTCAGTCATGACGGGGAGCCCCCGTAGAGCAGGACTAGGAGTGTTATCTCCTCGGAGAGCCCCGAACCTGGGTAAGATCCGTTGGCGTCCTAAGTTTCGCCTCATCCTACTTCCCGAGGCCGGCGACGTTCTTTTGACCCCATGCATGATAAGCCATCCGTTGGCATATGTCGCTCCAAAACCCTGACATTTGGCGCCCACTGTGGGGCTAGGTGCACCGTCGTCCGGAGACATGTTCTAGAAGGGAACTCTGTTCCTCCTGGGCGAGAGTAGCCAGCCCGGCACACCTACATGCGTGGAAACCGGGATGCTTTGCGGCGCCGAGGCCGCATGCGCTGCGAGCGGGCTCGCCGACCTTCTCGGCGGCATCCGCATCCACAATGAGCCCTCTCCGGTGGCCGAGCCAGTGGCGCCGGAGAGCTGCCTCTTCGAGCTCCTCGACAAGCTCCACATCGTCGACGAGCGGGCCTCTGACGTGGAGTCGGTAGGCTCTTCTGACCCACCAATAGACATGATTGTCGACCTCGGCACGGAGCCCGTCGACTCCTTCCCCGAGCTAGTGGTGATCATCAACGACCCCTCCCCGCTCTTCCGACCGGCAGCGCCATCAGCACCGTCATGGAGGTGCTCATCACCGACCACGGCGAACCATCCAGCGGGGCGGGCCAAGACCCGCTCGAAGCCGCTCTGCAGCACCTCGCTGCTCCTGTTGCGGCGGGGGCAGACGGCGAGGCGTTGGAGGCGCTCTACGTTTTGCTCCTCGATAGCGCCAAAAAACTGGCTGCCTCCCGATGCCGCACCGAAGCTTACCGCCGCGAGATGGACCGTGCCATTTGTGGCACGCCGGCTGCAGGCGAGCCTAGCCGAGCCGGCGCCGTTCGTGATCGCAGCAGGCTGCTAGCAGACAAGCTGGGGGCCCCGCGGCCTGTATATTTCATTCCGTCGGAGAACCTGAGGGCTGCCCAGGCAGCAGTCGATGATATGGGCCACTTGGAGGGAGACGAGCTTCGTTGCATGACTCAGCGCGCCCGCCAGCTCCTCGACGCTGCTGCCACGCAGCAGGAGGCCCGTCGCCGGGTATCAGAGGCCGGCGTGCACGCAGACAACCGCCCTTTTAGGCGGGAGCAGGGAGCCACATCTCGCTCTCCAACAGTCGGCGCCCCCAACCGGCGAGACTCAGAGCCGGCTGTCAGCCATGGCCGGCAGACTCACGTCACCATCGAGCGCGACGAAGACGGCCGCCCAAGGGCCGTAGAACGGCGAGGGGAACATCCGCCTCCTCCGAGGCGGGAGAGCCGCGTGGCTCCTCCGCCTGTTGACCACCCCTCTCTGGCAGGCCGTTTGGGCTGCCGCGAGGGGGTTGGGGAGAATGACGCCCGCCACCGCCTGGACCGTCTGGCTCGGTCTCAGGCGGTCTAAGAAGAAGATGACCTCGGTCTGGCTTGCTTCGGCCCTCGTATCCGCAATGAGCCTTTTCCCAAGGGCTTCTCGCTTCCCAGAGATACCCCTAAGTACAACGGATCAGTGAAACCAGAGGACTGGCTGGTGGACTACTCCACAGCCATCAGCATAGCTACCGGCAACAGACGCGTTGCGTGAAGTACGTGCCTCTTATGCTCCATGGCACGGCTCGGACCTGGCTGAACAGCCTCAAACCCAATAGCATCAATGGCTGGCTGGACTTCACTGACGCCTTCACTCGCAACTTCACCAGCACCTACAAGCGTCCTCCCAAGCCGCGTCAGCTCTCCCTGTGTGTCCAAGGCCCAGACGAGTCGGCCCGCGCTTACCTGACGCGCTGGATAGAGCTGCAAAACTCTTGTGAAGGAGTGCATGAGGTACAAGCCATCGAGTATTTCACGGCCGAGTGCAGGGAAGGCACCTTACTCAAGCACAGGCTCCTTCGTGACGAGCCGGCCACGTTGGATGAGCTGCTGAGCATAGCAGATAAGTACGCCACCGCAGACTCCTCCATGAAGACCGGGCTACAAGTGGATGCTTCTGGCAAGATGACTCGGCAAACTTCCAAGACGCCGGCTGGAGAGTCCAGCCGACGCCAGCATACAAGCAACTAGAAACGCAAGACCCATGTGCTGGCTGCCAACAGTCGGCTGGTGGCAGCAGTCGACGGCCAGCAGCCAGAAGCTCAAGCAGGACCCAAGCGCCAGAAGGGTGGCAAACCAGTCTGGCGGCCAGCTTTCTCCTTTGACCAAGCTCTGGACGCCCCCTGCAAGTTCCACAGCGGCGCAAAGCCTTCCAACCACACAACGCGAAAGTGTCATTGGCTCATAAGAATTGCGAGGGGAGAAGCTCTGCCACCGCCGCCTGCTGGGCAACCGGCCCCGCCTCCTAATCCGCCGGCTTCCCTCCCTGGCGGCCAGGTCCAGGACGAGTTCCCCAAAGAAAACGGAGCCTATGTTGTCTTCACCAGCCAGACGGACGATAGGCACAGCCGGCGCCAACATCGCAGAGAAGTCAACACTGTTGCCGTCAAGGACCCAGAATTCATGCATTGGTCTGGAAGGCATGTCAGCTAGAGCCGAGAGGATCACCCGGCCGTCATGCCGTCACCAGGGGCCTATGCCTTGGTCCTGGACGCTACTCTCTCCACTGAGAGGCGGGCCTGTCGTTTCTCCCGGGTACTGGTAGACGGCGGTAGCAGCATCAACATCATGTACCGTGACACCATGGAGAAGTTGGGCATCAAAGAAAAGAAAATTCAGCCTACCAGGAGCGTGTTCCATGGCATTGTGCCAGGCCTCTCTTGCTCACCAATCGGCAAGGCCAGGGTCGATGTCCTGTTTGGTGACAAGATGCATTTTCGGAGGGAGCCGGTCTGGTTTGAAGTGGTGAACCTGGAAATTCCATATCACGTGATCTTGGGCCGGCCAGCTCTTGCAAAGTTCATGGTAGTACCACATTATGCCTACCTCAAGATGAAGATGCTGGGCCCCAAAGGAATAATCACCATAGCCGGGGACTATGATAAGTCCATCGCATGCGCAACAGCTAGCAGCCGCCTGGCAGAGTCCCTTGTCGTAGCTGAGGAAAAGGGCCGCCTGGAACGGCTGGTGGCAATGGCTGGCGAGCAGCCGGCCATTCCAGCCGATCCCAGGGAGGCGGAGCCGCAAGGCTCGTTCCAGCCTGCCAAGGAGACAAATAAGATTGCCTTGGACCCATGTCACCCAGAGCGATTTGCTGTCATAGGGTCAAACCTAGACAGCAAATTGGAAAGCGAGCTCGTCGATTTCCTCCGTGAGAATTGGGACATCTTTGCATGGTCCCCCAAAGACATGCCGGGTGTCTCGACGGATTTCGCCGAGCACAAACTCCATGTGAGAGAAGATGCAAAGCCTGTCAGACAGCCGTTATGCTGCCTGTCAGAATTAAAGATAAGAGTCGTTGGGGAAGAAGTTGCCCGCCTGCTAGCAGCTGGCTTCATCATGGAAGTCTTTTACCCATAGTGGCTTGCGAATCCAGTCCTAGTGCTGAAGAAGAACAACAAATGGCGCATGTGCATTGATTACACCAGCCTCAACAAAGCTTGCCCTAAAGATCCGTTTGCTCTGCCGAGAATAGATCAAGTGATCGACTCCACAGCCGGATGCGAGCTGCTGTCTTTCCTTGATGCTTATTCTGGGTACCACCAAATCAAGCTTGATCCAGCTGACCGCCTGAAGACCGCCTTCCTCACGCCATTTGGGGCCTTCTGCTACCTGACCATGACGTTCGGCTTGAGAAATGCCGGCGCCACCTTTCAGCGTTGCATGCAGAAGTGTCTCCTCAAGCAACTTGGCAGAAATGCCCACGTTTACGTGGATGATATCGTGGTAAAAATGGAGAAGAGAGGAACCCTTTTGGAGGATCTCCAAGAGACATTTGAGAACCTGCGCCGCTTTCTGATCAAGCTAAACCCGGAGAAATGCGTCTTCGGGGTACCAGCCGGCCAACACCTTGGCTTCCTGGTATCCGAACGCAGCATCGAGTGCAACCCCGCAAATATCAAGGCCATTGAGAGGATGGAACAGCAGACCCATGTGCGAGATGTCCAGAGATTCATGGGGTGCCTGGCATCTCTCAGTCGTTTCATCAGCCGGTTGGGAGAAAAGGCACTCCCCCTGTACCAACTGATGAAGAAGACCACGTGCTTCGAGTGGAGCGACGAGGCAGACGAAGCTTTCCAGTAGCTCAAGGGACTGCTATCCACCCTGCCCGTCCTGGCGGCGCCAACAGACAAAGAACCCATGTTCCTTTACATAGCCGCCACCAGTCGGGTGGTCAGCACTGTTATCATGGTCGAGCGCCCAGAAGACGGTAGAGCCTTGCCCGTCCAGAGGCCCGTCTACTATTTGAGCGAGGTGCTATCGGTATCCAAGCAGAACTACCCTCATTACCAGAACATGTGTTATGGCGTGTACTTCACCGCCAAGAAACTCAAGCAGTACTTCCAAGAGCTGGCCCCCTTCACCATCTTCTACCAGTCGCGCACCACCATCAAGTCACAAGCATAGGCCGACTTCCTCGTCGATTGGGCCAAAACCCAGTACCTGCCGCCCGTTCCAGACTCAACCCATTGGCGGATGCACTTCGATGGGTCAAAGATGCGCACCGGCCTAGGAGCCGGCGTCGGCCTCACCTCCCCCAAGGGCGACAAGCTCAAGCATAGCCTGCAGATCCACTTTCCCACCTCCAACAATGTGGCCGAGTATGAGGCACTTATCCATGGGCTCCGGATGGACAAGGAGATTGGCATCCGCCGAGTGCTGTGCTACGGTGACTCAGACTTGGTTGTCCAGCAGTCGTCTGGTGACTGGGACGCCAAAGAAGCAAACATGGCAAGCTATCACTTCCTTGTCCAGCAGATCAGTGGACACTTTGATGGCTACGAGTTCCTCCACGTACCACGAGCCGACAACATGCAAGCCGACACCTTGGCACGAATCGGCTCCACCCGCCAAGCAATACCAGCTGGCGTATCTCTTCAATGCCTGCGCAAGCCGTCTATCAAGCCTTTACAACAGTCGGAGTCGATCTTCATACCAGCCGACCCTGGAGCAGGAGGCCTCGCAACCTGAGTAGCCGGCTCACAGACTGCTCCAGCAGGCGGCCTCGATACTCCAACCGCAGCAGACGGACCACCTATAGCTGTGCCGGTCCTGGCCTCGGGACTGCTCCAGTAGGCGGCCAGGAGGCGCCAGCTCCAGCAGACGGCTCGGGGACCTTGGAAGCACAGCAGACGGCTCAGCCCAACCCTCCGCCTCCCAGCCCAACCGCCCTGGTCTCTCTGGCAGAAGTAACAGGAGTCTCAGTGCCGTCTGGGGCACAACCAATCCTCACATTCCTGCTCAGAGGAGAGCTGCCCGCAGAAGAAACTTTGGCACGGCAAGTTCAACGTCGAGCTTCAGCATACACCATAGTCAACAAAGAGCTTGTCAGAAGAAGTGCAACAGGCGTCTTCCAGCGCTGTGTAAAAGCAGAAAAGGGGATGGCTATCCTGAAGGACATTCACCAAGGGGAATGTGGCCATCACGTGGCCTCAAGATCCCTCGTCGCCAAAGCTTTCCACCACGGTTTCTTCTGGCCGACTGCTTTGGACGATGCCAAAGATTTGGTAAGAAAGTGCAACGGCTTCCAGTGCTTCAGTTCCAAGCAACACTTGCCGGCTTCTGCACTCAAGACTATTCCGATCACTTGGCCATTTGTCGTCTGGGGTCTAGATATGGTAGGCCCTTTCAAGACAGCTAGAGGAGGCTTGACACATTTACTCATGGCAATTTACAAATTCACCAAGTGGATCGAAGCGAAAACAATCAAGAAACTTAATGGCCCAACTACTGTGACATTCATCGCAGACATCACAGTCCGGTATGGTATAACGCACAACATCATCACCGACAATTGCACAAATTTTTCCAAAGGCGCACTTGCCCATTTCTGTGCAACACAGGGCATCCGACTGGACCTAGCGTCCGTTGCCCACCCACAGTCCAACGGCCAAGTCGAGCGTGCCAACGGCCTCATCCTGTCTAGCATCAAGCCCCGGCTGGTCGAGCCTTTGGAGCGATCAGTCGGCTGCTGGATCGAAGAATTGCCATCTGTCATGTGGAGCCTCAGAACCACTCCGAACTAATCCACCGGCTTCACTCCTTTCTTCCTCGTGTATGGGGCCGAGGCCGTCATCCCAATGGATGTTGAGTTTGACTCGCCTCGTGTCACCATGTATACGGAAGCAGAAGCCAAAGAAGCACGCGAAGACGGCGTAGACCTGCTGGAGGAGGCCCGGCTGGTAGCACTCAGCCGCTCCACCATCTACCAGCAGGGTCTCCGCCGCTATCACAGCCGGCAAGTCAAGCCACACTCCTTCCGCGAGGGGGGCCTCGTGCTCCGGCTGATCGAGCAAACAGCCGGCCAGCACAAGCTCTCGGCTCCTTGGGAAGGACCGTTCACCGTCAGCAAGGTACTAGGCAACGATGCCTACTACCTCATTGATGCCCAGAAGCCAAGAGCACGCAGGAGAGACGACTCAGGCAAGGAGTCGGACCGCCCATGGAACGCAAACCTACTTCGTCGCTGTTATAGCTGAAAGACAGTATGTGTCGCGCTATCTAATTTATTTTGAGAACCAATGGGACCCCCGAGGAGTTCTCGGGGACTACCCAACCCTTTATCTATATGATAAGAATTATGCCTGTGAATGATTATTGTTCACTCCTTTGTCCGGCATCGGAGCCTAGCAGACGGCTCGGGGACTGGCCGCCTAGCCCTATGTCTAAAAAGTTCTCCTTAAATAGTCAGACAAGTAATGTGATGGCATCCAAGCCCTGCCCCGCATTCAGTCACAGACGCGCAGAACGCGGCTGTCCGACTGGCAGGAGCCAAAGGCAAGAAATGGTGCCCACATGAAAAATGGCTAAGGAAAAAAGACATAGGGCAAGCCGGCCCTTCAAACAAATAGCCGGTTGTCACACAGCCGGCGAGCCGGCCCTCGGCTTAGCCATGCCGCCTTCCAGAGGGCAGGATACTTGCCCACCCTGAAAACAGCCAAGTTCCTGACCCAGCCGCAGAACCACAGAGTGGCTGTCCGGCTGGCAGGGCGGCAGTTAAAGGAGACGGCAAAAGGAAAATCACCATAAGGAATCAAGGGCGGGGCTAATCCTAGGACTCGGCACAATTTCATAAAAAACATGCAACATTAAAAGAATATTTACATCAAAAAGGCCTCAAGGGCCGCCTTGCAGTAACAACTTACTGATACACCCAGCGGGTGGAATTGTTCGGATTAACCCTACAAAGTCTTACAGAGAAACAGGAACAAAAAGATACAAAAGAAAAAGCTTAAGGCGTAGCAGGCGGAGCGGGCGGCACGATGGAGCCGGCTTTCGAGGGGGCCGCCTGGTGGGCCTCGGCCTGGCCGCTTCCTGCGGCAGGCGGGGCCACCATACCTGGTTCGCTTGTCCAGGATTGGTCAGGCTGGCGGCCAGCAGACGGATCCGCCTCCTGGGAGCTGGCCTCCTCGTCGCTGCCTTCCTCCTCCTCGCCCCCTTCACTGGAGGCGATCTCCTCGTCCGGCTCCTCCGACGCTGCCAGGTCCAGCCCAAAGTTGCTAGGTGGCACCACATGGCCCCTGTGGTCCAACTCTGGGATGAAGACAGTGGTGTCGGCGTACTCGGCGAGAGCGGCGGCGCGTTGGAAGAGCTCCTTCTGCACCACGGCCAACTCAGGCTGGGCCTCCGCACGGAAGGTCTCCAGCTGTTCGAGGCTCAGGCCCGGATAACAGCTCTTGACAAATTCCAGGGCGGTCCGCGTGCCAGCCCTCGCTGCGGAGCCCTTCCAGGCCTCGAAGCGTTGGTCGGCTGCCTCCAACCAGTCGGCAGTCCGACTGGGAGTGCGGAGTGCTGGCACACCTGGCCAGAGGGCGGACAGAACCTGTGCACTAGCACGCTGCAGACGGTGGATCGGCAAGAGACGCACCCGAATGGCAAGAAGGTCCTCGGCCGGGGTCCTGGGCGCGTTGGGTGCGATCGCCCGGCCCGCCTGGCGCCTCTCATCACACTCGGCGTCGATGGCCTGGGTGGCGGCCACAGAGTAGCCCGGGAAGAACTCTGCCAAAACTAGAAGAAAGATCATAAGAAAAGAATGACGGCTGTTACAGACGATGAGTACAAGAGGAAAGGAAAGACATCTCACCGTCAACCATGTCTCCAATGGCTACGTAGCCGTCTTGGAGAGCCGCCTCCTTCTCGACCCAATTCGAGCGCTCGGTCTCGAATTCTGCCCGCAGAAGTGTCTCGGCATCCGACATCTTCCCGAGCTCGACCTTGTGGGCTGCCGCCTGGTCCGCCAGCTCCTTGGCCAGGCGGTCGCGGTCCTGAGTGGCAAGACCACGCTCTCGCTCCTTAGCAGCCAGCTCCGACTGGGCCTCGCCCAGCTGGTTGCGGAGGTTGGATGTGACCGCTGGCAAGAGAGGAAGAAAAACAACAATGTCAGGAGCAACAAAAAGATAACCTTGGAGTTCCAAGCCGCCTTCTCAGCAGCCGACTCGGAACTCGGGGACTACACCCAGTGGGTGTGCTGACGCGCCCCCGCAAGGAGAAGAGGAGAAGCACTCACCTTGGATGTCTGCCATGGCAGCCTGCAGCTGCGCCGGCTCCTGGCGCTGAGCGTTGTAGGAGGCCACGCGGAGGTTGTGGTACTCCTGCAAAGAGGCGCAAGATCAGCCCACGATGCACACTTTGGAGTTCCAAGCCGCCTGCTCAGCAGCCGGCTCGGAACTCAGGGACTACACCCAGTGGGTGCGCTGACGCGCCCCCACAGAAGAAATTGAAGGAATAAAAACAAAAGAACACGAAGCACACGTACCCGAACGGAGGACCGCGTAGCCACGCACTCCTGCATCGCCGTCTGCACGACGTTGCCCAAGGAGTTGAAAAGGTCGAGGACGTCCCACGACACGACGATCAGTGCGCCGCCACCTCCGGGCCTCCAACCTGACGGCGCCACGCTGGTCGCCTCATTCTCTGGCGCGGACGAGCTGGCACCGCCGGCCTCCACCTGATGCAGCACGAAGACCGCCCTCGCAGGGCGCGGACGGGCTGAGGCTCGGAGGGCTGGCTGCGGGCCTGTCACCAGCACGCCCCCAGCTGGCGGCACCGCTGTCCCCGCTGGCCGGCTGCCCTACTCCCCAGCCGGCGGTGCATGGGGCGGCACGTGCATCTCCAGGATGACGCAGTCGTCCCCCCCTGTTGTCTGGAGCCGGCTGCTCGTCAGCAGCCGGCGCTTGGGCCGACGACTCCAGAGAGCCTGCTTCCGGGAGGACGGTGCGGCCCCCTGGCGGCTTCGGCCTGGGCCCGATTCCTGCTCCTGGGTTCGGGCCGCGTCTGCCTGGGCCTTATTGGCGGCTTCGGCCTCCGCCCTAGCGGCGGCATTGGCCACCGCTCGCTCGTGGTCCGTGGCTTCGCGCTCTGCGCGCGCCTCGCGGGCGTTCCTCTCTGTCGCCTCCCAGAGCGCGGCGGCTGGATCCACACGAGGAGGCGCAGGAGGGGCATCCGTGCCCCCCACAATAGAGCCTGCTGGCGCCTGCGAGAGGGAGAGCGGCGCGCTGCACGGATATCCAAAAGAAACGGGGAGTCAACCAAGAGGGAATCGGCAGAGAAAGATAAGCACCACACAAAGGAGGAATGCAAAACACTTACCCGGACACAACTGGCCTGGCCTTGGTCATCTTGGGCACAATCGCCCTGCTGGCCGCCTCCCGACGCCTTGTGGCGGCGGTCGACAGCCGGAGCTTCTTGGGCTAGGCACCAGACGGCCCTGATGAGGACCGCCGTTTCCCACCACCGGCTATGCCAGACGGCCCGGCCTGCTGGCTGGCGTGGACGGGTGCCTCCTGCACCTCCTCATCATCGTCCGGCCAGCTCTTGACACCGCCTTCTGGCAGGACGCCCGATGGCTGGCCCCCGCCGCTTGTAACCTCCTCCTCCTCCATGGCGGCGGCCCCAAGATCAGGGTTGCATGTGTCGCTCTGGGAGCGATCCGGCTCCAAGGGGCGGCCTGGCTGGTCAGAGCCCAGCGCCGGCTAGCCGTGGAACATCTGAGGAGGACATCAGGATTAGACAGCTACAGCAGCCGGACGAAAAAGAAAGAAAAGAGAGGGCTGAAGAGCTTACTGCGGGCGGCTGGTTGTCGCGGTTGTACGGCGGCTTGCCGAAGGCCCAGCCGGAGTTGGAGACCTTGCAGTTGGAGATGTGGTTCACCAAGTTAGCTACCTCCCTGTATGGAAGGGGCTCGGTGCACGTCCGGCTGGGGTCCCGGCGCCCACTCATGTCGCACATCAGATGAGAGCGGTGCTGCAGCGGCAACACTCGACGCTCTGCGAATGTGAGCAACAAATCCGCGAAGACCAGGCCCTCGCCGTCCCTCAGCTCCCGGAGACGGCGCAACGCGATGGAGGCGCCTTCCGTGAGGGAGGCAGGCCGGGTCCTCCAGGAGTCGCGAGGCTCAGCAGGCGGACCCGGCACCCAGTCCGGCAGACAGATGAAGTCCTGCTCGGGGTCGACATTGGAGACATAGAAATATGTCTTCTGCCACTGCTTTACCGACCCTACAAGCTGCGGCACCGGGAAGAAATTCCTCGTCCCACTGCGCTTCACCACAATGTACCCCCCGCACTGGGCGGACATGCTCTGGACGGTGGTGCCGAGCTTCACATAAAAAAGCTCGGTCCACAGCTCTATAGTGGGGAGGATGCCAAAGTATGCTTCGCAAAGGACGACGAAGGACGAGAGCGCCACCACCGTGTTCGGCGTAAGGTGGTGGGGTTGGATGTGGAAGAATTCTAAGAAGGATTGGAAGAAACCGCTCGCCGGGAGGCCGAAGCCGCACAGGAAGTGCGAGCGGAAGACAACCCGCTCGCCCTGCCGTGGGGCCGGCCTGATCTCCGCCATCGGCGCCAGGCGCATGGCGACCCTGCTGGCAGGGGGCAGCTTTCGCGAGCGCCAGAGGACGTCGATATGCTCCTCCAAGACCTCGCTTCCATCCCACTGGCCATGGTGGCGGGTAGGCGCTGGGGCGGACATGGTTCGGGTGGCTGCTCGCTGCGACGTCGGCGAGAGGAGCGGGAGGAAGCAAGGAAGAAGAAGGAGGACGGGGAGGAGTGAGCGCGAGAACGGTGCCAGCTCCTCTCCCCCGGCCTATTCATAGGCCCGGGGCGGCGAAGCCGAGGGGACGGGCGTGGGATCAACTGCTCCACGCCCCGCACGACCCCCGCCTTTTGTGTGCCTAATCCATGCGCATTAACTGCGCGTGGGAGGGTAATCGATTATCCCTGCCACTCTGGATCCGTGCAAGGACCGAGGCCCTGTAGTGGCGGGTCCCGGCCCACTGTTACGTCCCGTAACGCGCGTGGGCTGGCAGGCCCACACGATGGGGCGGTGATGCGTGGGGAGCTGCCAACGGTCGGCATGCCTGCTCGACTGCCTGCCGACCAGGCGGTGCCTTCCCCCCGAAGATTCAAAGACAACGGTTCGACTGCCAAAAGCTGGCTCCCTCAACGCAGGGCCGGCTGCCGGCAGACGGATCCCTACGGAAGACGGGTGAAGGACGCTGGGCCTGCCTAAGGAGGGAAGCTGCTGGAACCCCGCGGCCCTCCAACACCCATCGCAGAGTTCCACCAGCTCCGGGGACTACTGTCGGAGATATTGACCATGGGTACCCTCGGTGACCACCCTTGGTATTTCAAGACAAACTATAGTTGCCTGCTCCACCCCGGCCGTCTGCTCATTGGGCCGCCTCCTAGGGTAGCCTGCCCTAGGAGCGGGCTGCCAGCAGGCGGCAGGGACCCAACGGGCGGCGGCACCAACACCAACAACTAGTACACGGTCCCAAGTCCCTCCCTCGGGATGTGTGCTGGGGGACCCCCACGCAGCAGAGACGTGGCTACAAATGAACATGTCCTTAGAGAATCTATAAGGGCATGTCTACAGTGAACGTGTACCTTATGAATATCTCCTAAGCGGTGGGTCACTGTAGCCATGCTGCTCGTGACCAAGCACCGGTCAGAGGAGGCCACGATCCCATTGGCCAGCGAGAAGGTCATAAACAAGCCGCCCCTGGCAGACGGCCAGGGGAGACGGCCGCCTGGTAGCAGGCGGCGAATCTCGCACTAGAAGTCTGAACCTCATCAAGACGACAAGACAGGACATGGCGGCAGTGTACGGTAGGAGACGGCGGCACTGTAGCCACTTCCCTCCTGACGAGGCTGTCATCAGCAGAAGCGTGTCTACAGTGAAAGACAATCACATGGGCCCGTAGGCGGCGGGCCCCAGCAGGCAGGCGGCAAGGTTGTCGCCAGAAGACACTGACGGCTCAGAGCCACACTGTCGAGATTACCATTGTACCCCTGGGGGGTAGGACTATATAAACCCCCCAGGGTCCTCCATGAGGAGGGGTTAGAAGGTTGGAAGATTGAACCCTAGGAAGAAGATAGAGAGGGGGAGAAAGAAACCTTAGCTATCACCCCCGATTCCTAGAGCGAGGAAGTGAGCTAGCCCTGCTCGTCTTCCTCCTCTAGACCACACAGCTCGAGGAGCAACCTTGTGGCTGCCGTAGTGATCTCAGTCATGATGCAGAGCCCCCGCAGAGTAGGACTAGGGGTGTTATCTCCTCGGAGAGCCCCGAACCTGGGTAAGATCCATAGGCGTCCTAAGTTTCGCCTCATCCCGCTTCCCGAGCCCGGCAACGTTCTTTTGACCCCATGCATGATAAGCCATCCATTGGCATATGTCGCTCCAAAACCCCTAAATTTGGCGCCCACCGTGGGGCTAGGTGCACCATCGTCCGGAGACATGTTCTGGACGGGAACTCTGTTCCTCCCTGGCGAGAGTAGCCAGCCCGGCACGCCTACAGGCGTGGAAACCGGGATGCTTCGCGGCGCCGAGGTCGCATGCGCCGCGAGCGGGCTCGCCGACCTTCCCGGCGGCGTCCGCATCCACGACGAGCCCTCTCCGGCGGCCGAGCCAGTGGCGCCAGAGAGCTGCCTCGTCGAGCTCCTCGACAAGCTCCACATCGTCGACGAGCATGCCTCTGACGTGGAGTCGGTAGGCTCTTCTGACCCACCAGTAGACATGATCGTCGACCTCGGCACGGAGCCCGTCGACTCCTTCCCCGAGCAAGTGGTGATCATCAACGACCCCCTCGCGGTGTTGAGAATAGACCCGGGGGCCATAGGTTTCACTAGTGGCTTCTCTCATGATAGCAGAATTCTACGGTGGGTGAACGAATTATTGTGGAGCAATTGATAGAAAAACAAATAATTATGAGAATATCTAGGCATGATCATTATATATAGGCATCACGTCCATGAAAAGTAGACCGAAATGATTTTGCATCTATTACTATTACTCCACACATCGACTGCTATCCAGCATGCATCTAGAGTATTAAGTTGATAAGAACGGAGTAATGCTTTAAGCAAGATGTCATGATGTAGAAGTATAAACTCAAGCAATATGATATAAACCCCATCTTTTTATCCTCGATGGTAACAATACAATACGTGTCGTGATGCCCCTGCTGTCACTCGGAAAGGACACCGCAAGATTGAACCCAAAGCCAAGCACTTCTCCCATTGCAAGAAGTATAGATCTAGTAGGCCAAACCAAACCGATAATTCGAAGAGACTTGCAAGGATATTATAATCATACATAAAGGAATTCAGAAAAGAACCAAATATCTCTCATAGATAATCTTGATCATAAACCCACAATTCATCGGATCTCGACAAACACACCGCAAAAAAGATTACATCGAATAGATCTCCTCGAAGACCGAGGAGAACTTGGTATTGAGATCCAAAAAGAGAGAAGAAGGCATCTAGGTAATAACTATGGACCCGAAGGTCTGTGGTAAACTACTCACAACTCATGGTGAGGCGATGGTGTTGATGTAGAAGCACTCCGTGGAAGATCCCCCCCCCTCTGGTGGAGCTCCGGCACGGGCCCCAAGATGGGATCTCACGGGAACAGAAGGTTGCGGCGGTGGAATTAGGGTTTTCTCTGTTGCTTCGATGTTTTCAGGATACATGGGTATATATAGGAGGAAGGACTACGTCGGTGGAGCAACGTGGGGCCCATGAGGGTGGGGGCGCGCCCTAGACCCTCGTGGGCACCACGTGTACTCTCTGCCTTGGTTCTCAAGTCTCTCGTGAAGATATCGTTCCAAAAATAACTCTCCCGAAGGTTTCATTCCGTTTGGACTCCGTTTGATATTCCTTTTCTGCGAAACCCTGAAATAGGCAAAAAAACAGCAATCTTGACTGGGCCCTTCGGTTAACAGGTTAGTCCAAAAAATAATATAAAAGTGTATAATAAAGCGCATTAAACATCCAAAACATCATATATAATAGCCTGGAACAATAAAAAATTATAGATACATTGGAGACGTATCACCGTCGTGCTGACGAAACTCTCCCGTGACGCTCAACTGGATCGAGAGCTCGTGGGAAGTCATCGAGCTGAAGGTGTGCTGAACACGGAGGTGCCGTACGTTCGGTGCTTGGATCGGTTGGATCGCGAAGACGTTCGACTACATCAACCGCCTCACTAGACGCTTCCGCTTTCGGTCTACGAGGGTACGTAGACACACTCTTCCCGCTTGTTGCTATGCTTCTCCTAGATAGATCTTGCATGATCGTAGGAAATTTTTGAAATACTACGTTCCCCAACAATGGCATTATGAGCCAGGTCTATGCGTAGATGATATGCATGAGTAGAACACAATGAGTTGTGGGTGATAATAGTCATACTGCTTACCAGCATGCCATACTTTGATTCGGAGGTATTGTGAGATGAAGTGGCCCAGACCGACATTACGTGTACGCTTACGCGAGACTGGTTTCACCGTTGCGAGCACTCGTTGCTTAAAGGTGAACGGCTGGTGTCTGTCTCTCTCACTTTAGTTGAATCGAGTGTGGCTATGCCTGGTCCTTGCAAAGTTGATGAAGATAGTGTTATTGATAGAGTTCTTCAATCACTACCACCAAGCTATAAAGGCTTCATTATGAACTATAATATGCAAGGGATGCAGCAGACAATTTGTGAGCTCTTCGCTATGCTCAAAGCTGCGGAGGTAGAAATCAAAAAGGAGCATCAAGTGTTGATGGTTAACAAGACCACTAGTTTCAACAAAAAGGGCAAGGGAAAGAAGGGGAACTTCAAGAAGAATAGCAAGACAGTTGCTACTCCCACGAAGAAACCCAAGTCTGGAGCCAAGCCTGAAACTGAGTGCTTCTACTGCAAAGGGACTGGACACTGGAAGCGGAACTGCCCCAAGTATTTGGTGAATAAGAAGGATGGCAAGGTGAAAAAAGGTATATTTGATATGCATGTTATTGATGTGTACTGATAACCCACAAGCGTAGGGGATCGCAACAGTTTTCGACGGTAAAGTATTCAACCCAAATTTGTTGATTCGACACAAGGGGAGCCAAAGAATACTCTTAAGTATTAGCAGCTGAGTTGTCAATTCAGCCGCACCTGGAAACTTAGTATCTGCAGCAAGCTAGTTTAGTAGCAAAGTAATATGATAGTGGCGGTAGCAGCAATAAAAGTAATGATAATGTTTTTGTAGTTTTTGTAATAGTAGCAGCGGAAAAGTAAATAAGCAACAAGCAATATATGAAAAGCTCATAGGCATTGGATCGGTGATGGGAAATTATGTCAGATGCAATTCATCATGTAGAAGTTATAACCTAGGGTGACACATAACTAGCTCCAGTTCATCAATGGTCACAGTTTCCGATCTAGAGTCATGCTCATCCCCAAAGGTAACTTCTAGATCAATTTCTACAAATGGATAAGCCGATTTACCGGGCACCACCCCATGGAACACTGTGTTGGACTGTCGGAGCTTCTTATCTGTCAATCCCATGCGTCGAAAAGTCTTATAGTATAAGATATTGATGCTGCTGCCTCCATCCATAAGCACTTTGGTAAACTTATAATCCCCCACCTGTGGTGCCACCACTAGAGCCAACTGGCCCGGGTTATCAACCCGAGGTGGGTGATCTTCTCTGCTCCATATAATGGGTTGCTCAGACCAACGCAAAAAAACATGGTATCGCCGGTTCAACAAAGTGTACTGCTCTCTTCAGAACCTTTTCATCCTGTTTGCATAAACTTGTGGGTGAAGACATGATATTGCCCACTGCTTAGCTCCTTCGGATTATTCTGATATCCGGATTACTGCTGCTGACGATGTTGATTCCTTTTGGTTATTATATCCACCCTGACCATGCTGCTAGTTATGTTGATGCTGATTGTTGCCACTGTGGTTATTGTTACCGCCGTGGTATCCTGAACCGGATCCACCACCCTGATAACCCGGGCCTTGAAAACCGGGACCTGACCCGCCGGGGGGCCCATGGTTATATTTGGCCTATTTCACAAGCTCTTGCATAATGAAATAGTCTTTCCAGAGGTGCATAGCCGGGTTTTCCTCTGTACCGTGCCTTGGGCAAGGCATGTTCAACTGGCGATCTAGATTAATAGGTGGCCTCCCGCTGTGTGGGGGCGGTTTACCCTTGCGGCGCTGCCCGTTGTCCTGAGCGTTGGTATTGGCCACAAAGTCTGAGCTGCCCTCCGCTTTACGCTTGCCGTTGTACCCTGTGCCCGCCGGATTGGCCTGGGCCGGTTTACCGTTTTTGCTCGCCTTCCTGGACTTGTCTCCGTCTGCATCTGGATACTTGGTGTTATCAGAGTCTCCATACTTTACCAAAGCGCCCATGAGCGTTCCGATGTCGTTGCAATCACGTTTGAGCCTTCCCAGCTTTTGCCTCAAAGGCTCAAACCGACAATTGCCTTCCAAGGTTACTATCTCCGTACTTGGATTGATGCTATTGGAGGAGTGCAAGATTTCGGACACTCGCCGCACCCAACTGCTGGTGGTCTCTTGCTCTCCTTGAACACATGCCGCTAAATCAACAACGGACATCGGCTGCTTGCACGTGTCTTTGAAATTATTGATAAACCGGCGACGCAATTCACCCCATGATTCGATGGAGTTAGGTGGGAAACCCTTTATCCATGTCCGGGTCGTGCCCTCAAGCATCATTGTGAAGTATTTAGCGCATGCAGCTTCGTCCACATCAAGCATCTCCATAGCCATCTCATAACTTTCAACCCACGACTCCGGAGCCAGATCCGCCGTGTAATTGGGTACCTTGCGTGGACCTTTGAAGTCTTTGGGTAATTTCACGTTCCGTAAAGCGGGGATGAGACATTGCACTCCGAAGGAACTAGACATGATTCCCGTTTCGACTGTGGTGGAGAGGTGAACCGGTGTCTCCTGACGAGTGTCGTTGTGGGCCGTATGCCTGGCCTGGTCCACCACCTCTTGGGCATGTGCTCCTGCTCCTGCCGGATTATCCTGCCTCTGTCAGTGCCGTCTCCGTGCGCTGCTAGATACAGCTGGTTCATCCAGGTGCCTCGTGTAACTCCGGCTCGGGCGGGGGGTTGAATGAATCCTCTCCCGGCTATAGGAATAAGCTTGCTGCTGAGTTAGCGCCGTGTCCAGCAACTCCTTGGCTCGTCGTGCCTCCGTTGCTATGGGGGACGTCCCCTCAATGGGAAGGGCGGCTAGCCGTGAAGCGGCGGCGACAATGTTGTCCAACGGGTTAGAATAATGACCGAGAGGGGTGGGCACGTGCTGTGTCGGCACAACTTGGCGATTTGGCTCCGCGGCTGGTGGCTGAACCGACGCGCCCGTCCCCGGGGCTCCTCCTCGGTTTACCTCTGGATGGTTACTGGTTCCTGCTCCTGGTGTGCTAAAGAGATTCCATGCCTCATAAACCGGCGGCAAACGAAATCGTTGTCTTCTGTACATTACCTCCTCCGAGGCGTTCTGATCCAACCTGAGCCGGAAAGCTTGAGAATCCGGCTCTGGCTGTCTTGTAGCCATCCTAGCTTTCTCCGCAGCCAGATCTAACTTAGCTTGCTCAATCCGGCTCTTCACCTGAGCAATCTCTGCATCATGTTGCTCCTTGTCGGCCTGGGCTACTTCTGCTGTTGCGAGTGCTGTCAAAGTGTCGACTAGGGTGGATAGGATGTCAGAGGGCGACGGGGGAAGGTCTCGAGACCTTGCCCCCATTGCTTCAGAGGTTAACGCCCCAGTCGTTGAGGGCTGCTGCACGGGTTGTGATCCGGCCATGAAAACAGCGAACCTGTTTTTCGGATCGAAGGGGTCCGGAATACTATCGCCATCGGAACCACCCTCAGACCGGCCGTCCTGCAACAGATACAAAGATTCGGTCTCTTCGGATGAAGATTCATAGCCAGAATAAACAGTTGTCTCGCCACCAGAATCCGATCCGTCCTTGGCTTGTACTTCATGCACTGCTCCGACGAAAACGTGCTTCACGGTGGGCTGAATCCGGGCTGATCTCGCACGCCGAGCCGGCTCGACGATGTTGGGGAAGATGTCTGACTCAGGCCCTGGTTCCCCGATCTTGCCGATGAAGACGTGGATGCCGCCGAAGGGGACCCGGTACCTGTATTCGATAGAATCGGCCTCGGGGCCCCAGCCTGCATCGTCGATGTAGATCAGGCCGTGACGACTCTTGGTCATCCGGCCCACTGCATAACCCTTGAGCCCTTCAAAGCTACCCTTCAAGAACTCGAAACCATCGTGCGATAGCCCCACGGTAGGTGCCAACTGTCGTGGATTTAGCACGGCAGATGTCCTGGTGAAAGGACTTAGTCGTGAGGCCATCGCCCGGGTTAGCTTAAAGGGGTTAAAGCGGACGAAGGACACAGGGAGTTTATACTAGTTCGGCCCCTTCGATGAAGGTAAAATCCTACGTCTAGTTTGGTGTGGTATTGCTTGGGCTTCGATGAATAGGGAGCGAATCCGCTTTGCCTGTGTCTCGAGCTGTTGTTTCTTGTCCTGAACCGTCGCCGGGTCGTCCCTTTATATAGGAGGCGACGCCCGGTCCGGTTTACAGAGTCCCGAGGCTGGCTCATAAACGTGACCGCCTCGGTCTCTACTCTTTCTATCTTGCATCCCAATTTACATAATATGACGGTTTACAAACCACGGGCCTTATACATGGGCCCTGGACCTCCGTGGGCTATAACCTTCTAGTACATACTCCACGGGGCTTCCGATAATATAATATTTAATAACATATTACGGACCCTCCTGCCAGTTTATACCTGATAGTAATATCCCTGACATTAGGCCCCAGATTGATTTGAGCTTGTTCATGTCAGTCTTCAAAATCTTGTACTAATTTCCCTCTCTGTAGCTCTTGTATACTTCTTAAACCGGCCATGACGTCATCTCTTGGAATTGCTTCAACCTGTAATGACATCATCCGTGGATTTAACGCCCCCATCTGCTTTGTTACCTTTCTTTATTACCGCTCCGAAGATCGAGGCGACAACTCAATCCATATCCGATTTTTTGCCTCCTCGATTCCCGCGCCTGCCATTTTATCTCTTCAGCCTATAAATAAAGCCAAGGGCCATCTCTTTTACCCCCTCATGCATCGTCTTCCTCTATCTCCAGCGCTCAAGCCTCCGCCGTCGTCCTTCGAGCTCACCGTCGTCAGCAAGCCCGGCCGCTGCATCAACCTGAGCACATCCAGATATTCGCCGCCGTTCTTCCGCCTCTTCAGGTACGTTATTTCTTCTCCCAATGGCTCTCAGTTCTAGGGTTTCTCTGTAGCTCGTCGCGAACCCTTGTTCTTCGTAGTTCATCGCCATAGGTTGTTTTTAGCTGTAGATGTAAAACTTGTTAGGTCAACTCTCGTGCGCGTGATTCCACTCCATCGCCATATCTTTAGTTTCTCTAATACTGCTAGTTTGGATTGGATCTGTAGAAAACTTCCGTTGCATTCACTGAATATGACTTGAATTGTTTTTCTTTTTCTCTACGCCGTAGATCCATTTTTTACCTCTGCGTCATGCGAAAGTTGTTTCTCACACTTTAGATCTACAACTTATCTGCTTATGTCATCGGTTTAACTGTAACCTGCGCCTCACATGCGTGTCCTGACGGTTTAGATTTAGGTATGCATCCTGTAGTTGGCGGTTTAACCTTTCCCTTCTATATTCATAACTGGTAGTTGTCTCGTTCATACCTGCTTCGGATTAGTAGATACCATTAATCCCTTGCTTAAACCGTCAGTTAAATCCATATCTTCATAGAATGTGCCGGTTTATATCTAGCAGTTGGTAAACCGGGTCTTGTATTATATTTTTCCAGTGTTCCTTTCTTGGAGAAAATGGCCTCCACAGCGAAACAATTTGTTGCCTGCAACTGGGTTCCATCCCGTATTACGGAAGATGATTTAGTAGAAGCGGCCTCAATTGGTATTCTGGGTTCTAAAGAGGTTTTGCACTGGCGGGCCCCTGGAAACGAGTGTCCTCCTGAGCCTAAGGAGGGAGAGATCATAGTCTTTTATGATCATCTGGCCCGGGGTTTTAGTCCTCCCGGTTCAAAGTTCTTCCGCGATGTTTTAGCCGATTTTCAACTCCATCCACAAGATATAGGCCCCAATTCTGTATCGAACATCTGCAACTTCCAAGTCTTCTCGGAGGCATATATACAAGAAGAACCATCTGTGGAGCTATTCCGGGTTTTCTTCCATCTAAACCTCCGAACTAATTTTTCTGACGGGCCTCATACTGAACTTGGTGGCGTGAGCATCCAGAAAAGGAAGGATGTCAGCTTTCCTCATGCCACTCTTCACAGCCACCCCAAGGACTGGAACCAGACATGGTTCTATCGCAAAGATACTTCGCCAGAGGGAGAAAACCAGCTGCCGGGTTACCGTGCTTACCGCCTGACGCCGGGTCATCCTTTCCCGCAGCGGCTTAGCACCCAAGATCGGGCTTGATATGCCCCCCAACTCTCCAAGCTCAGGGCTTTCGTAGCTAACAGTTTAACCGGGGTTGATTTTGTCCGATGTTGGCTCTCTTGGAGCATTCTCCCATTAAGCTGGCGCTCAAGCTTAATGTGTAAATACACTGGTAAACCGAAAGATCCTCAGCGTCACACAAAAATAGTTCTTCCAGACAATGAAGTTACTGAATCTGCAAAAAAGATGCTGAACATCCCTCTGGTGGAGTGCAGCCGGACATGTTTAGCTCCTTTCTGCATAATCAACAAACCGCCATCGGTAAAGCTCTTCTGACCCTTTCTTTTCCGTTTAATCCGTTCATATCACTTGTCTTCAACATGTTCTTGTTCCTTTTCACAGCCCAATGATCCCTTCTGGAAGAGGAAGGCTCAAGATAAACCGGCGAAGCCAACTCATAAAAAAAGCTTAGCCGTAAAGAAGAAGAAAACTGCTGTCGCTTCTGGTTCAAACCACGAAGAAGATGATCCGGCTTCTGAGGTACTGCTTAATTCTTATGTCCTTTGAACTCCCCTTGTTTATATTTATATCAATAATGTCTTTTCCACGATCTGGTGGAGGGAAGTAAAGCGGATGGAGTTGAGGTAATTTCTCTCTCATCTGATTCAGAACCGTTGCCACCCAAGATTCGCCGCGCAACCCGGAAGTATCCATTTAATCACCGTTATGCTCAATTGGATCCCAACTTTCTTTTGAAGAAACAGCAGCATGAGGCTCGCCGGACTACACGCCATAGTGGTCACGTGGTTGAATCGTCCGGATTACCCCACACGCCAGCTCACAAACGCCGCTCAGAGGTTTTGCTTACTCCAACCCTTCTTCATCCAAAAGCAGGGCTTATTTGCAAACCTCTTAAACCATCTGATCCCAACTATCAGGAGGATCCTCTGTCTTCTTCCGGCGAGTCTACTGCCACTCAAATCCCGGTGCTTAAGACCGTTCCTCGGTAAGTCATCTTTCCAAACGTCAGGTTTATATTTCCGTTTTGACTTTGTGATTTTTATTGCTCTTTTAATCTTTATTAGTATGCCCAAGCCTAGCAAAAAGGCGAAATTAAATAAACCAGCTACCGAAAACACCACTGCTGAACCGGCCGAGGATCCTGAAGCGGCCAACCCTCTAGAGGAAAATGTTAAAGTTCAGCACGATGATCCCTCCCCTATGGATCATGAAGATCTTGCTGCTCTGGGGGGGTGATGTTATGGAAAACACAGCTGAACCGGCAAGCCCTGTCCGGGTTAGTCCTCCTCGGGCTAGCCCGGCTCCTGTTAATCCGGTGCACACTTCTGATCCCCTCCAGCCAACCGCTGCCTCGACAGAAGATGTTGAGATAACTGGGATAGGATTCTCTGCTCCCACAGAGCCTGTTGTCTTAGCTAGACATACTGCCAAGGAGGAAAAACTTCAGCAAGATAAAGGCAAGTGGAGCACAGACTTGTCAACTTATACTCCGCTTAGTGCCCAGGAGCTCCACTCTGGGTATCTGAACCGGCTCTTCACCAGCCGTGACTATGAAAGCCGGTTTAGTCAACATGATGAAGGAGAAATATGAGGTAACTTCCTTTCCTTTTGCCTTCCGTTTCTGCTTTGTATTTTGCAATTATACATTTAGGCCATAGTAGCCCCCAAGTGCCGATTTACTTTACTGTAGGTGAACCGGGACTTCTCTTATGCCTGAGAATGAACGTACATTAGCCCCCAAGTGCCAAGGTCATAACTTGTTTATGTGCTTGGGACTTGTCTGACAAAATTGCTTTCTTTTACTTCAATTGTACATTAGCCCCCAAGTGTCGAGTGCATAACTTGTTATGTGCTTGAGATTTTGATTGAACTGTTCTTCTAACACGTTTCCTTTTCCTGCAGGCTAACTTGAACCAGAGAGCTTCGGAGGCAACTGAGCTCCGGAATAGCTTGGCCTCCATGAAACTGCTTCAACCAAAACCAAGGATGAACCTGTCCTTGCTTTAGCTAACATGGAAAAACTAAAGAAAGATTTTGAAGCGGAGCGGTCCACATGGGAGGTGCAAAGGGATGCTCTAGAAAAAAGAGCGAAAGATGCTGAAGCTGCTCTCAATCCGGTGACGCAGGAGCTATTCGGGTTGAAACAACATATAGATGATATGACATCTGCTATCTTCAGTGAGTATCTGTCTTCGTATGTTTGTATTCTTGCAATCTTATCCTGCTCCAGTTTAACTCGCCAACTGTACATATGGAGGCGCATAACTCATCTTGGAGACGATGCTCAAAAAAACTGGAGGCTGCTTATACCCTGGTGGAGCAACTCTACTCGGTGCTCAAAGGGCTATCAGTGTTATGTCGCATAATAAACCGACGCCGACCACCATCCAAGCCACTCTGGAAAAGTTATCTGTCTTGCATGTTCAACTTGTTGAGGTGAAGAAAACTGCTGCACGAGCTGGCTCTCTCATGGTGTTAAACCGGGCCAAGGCATGGGTCCCCGATTTTGATCCGGTGGAGGCCCTGAATGGCTACCCCAGCATGAAAGAGGACAGGTCAGCCTTCTCTTCTGAAGATCTTCGTTCTTTAACCAAAGACATGCGCCCTCTTGCCAGTAAGCTTGTTGACGAAGCGGATTTAACAAGGTATCATCCGGGTTACGATCTAGAGAATACGCGGGTGGAGCGGCCGGTTTATGACACCGAAAATCTAATCCCACCCGCTCGTAAGCATACCTTCGCTCCTGACATTGACCCGTCAGATCTTATAAACGATGAAGTATATTTCCGTGCCATCTCCAAGATTGACTGGAGCACTCCTGATTTCCAGTACCTGCCAGAAGTCAACGAAGATCCGGAGCAAGCTGACACTCAGCCTTCACAACGTGCTGAAGAAGAATCCTAAACCGTCCTGGTTTAATTTTTAGACGCTGAATACTTTGCAAGAAACTTTGATTCATTCGGGCCTGCAAGTGCCTTGTAATATTATAGTTGAGATACTGCCTTTGTCCCACTGTTATGGTATTATTTTGATTGGCACTCCCCAATTTATCTTCTGTTTGCAATGCTTTAACAGCTTATATTACCTGTGTCTGCATGAACAATGCTAAAAGATGTCCTGGCGGCTTACCGCCGGACGGATTATACTGCCATGATTCTTGTTTCAAATACCTAGCTTGAACTACATATAAAACACAAACATATCCCATACCTGTGATTAAGTGTGCTTGTAGACCTTAACCCGGTGGGAATATTTTAAAGCGCGGGTGCTGATGAAGCCCTTGGCTCTCTTGTCGGCTTAGTATGATGGCCAATCCGGGTTATGATGAACGCCGGATTGACTCTCGCTGGTGTTCATGACCCAGACTTTTAACTCTGTAGACATCTGGTCAACCTTGTAGTTGTCCAGTCTCGCATCAATGGACTTGGTTAAAAAACCAATGACCTTGAAGACAAAGATTTGTAAAAACATAAAAAATAAAAATAATAAGGTTTTTTGGGCAAATAAGACCATGTAGTCGAAGCTTTTTACAAGCTGCCAGGCTCCAAATTCGAGGCTTTTTATGAGCTGCCAGGCTACTGTCATTAACCATTTTAGCAAAGCCTGTCAAGATGCTCCGCAATCCTTAACCAAATCATCGATGTACATACCTACCCAATGTTTCAAAATCTCATAAAGATTTTGTCTTTGAATAATCAATTCGATGATCCTCAATTTAACGTGACCAAGTTCAGGGTCCCGAAGGATTGACTTGTGATAGGTTCGCCGGGTCATACCAGGTTTACCTGGACGGCGTGATTTACTTGATGTAGGCATGTTAATCCGGGGTTTCAGGTGCATGCACCGGGCTTCCAAGCCATGTTCACTACAAGGGTATTCAACTCGATGCGAGCCCCCAGGTAGTGTGTGAGCCGTTTGCTCATCGGGGCATATGTTTGAGTTGTGCTAGGCATCAAACCCTTTTTTACCCCTCATCATCATGTGGAAATTGCCGAAGCAACCAGAGCAGTGCTCTTATGATGGGCTTCATACCGCCGCCGGCTTAAGAGACCATGGGAAAACTTCCTTGCCCGCGGAAGCCCCCATGTGGCTCTTGTTCGTATAGATAAGATGACTGATTCCTTGATGTGTCAAGGGTGCCAGTTTAGGAGGCCATGGAAAGCTTCTGTGGAAACTCCCATGTGATACTCCTTTGTGTAAAGAACACGGCTGATTCCTTGATTCTATCAAAGGCGCCGGTTTAAGAGGCGATGGAAGGTTTCTTTCGAAGCCCCCATGTGATACTCTTTTTTTCGAAAACGATGGCTGATTCCCCGGTGTACCGGGGGCGCCAGTTTATTTTATTAATCATAATATATACATTGTACATAAAACGGAGCCAATGGCTCAAGTATAGTAAGGTCAAAGAAGAGCAATGTTCCACGGCCGCTTGGTCTTCTCCTCTGCCGTACGTGAGTCCTTATGTTCTCGAACGTCGACAAGGTAGTATGATCCGTTGTGCAGGTTTTTGCTGACCACAAAGGGCCCTTCCCAGGGTGGGGATAGCTTGTGCATATTTGTCTGGTCCTGTATGAGCCGGAGCACCAGATCTCCTTCCTGAAACGTCCTGGTCTTGACCCGGCGGCTATGATACCGGCGCAGGTCTTGCTGATAAATCGCTGATCGCGCTGCTGCCGTGTCCCGTTCCTCGTCCAGCTGGTCCAAGCTGTCTTGTCTTGCTTGTTCATTATCCTCTTAAACGTAAGCCGCCACCCGTGGTGAGTCATGCCGGATATCACTAGGGAGGACCGCTTCAGCACCGTATACCATGAAGAAAGGTGTGTACCCTGTAGATCTGTTAGGTGTAGTATTGATGCTCCATAAGACAGAAGGCAACTCCTCTACCCAGCAACCCGGTGTTCTTTGCAAAGGAACCATAAGCCGGGGCTTGATGCCTCTCAAGATTTCTTGGTTGGCTCTCTCAGCTTGGCCATTGGACTGAGGGTGAGCTATTCATGACACATCAAGGCGAATATGTTCTCTTTGGCAGAACTCCTCCATATCCCCTTTGGACAGGTTGGTGCCATTATCAGTTATAATGTTGTGTGGAAAGCCAAACCAGAAAATCACCTTTTAGATGAACTGAACCGCTGTTGCTGCATCACATTTACTGACAGGCTCCGCTTCAACCCACTTTGTGGATTTGTCCACTGCTACCAACATGTGGGTTTTCTTATCTTGAGATCTCTTAAAGGGTCCAACCATATCAAGCCCCCAAGTCACAAACGGCCAAGTAATTGGAATCATCCTCAGCCCCTGTGCCGGTATATGAGCACGCCGTGAGAATTTCTGGCAAGCATCACATTTTCTGACCAAGTCCTCTGCGTCAGCGTGAGCCGTAAACTAGTAGAACCCATGAAGAAAAGCTTTAGCTACCAAGGATTTTGAACCGGCGTGATGACTGCAATCCCCTTCATGAATCTCTCGAAGAATATCGCAGCCTTCCTCTGATGATACACACCATTGAAACGCCCCAGAAACGCTGCAGTGATGAAGTTCTCCGTTGATGATAGTCATAGACTTAGACCGCCGGATTATCTGCCGGGCCTCGACTTCGTCCTCTGGCAACTCACCTCGGCTCATATACGCCAAGTAAGGGAGTGTCCAATCCGGAATGACATGAAGTGTTGCGACCAACTCTGCTTCCGGATAAGGAACAACCAAGTCCTCCTCTGAAGGTATCTGTACTGACGGATTATGCAATTCATCCAAGAAAGTATTAGGTGGAACCGGTTTACGCTCAGAGCCCAGTCGGCTTAACGCATCGGCTGCTTCATGTTTTCGCCGGTCTATGTGATCCATGTAGCGACCACGATCCGAATGGACCGAAGTCTCTGTGTTTCAGTGTCATCCCTGGATCGGTAATGCTGACACACACAGTACTTGAAGGATTTATAACAGAGTGGCAATCACACACTTATTACATCGAATGTATCCAATGAGAACTTATTACAAAATCTATGGCTTAAGGCCATCTAGCAAAATAACAGCGCAAGGCTTGGAAGATAAGTGAGTCCATCAACTCCAACCGCATAGCTGAGTGCATGACAAACGACCTAGCACGTCTTATTCCTCGTCTGAAAAGTCTGCAATATGATATGTTGCAGCCCGAAAACGGGTCAGCACATGGATTATGCTGGCAAGATAACACAGAGAATGCAAGTAACAGAATAAAGGCTATACTATATGCATATTTGGCTGGTGGAGGCTCTAAGGTTAAAGTTTTTGCATCAAGCCAATTTTTTCCTACAACAAAGGAATAAATTTTATTATAACTATCATGTTGGTTGTAAATCATTGAGAAGGTACCCCCAACTCAATCCCAAATTAAAAGTTCATCATTAACCCAACAAATTAAATTATAGAGTGATGAGATCAACCAATAATTCAAGTACCAGATACTCAAGATGTCCATAACCGCGGACACGGCTAATCATGATTAGTTTGTACACTCTATAGAGGTTTGTGCACTTTTCCCACAAGACTCGATCACCTCTGTTTGGTTTCTCGCACTGCATGGTGTTTGAGAAACGGATGACCGAGACACAGTCTTTCCGAAGAGGTCCCCTTAACCGGATAGATAGGACGGTACACCTACAATCCCTCTACATCTGCTAGCCCATCATGAAAAGGTTTCCCACGACTTACTCAACTATGCCAGAGCCCATATTGGCATGTGGCTGCACACGGAAGTTTCTAGCATGAATAGTTTTATGATCCCTTTGAGCCTGGGTGGCATTCCATAGGAAAAATCACACGGAACCCCGGGATTTCCTAGGACAACACTGGGTTCCCCAGGTGCCCTGCAACCAATCCACCCAGATGTGTATTCAAGTAGCCACCTTAAGTTGAATCCTTAATTAACAACTCACATCTGTCATGGATTTCACTCAAACCCAAACCACGTCTACGAGCATAGCATAGCAACCTAAGCAAACGTAGAAGTAACTCCCAAGGGTTTGAAAATAATGCAGGTAATAGGTTCTACCTCAAACTACTTCCCAGTCCCACAAGTTAAGAGATCCTACTCATGCAATGTGTGAGGGTTTGATCTAATGCATAAAAACTGGGTAATAAAAGTATGATCAAAGTGTTACTTGCCTTGCTGACGATTCGCAAAACTTAGAGACTCGTAGTAGCACGCTTCACAGTCCGGGTATTCTATCGCAAGAAAACAATAGCATACATAAGCAAACAAGCAATTATGCACAAACAAAACTCCAAAAGAACAGATCTAACCAGAAAGTTCAACTTAAGAACTCCGGTTTGCAAAAAGAATCAACTCGAAAGAAGCAACGAAACTCAAACTGCGAAAGAAACGAGCTCCGGTTACTAATTGGCCTAAAGTCAAATTTTACAGTAGCCAAAACTTTGTTCAAGTTGGTTAAATGTAAAGAGGGCATCGAGACGAAGATCTGGGATTTTGAATCAACTGATTCCGACTCTAGAGCGAAAAGAAAAACGAAAAACAAGATCAGGGTAGAAATCGCGATCGGAATAATCGCGGATAAATACCCCAAAAAAGAAAACTTACGAACAGGCTAACGAATGAACGTTCGCTGTCTGCGGCTAACGGACGAAAACCGTTCGTTAAAACAAACGTACGGACGAGCGTCCGCTAAATAACTAAACCGAAGAAAAACCGAACCGATCTAACGTAATAAAAAAACAGATCTACAGTTTACGAAAACTGATCGGTTCTTTAAAAAAACCGATGACTACCTCAACGACGAACTCCGGCGAGACGGCGGACCGGCGGCGGCGGTCCGGCGAGTGGCGGCACGCTGCGGGCGGCGGGGCGGCGGGCGGCGGCGCTGCGGGGCAGCGGGCGGCGGCGCGGCGAGCGGCGGCGGCGGCGGCGAAGTGCGGCGGCGGGGCGGGGCAGGCTGCGGCGGCGGGGCTAGGGCAGGGAGGCGGGGCGGCTGGGCTGGCGGGCCGGGCGGTCTGCTTACAAAGCCCAGAGTCCCGGTCCTAAACGACTCTAAGTCGGTTGTACTTTTTTAAAAAAAAATAGATTCCTGGCGCAGAAAAAGTAATGAAAGAAATACTAAACGGACTCCAAAAATCCCGAAATAAATTTTCACCGTCCTCTAATAATATTTAGGACAAAGTGAACATTTGTCCCGGACCTAAATGCAATTTCGAAAAACGCGCATTTTTCTTATGCAAATAAAATCGCAAATAAATCCAGAAAAATACAAAAAGTGATTTTAACCTTTTTCCTCCAATATTTCTGTTATTTTGGAGAACCCATATTATCTCCGCTCATATATTTTATTTAGAAATATTTTTAGGAGAGAAAAATAATTAGAATCACACTGTCCTCGTACCGGTATTCGAGCGAACTCAAATACGAAAACGGTAAAATTCCCAACTCTCTCCGTAGGTCCTTGAGTTGCTTAGAATTTCGAGGAACGCCACAAAAAGAATGCAAAGAGCATGCAATGCAGTATGATCTATGTATAACATTCCAAATTGAAAATTTGGGATGTTACAAACCTACCCCCCTTAGAATGAATCTCGCCCTCGAGATTCGACTTGGCTAGAGAACAGGTGTGGGTTTTACTTGCGTAGATCATCTTCTCGTTCCCAGGTGACTTCTTCCTCGGTGTGGTGACTCCACTGAACTTTGCAAAACTTGATAACCTTACTGCGGGTGACTCTGCTCGAAAATTCGAGAATCTTAACAGGCTTCTCCTCTTAGGTCAGATCACTGTCCAATTGAATTGCTTCCAGGGGTACTGTGTCTCTAAGCGGTATGTCGGCCATCTCCGCATGGCACTTCTTAAGCTGCGAAACGTGAAACACGTCGTGCACTCCTGACAATCCTTCGGGCAATTCCAACTTATAGGCAACCTCTCCCATGCGTTCCAAAACACGGTAAGGTCCCACAAATCTCGGGGCTAGCTTTCCTTTAACTCCGAAAACGTTTAACTCCTCGCAGAGGCGATACTCTCAGGCACGCTCTGTCTTCGATTTCGTAGGCTATCTCCTTGCGCTTCGAGTCTGCATAACTCTTCTGCCTGGACTGAGCTACCTTCAATCTATCTCGAATCAACTTCACCTTCTCCTCAGACTCCTTGATCAAGTCTGGTCCAAACAACTGTCGGTCTCCAACTTCATCCCACATTAGTGGTGTTCGGCATCTCCTTCCATACAATGCATTGAACGGTGCCATCTTCAAACTGGCCTGGTAACTGTTGTTGTACGAGAAATCCGCGTAGGGAAAATTATCATCCCAACTAGATCCATAATCTAACGCACAGGCTCTCAACATGTCCTCCAGGATCTGGTTGACTCTTTCCGTCTGTCCATCGGTCTGCAGATGAAAAGCGGTGCTAAATTCCAGCCTCGTTCCCAAAGTTTGGTGTAGCTGATGCCAAAACTTTGAGGTGAACTGTGTTCCTCTATCTGATACAATGGTCCTCGGAACTCCGTGCAGACATACGATCCTGGTCATGTATATCTTGGCCAACTTTGCACTGGTGTATGTGGTTTTCACAGGGATAAAGTGGGCTACTTTTGTCAATCGATCCACTACTACCCAGATTGAGTCATATCCTGATTTGGTCCTGGGCAATCTGGTGATAAAATCCATGCCATGCTTCTCCCACTTCCATTCGGGTATCGGCATAGGCTGCAACAATCCTGCTGGCTTCTGATGTTCTGCCTTTACTCTCTGGCATACATCACATATGGCTACATACTCGGCAATATCCTTCTTCATTCCCGTCCACTAGAAACGTTCCTTCAAATTCAAATACATCTTGGTGTTTCCGGGGTGTATCGAGTATGGCGAATCATGTGCTTCCTGCAGTATCAACTTCCTTATCTCCGGGTCATTGGGCACATAGATTCGATCCTCAAACCACAAGGTGTCGTGTTCGTCCTCACGAAATCCCTTGGCTTTTCCTTCACTCATCCTTTTCCTTATCTCGGCAATTTCCTTATCATCCTTCTGGGCTTCCCGTATCTTTCCCAGCAATGTCGACTGGACTTCCAACGTAGCAACGAAACCTCTAGGAACTATCTCCAAACGAAGCTCCCTGAGATGTTCTGCTAACTCATGTGGCAATCCCCCTTTTACTAGGGTATTTGCATAACTCTTCCGGCTCAAAGCGTCTGCCACGACGTCGGCCTTTCCTGGATGATAGTGCAGCTTCATATCATAATCCTTTATAAGCTCCAACCATCTCCTCTGTCTGAGGTTCAACTCCTTCTGTGTGAAAATGTACTTCAAACTCTTGTGATCCGTGTACACATCACAACGATTTCCAATAAGGTAGTGTCTCCAGGTTTTCCGTGCGTGCACTACAGCTGCTAACTCCAGATCGTGCGTCACGTAATTCAACTCGTGTGGTTGCAGTTGACGGGATGCATAGGAAACAACTCTTCCATCCTGCATAAGTACTCCTCCAAGTCCTAAGCGTGAAGCGTCACAGTACACTTGGAAATCCTTGCATATATCTGGCAATATTAGCACTGGGGCTGTCGTCAACCGTTTCTTCAACTCCTGGAAACTTTCTTCACATTCTTCAGTCCAATCAAACTTTGTCTCCTTCTTCAATAATGTCGTCATTGGCTTTGCAATCTTGGAGAAATTTTCTATGAATCTCCGGTAGTATCCCGCGAGTCCAAGAAAACTGCGGATTTCTCCAACTGAAGTGGGTGCCAACCACTCAGTGACTGCCTGCACTTTCACGGGGTCTACTGCTATACCTTCTCCCGATATAACATGCCCTAGGAATCCAACTTCCTTCAACCAAAACTCGCATTTGCTAAACTTGGCATACAACTGATGTTCTCTGAGTTTCTCCAATACCAAACGCAAATGCTTTGCATGTTCTTCTTCATCCTTTGAGTATATCAGAATATCATCTATGAATACCACGACGAACTTATCCAAGAACTCCATGAATACTTTGTTCATCATACTCATGAAATAGGCAGGCGCATTAGTCAATCCAAATGACATAACCGTATACTCATATAGCCCGTACGTGTGGTGAAGGCTGTCTTAGGTATATCCTTCTCTCAGATCTTCAACTGGTGGTATCTAGATCGTAGATCTATCTTGGAGAATACTTTTGCTCCCTGGAGTTGGTCGAACAAATCATTGATCATCGGCAGCGGGTACTTATTCTTAATAGTCACTTCATTCAGCGCACGATAATCAACGACCATTCTTAAAGATCCATCCTTCTTCTCGACCAAAAGCACTGGGGCTTCCCAAGGTGATGAACTTCGACGAATAAAACCTTTCTCCAACAACTCCTTAATCTGCTTCTTGATCTCCTCCAGATCATTCGTTGGCATCCGATACGGTCTCGTAGATATTGGTCCGGTGCCATGCAACAACTCTATCAAAAACTCAATATCTCTATCTGGTGGCATACCAGGTAACTCCTCTCGGAACACATCCGGATAATCCCTTACTACTGGCACTTCCTCCTGAACAACTCCCGTGAGAGAATGTACTTGAGTCCTTATAGGCGAATGCCTAGATACATACTTAATCCTTTTTCCCTCCGGGGTGGTGAGCAAAATAGAATTACTGGCACAATCGATGTTACCTCCATACTTTGATAGCCAATCCATACCTAATATCACATCCAGACCTTGTGACTCCAGGACTATTAGGTCAGTGGGGAAAGTGTGGCGTCCTATGGTCAATGGCGTCTGAAAACATCCTTGGTGTGCCATATACTCTGCTCCTGGTGAACTTACTAACATGGGGGTCTTAAGAACTCGGGTGGACATCCTATGTATATTCACGAATCCCCTTGAAATGCATGAATGCGATGCACCAGTATCGAAAAGAACTATTGCGGTAAATGTCTTAACCAAAAACATACCGACAACAGCATCTGGTTGCTCTTCTACCTCCTCCACGGTTACGTGGTTCACTTGTCCTTTGTTGAACGGGTTGGGCTTCTTCCCGGCGCTTTCATTGTCGTTCCCATTCTTAGCTTCTGGGCAGTCATTGGCATAATGTTCATTCTTCCCGCACTTGAAACAAGTGACATGGCTGAAATCCTTCTTGGTGGGTGTGGACGGGGTAGGGCGGCTCTGGTTACTACTTGCTCCATTCCCATTTCCATTCTTAGGGCCATTGTGGTTGTGGGGAATTCCATGGTTATGGGTATGCCCTCCCGTATTCGGAGTGAATCGGGGCTTCTGCTGGGCTCCATAATTATTCCTTCCTTGTCCATACTTCCTCTTGCGGCTTTCAATCTGCTGCTGCTTCCCTTCAATCATAAGATCTTTATCTACCAACTCCTGGTAGTTGTTGAAAGTTGCCACCATCAACTGTACGCTCATCTCATCATTCAGCCCTTCCATAATTTTCTCCTGCTTAGCGGCATCTGTGGCCACATCATCCGGGGCATAACGAGATAGGGTACTAAACTCATCCACGTATTGTGCCACAGTACGGTTTCCTTGGCGCAAGTTGCGAAACTCCCGCTTCTTCATGCTCATAGCTCCAGTTGAGACATGGGCAGTACGGAAAGCTTGCTGAAACTGCTCCCAAGTGACATTGGCTATAGGGAAAGTGGCTGTGTAATTCTCCCACCATGCTGCGGCTGGTCCAGACAACTGGTGTGCGGCAAATCGCACCTTCTCAGCATCCGAGCAATTGGCGGTGGTCAAATCCCTTCCAATCTTGCGTAGCCAGTCATCAGCCACTATTGGTTCGATGCTGCTAGCAAACACGGGTGGTTGCAACCTTAAGAAACGTGTCAGGTTGTCCACGAGTGGTGGTGGTGGAGGGTTGTTGTTGTTGTTCTGGTTGTTCTGAGTGTTCTAGACAAGAAGTTGCATCAGGGTGTTCTGCTGCTGGATCAACTGGGTGAGCTCAGGGGGAAACTCAAATCCGGGCTCACGTCTTGGAGGCATCTGATGGGTGTAGAGGGAAGAGATTAGAACAGAATTGAGGTCTAAGGGAAAATCACTACCCATATGCACATGAGACAAACACAATCATATCACACCAATCAATTTCAAGCAAGATCTTACAAATCTAACTACCATTACAAAGAGTGCTCTAAAACTAATATATGGAGGTAAACTACTAGTCAGAGGGTGGTCATCTAAAAATATTGATCAGCGGATGATTCCATGATATCTGCTCCAGCTTCATCTTCATAGTCTTCGTCTTTACTATCAACGGGTTCTGAATCCGTGTCGTCGATGATAATGTAATCTTCGGGAGGAATTTCCTTAGGCTCTTCCTCTTCTTCCTCACCTCCTGGTGCTGGATCTCCCATGAATACTCCTAGCTTCCTTGTCAAATCATCATTCTTCTCCACTAGTATCAACATCTCCTCCTCGTATCCGTCACGAGTAGACTTGAGTTCTTCTTCTATCTCCAAATTCCTGTTTAGTGCCTTCTTCAATTCTATCATCCCAGTGCACATCTGGTGCTCCTGTCGTCGAATGTGCTGGTTCAACTCCTGGATGAATGTTGCAATGGACCTATCCTTCCGGGTGCTGATCATATCCCAATTCTCATCTCGGCGTCCACAAATCTGGTAGATGGTGTCCTTCAGCTCCTGCTTGTAGACTTCTCCGATCCTTCTCATCGTGATGTGGGCGGCCATGCTCTTGCCTAGACTCCAAGTTGGCGCATCAAAAGAAAACTCTATTGGCTCGGTAGATGGTGCGAAGGTTCTTCCGGGAATTTGAACTTGAATGCTCCATCGCTCCTCCTCCGGTAAAGTGGCGGTGTAGGTCCCGGTAAAGCTTGGTATTCCTATGTTCAGATACCTAGTGATTTCCTTCAAGTGTCGTCCAAATGGTGTGTCTTCATCCGGTTGAGTGAACTTGTTCCTTGGGTCCACCATCCTAAAGAAGTAGAAAATGGAGAGAAGTTAGAAATGAGTAGAGAAGAGTGATCTAGGGTCTGTCTTAGTGGTCGTGTCCTACAGTCAGCGTGTGCTCTGATACCATCTTTGTAGAGACCACGATCCGAATGGACCGAAGTCTCTGTGTTTCAGTGTCATCCCTGGATCGGTAATGCTTACACACACAGTACTTGAAGGATTTATAACAGAGTGGCAATCACACACTTATTACATCGAATGTCTCCAATGAGAACTTACTACAAAATCTATGACTTAAGGCCATCTAACAAAATAACAGCGGAAGGCTTGGAAGATAAGTGAGTCCATCAACTCCAACGGCATAGCTGAGTGCATGACAAACGACCTAGCACGTCTTATTCCTCGTCTGAAAAGTCTGCAACGTGATATGTTGCAGCCCGAAAACGGGTCAGCACATGGAATATGATGGCAAGATAACACAAAGAATGCAAGTAACATAATAAAGGCTATACTATATGCATATTTGGCTGGTGGAGGCTCTAAGGTTAAAGTTTTTGCATCAAGCCAATTTTTCCCTACAACAAAGGAATAAATTTTATTTTAACTATCATGTTGGTTGTAAATCATTGAGAAGGTACCCCCAACTCAATCCCAAATTAAAAGTTCATCATTAACCCAACAAATTAAATTATAGAGTGATGAGATCAACCAATAATTCAAGTACCAGATACTCAAGATGTCCATAACCGGGGACACGGCTAATCATGATTAGTTTGTACACTCTGCAGAGGTTTGTGCACTTTTCCCACAAGACTCGATCGCCTCCGTTTGGTTTCTTGCACTGCATGGTGTTTGAGAAACGGATGACCGAGACACAGTCTTTCCGAAGAGGTCCCCTTAACCGGATAGATAGGCCGGTACACCTACAATCCCTCTACATCTGCTAGCCCATCATGAAAAGGTTTCCCACAACTTACTCAACTATGCCTGAGCCCATATTGGCATGTGGCTGCACACGGAAGTTCTAGCATGAATAGTTTTATGATCCCTTTGAGCCTGGGTGGCATTCCATAGGAAAAATCACACGGAACCCCGGGATTTCCTAGGACAACACTGGGTTCCCCAGGTGCCCTGCAACCAATCCACCCAGATGTGTATTCAAGTAGCCACCTTAAGTTGAATCCTTAATTAACAACTCACATCTGTCATTGATTTCACTCAAACCCAAACCACGTCTACGAGCATAGCATAGCAACCTAAGCAAACGTAGAAGTAACTCCCAAGGGTTTGAAAATAATGCAGGTAATAGGTTCTACCTCAAACTACTTCCCAGTCCCACAAGTTAAGAAATCCTACTCATGCAATGTGTGAGGGTTTGATCTAATGCATAAAAACTGGGTAATAAAAGTATGATCAAAGTGTTACTTGCCTTGCTGACGATTCGCAAAACCTAGAGACTCGTAGTAGCACGCTTCACAGTCCGGGTATTCTATCGCAAGCAAACAATAGCATACATAAGCAAACAAGCAATGATGCACAAACAAAACTCCAAAATAACAGATCTAACTAGAAAGTTCAACTTAAGAATTCCGGTTTGCAACAAGAATCAACTCGAAAGAAGCAACGAAACTCAAACTACGAAAGAAACGAGCTCCGGTTACTAATCGGCCTAAAGTCAAATTTTACAGTAGCCAAAACTTTGTTCAAGTTGGTCAAACGTAAAGAGGGCATCGAGACAAAGATCTGGGATTTTGAATCACCTGATTCCGACTCTCGAGCGAAAACAAAAACGAAAAACAAGATCAGGGCAGAAATCTCGATCGGAATAATCGCGGATAAATACCCCGAAAAAGAAAACTGATGAACAGGCTAACGAACGAACGTTCGCTGTCTGCGGCTAACGGACGAAAACCATTCATTAAAATGAATGTACGGACGAGCGTCCGCTAAATAACTAAACCAAAGAAAAACCGAACAGATCTAACCTAATAAAAAACAGATCTACGGTTTACGAAAACCGATCGGTTCTTTTAAAAAAATGATGACTACCTCAACGACGAACTCCGGCGAGAGGGCGGTCTGGCGAGTGGCGGCGCGCTGAGGGCGGCGGGGCGGCGGGCGGCGGCGTGGCGAGCGGCGGCGGCGGCGGTGAAGTGCAGCGGCGGCGCGGGGCAGGCTGTGGCGGCGGGGCTAGGGCAGGGAGGCGGGGCGGCTGGGCTGGCGGGCCGAGCGGTCGGCTTATAAAGCCCAGAGTCCCGGTCCTAAACGACTCTAAGTCGGTTGCACTTTTTTTTAAATAAAGTCCTGGCACAGAAAAACTAACGAAAGAAATACTAAACATACTCCAAAAATCCCGAAATAAATTTTCACCATCCTCTAATAATATTTAGGACAAAGTGAACATTTTTCCGGGACCTAAACGCAATTTTGAAAAACGCGCATTTTTCCTATGCAAATAAAATCGCAAATAAATCCAGAAAAATACCAAAAGTCATTTTAACCTTTTTCCTCCAATATTTCTGTTATTTTGGAGAAGTCATATTATCTCCGCTCATATATTTTATTTAGAAATATTTTTAGGAGAGAAAAATAATTAGAATCACACTGTCCTCGTACCGGTATTCGAGCAAACTCAAATACGAAAACGGTAAAATTTCCAACTCTCTCCGTAGGTCCTTGAGTTGCTTAGAATTTCGAGGAACGCCACAAAAAGAATGCAGAGAGCATGCAATGCAGTATGATCTATGTATAACATTCCAAATTGAAAATTTAGGTTGTTACAATCCACCTGGTATCCCTTGAAGTGTCCTGCGATTGTGTCCACTTCTCGTCGATAGGCTGCCATGAGCGGATCCTTAGAGTCCCATTTACCGGATACTTGTTATGCCACCAAATCTGAATCACCAAAGCACTTAACCCGGCTCAAGTTCATCTCCTTGGCCATCCGCAAACCATGGAGGAGAGCTTCATACTCAGCAGCATTGTTAGTACAAGGGAACATTAAACGGAGCACATAACAGAACTTATCACCTCGTGGGGAAGTTAACACGACTCCAACCCCCGAGCCCTCCAATTGTCTTGAACCGTCAAAGTGAATAGTCCAGTATGTATGATCCGGCTTCTTCTCAGGTGCTTGCAACTCTGTCCAATCATTACTGAAATCCACCAGTGCTTGGGACTTCATAGCAGTGCGGGGCACATACTTTAATCCGTGCGGGCTAAGTTCAATGGCCCACTTCGCCACCCTGCCAGTGGCTTCTCTGTTTTGGATTATATCCCCTAGCGGAGCTGAACTGACAACAGTGATTGGGTGGCCCTGGAAATAGTGCTTCAACTTCCTGTTTGCCATGAATACTCCATACACCAGCTTCTGCCAGTGTGGATATCTCTATTTCGACTCGATGAGTACCTCACTGATGTAGTAAACCGGCCGTTGAACCGGATATTATTTTCCTGCCTCTTTGCGCTCCACCACAATGGCCACGCTGACTGCACGGGCATTAGCGGCCATGTATAACAACAGCGGCTCCTTGTCAACCGGGGCAGCAAGGACTGGTGGTTCTGCCAATTGCCGCTTCAGATCCTCGAACGCAGCGTTTGCAGCATCACTCCAGACAAACTGGTCCGTCTTTTTCATCATCTGATAAAGCGGGATTGCCTTCTCTCCCAAACGGCTGATGAACCGACTCAGCGCTGCAATACGGCCCGCCACGCGCTGGACATTATTGATACATGCCGGTTTAGCCAAGGATGTGATCGCCTTGATCTTCTCCGGATTAGCTTCAATCCCTCTGTTTGACACTAAGAATCCAAGGAGCTTGCCCGCTGAAACACCAAAAACGCACTTCTCCGGATTGAGCATCATCTTATAAACTCGGAGGTTGTCAAAGGTTTCTTTTAAATCCTCTATCAACGTCTCCTCCTTTCTGGATTTTACCACATTGTCATCAACATATGCATGGGCATTTCTTCCAATCTGCCCTTGTAGGCAGTTCTGCACACAACACTGGTAGGTTGCTTGGGCACTCTTGAGCCCAAAAGGCATGGATACATAGCAGAAGGCTCCAAAGGGAGTTATGAAAGATGTCTTCTCCTGGTCCTTAACTGCCAGCTTGATCTGATGATAACCTGAATATGCATCCAAAAATCTTAGCCGCTCACATCCCACCGTAGCATCGATAATTTGATCAATACGGGGGAGAGCAAAAGGATCGGTTGGGCAAGCTTTGTTCAAGTCTGTGTAATCAACACACATCCTCCAGGTTCCATTTTTCTTAAGTACCAACACCGGATTAGCCAACCACTCCGGATGAAACACCTCAACTATGAAGCCTGCGGCCAATAGCCTAGCCACTTCTTCTCCAATAGCCTTACGTCTTTCCACATTGAAGCGGCGCAGATACTGCTTGACCGGTTTAAACTTCGGATCAATGTTAATACTGTGCTCAGCGAGTTCCCTCGGTATACCTGGCATGTCAGAAGGCTTCCATGCAAAGATATCCCGGTTCTCACGGATGAACTCGATGAGCGTGCTTTCCTATTTGGGGTCTAGGTTAGCGTTGATAGTGAACTGGTTGGATGAGTCGCCCGGAACAAAGTCCACCTGTTTAGTCTCCTCAGCTGATTTGAATTTCAACGCCGGATCATGTTCTGTGGTTGGTTTCTTTAGAGGGGACATATCCGCCGGATCAACATTGTCCTTATAAAACTATGGCTCTTCCGTAGCACAAACTGCCTCAGCATACGCCGTGTCTCCTTCCTCGCACTCCAACGCGATCTTATGGCTCCCGTGAACCATGATGGTTCCTTTGTGGCCTAGCATCTTGAGCTGTAGATAAACATAGCACGGTCTAGCGATGAACTTGGCGTAAACCGGTCTTCCAAACAGAGCATGGTAGGGGCTCCTGATCTTTACAACCTCAAAGGTCACAGTTTCCGATCTAGAGTCATGCTCATCCCCAAAGGTAACTTCTAGATCAATTTTTCCAAATGGATAAGCCAATTTACCGGGCACCACCCCATGGAACACTGTGTTGGACTGTCGGAGCTTCTTATCTGTGAATCCCATGCATCGAAAAGTCTCATAGTATAAGATATTGATGTTGCTGCCTCCATCCATAAGCACTTTGGTAAACTTATAACCCCCCACCTGTGGTGCCACCACTAGAGCCAACTGGCCCGGGTTATCAACCCGAGGTGGGTGATCTTCTCTGCTCCATATAATAGTTTGCTCAGACCAACGCAAAAAATGTGGTATCGCCGGTTCAACAGAGTGTACTGCTCTCTTCAGAACCTTTTGATCCCGTTTGCATAAACTTGTGGTGAAGACATGATATTGCCCACTTCTTAGCTCCCTCGGATTATTCTGATATCCAGATTGCTGCTGCTGCTGACGCTGTTGATTCCCTTGGTATTATATCCACCCTGACCATGCTGCTGGTTATGTTGATGCTGATTGTTGCCACTATGGTTATTGTTACCGCCGTGGTATCCTGAACCGGATCCACCTCCCTGATAACCCGGGCCTTGAAAACTGGGACCTGACCCGCCGGGGGGCCCGTGGTTATATTTGGTCTGTTTCACAAGCTCTTGCATAATGAAGCAGTCTTTCCAGAGGTGCGTAGCCGGGATTTCCTCTGTACCGTGCCTTGGGCAAGGCATGTTCAACTGGCGATCTAGATTAATAGGTGGCCTCCCGCTGTGTGGGGGCGGTTTACCCTTGCGGCGCTTCCCATTGTTCTGAGCGTTGGTATTGGCCACAAAGTCTGAGCTGCCCTCCGCTTTACGCTTGCCATTGTACCCTGTGCCCCCCGGATTGGCCTGCGCTGGTTTACCATTTTGTCTCGCCTTCCCGGACTTGTCTCCGTCTGCATCTGGATACTTGGTGTTATCAGAGTCTCCATACTTTACCAAAGCGCCCATGAGCGTTCCCATGTCGTTGCAATCACGTTTGAGCCGTCCCAGCTTCTGCCTCAAAGGCTCAAACCGACAATTGCCTTCCAAGGTTACTATCGCCGTACTTGGATTGATGCTATTGGAGGAGTGCAAGATTTCGGACACTCGCCGCACCCAACTGCTGGTGGTCTCTTGCTCTCCTTGAACACATGCCGCTAAATCAACAACGGACATCGGCTGCTTGCACGTGTCTTTGAAATTATTGATAAACCGGCGACGCAATTCACCCCATGATGCGATGGAGTTAGGTGGCAAACCCTTTAGCCATGTCCGGGCCGTGCCCTCAAGCATCATTGTGAAGTATTTTGCGCATGCAACTTCGTCTACATCAAGCATCTCCATAGCCATCTCATAACTTTAAACCCACGACTCCGGAGCTAGATCCGCCGTGTAATTGGGTACCTTGCGCGGACCTTTGGAGTCTTTGGGTAATTCCACGTTCAGTAAAGCGGGGATGAGACATTGCACTCCCAAGGAACTAGACATGATTCCTGTTTCAACTGTGGTGGTGAGGTGAACCGGTGTCGCCTGACGAGTGTCGTTGTGGGCAGTATGCCTGGCCTGGTCACCACCTCTTGGGCATGTGCTCCTGCTCCTGTCGGATTATCCTGCCTCTGTCGATGCCATCTCCGTGCGTTGCTAGATACAGCCGGTTCATCCAGGTGCCTCGTGTAACTCCGGCTCGGGCGGGGGGTTGAATGAATCCTCTCCCGGCTATAGGAATAAGCTTGCTGCTGAGTTAGCGCTGTGTCCAACAACTCCTTGGCCCGTCGTGCCTCCATTGCTATGGGGGACGTCCCCTCAATGGGAAGGGCGGCCAGCCGTGAAGCGGCGGCGATAATGTTGTCCAACGGGTTAGAATAATGACAGGGAGGGGTGGGCACGTGCTGTGTTGGCACAACTTGGCGATTTGGCTCCGCGGCTGGTGGCTGAACCGACGCGCCCGTCCCCGGGGCTCCTCCCCGGTTTACCTCTGGATGGTTACTGGTTCCTGCTCCTCGTGTGCTAAAGAGATTCCTTGCCTCATAAACCGGCGGCAAATGAGATCGTTGTCGTCTGTACATTACCTCCTGCGAGGCGTTTTGATCCAACCTGAGCCGGAAAGCTTGAGAATCCAGCTCTGCCTTTCTTGTAGCCATCCTAGCTTTCTCCGCAGCCAGATCTAACTTAGCTTGCTCAATCCGGCTCTTCACCTGAGCGATCTCTGCATCATGCTGCTCCTTGTCGGCCTGGGCTACTTCTGCTGTTGCGAGTGCTGTCAAAGTGTCGACTAGGGTGGATAGGACGTCAGAGGGCGACGGGGGAAGGTCTCCAGACCTTGCCCCCATTGCTTCAAAGGTTACCGCCCCAGTCGTTGAGGGCTGCTGCACGGGTTGTGATCCGGCCATGAAAACAGCAAACATGTTTGGCGGATCGAAGGGGTCCGGAATACTATCGCCATCGGAACCACCGTCAGACCGGCCGTCCTGCAACAGATACAAAGATTCGGTCTCTCCGGATGAAGATTCATCGCCAGAATAAACAGCTGTCTCGCCACCAGAATCTGATCCGTCCTCGGCTTGTACTCCATGCACTGCTCTGACGAAAACGTGCTTCACGGCGGGCTGAATCCGGGATGATCTCGCACGCTGAGCCGGCTCGACGATGTTGGGGAAGATGTCCGACTCAGGCCCCGGTTCGCCGATCTTGACGATGAAGACGTGGATGCCGCCGAAGGGGACCTGGTACCCGTATTCGATTGAATCGGCCTCGGGGCCCCAGCCTGCATCGTCGATGTAGATCCGGCCGTGACGACTCTTGGTCATCCGGCCCACTGCGTAACCCTTGAGCCCTTCAAAGCTGCCCTTCAAGAACTCGAAACCATCGTGCGATAGCCCCACGGTGGGTGCCAACTGTCGTGGATTTAGCACAGCAGATGTCCTGGTGAAAGGACTTAGTCGTGAGGCCATCGCCCGGGTTAGCTTAAAGGGGTTAAAGCGGACGAAGGACACAGGGAGTTTATACTAGTTCGGCCCCTTCGATGAAGGTAAAATCCTACATCTAGTTTGGTGTGGTATTGCTTGGGCTTCGATGAACAGGGAGCGAATCCGCTTTGGCTGTGTCTCGAGCTGTTGTTTCTTGTCCTAAACCGTCGCCGGGTCGTCCATTTATATAGGAGGCGACGCCCGGTCCGGTTTACAAAGTCCCGAGGCTGGCTCATAAACATGTCTGCCTCGGTCTCTACTCTTTCTATATTACATCCCAAGTTACATAATATGACGGTTTACAAACCACGGGCCTTATACATGGGCCCTGAACCTCCGTGGGCTATAACCTTCTAGTACATACTCCACGGGGCTTCCGATAATATAATCTTTAATAACATATTCCGGACCCTCCTGCCGGTTTATACCTGATAGTAATATCCCTTACAAGGGTCATGTTTCATTCTAGCATTCAAGGACTTTTCTTTCAGCTTAGCTAATTCTTAAGATCGTATCTATCGTTGCAAGCAAGAAAGTCTCTAGTAGTTCTTCATCCATAACATATCCCTCAGGAACAACATGCAATTCATATCTATTGGGAGAAGCTTCATCATCACTTTCATAAATATTATCAGTTTCAATATTTGCATTCTCCCTAACCTTAGCAATCTGTTCATCTATAAATTCACCTAGTGGCACAATATTATCAAGCATAGAAGTAGTTTCATCACACATAGCAGAAGTGGCATCATCAAGAACATACGACATATCAGATTCAATAGCATGAGTAGGTGTCGCAAATTTACCCATAACAGAAGGACAATCAAGTGCCGAGCTAGATGGCAGTTCCTTACCTCCCCTCGTAGTTGAGGGTAAGATCTTGGTTTTGAGTCCTTCAAATTCTTCATAGTGATCAACAGATATAAATCCCAAGTGACTTAAACAATAGAGCTATGCTTCCCGGCAATGGCGCCAGAAAATAGTCTTGATAACCCACAAGTGTAGGGGATCGCAAAAGTTTTCGAGGGTAAAGTATTCAACCCAAATTTGTTGATTCGACACATGGGGAGCCAAAGCATACTCTTAAGTATTAGCAGCTAAGTTGTCAATTCAGCCACACCTGGAAACTTAGTATCTGCAGCAAGGTAGTTTAGTAGCAAAGTAATATGATAGTGGCGGTAGCAGCAATAAAAGTAACGATAGTGTTTTTGTAGTTTTTGTAATAGTAGCAGCGGAAAAGTAAATAAGCAACAAGCAATACATGAAAAGCTCGTAGGCATTGGATCAGTGATGGGAAATTATGTCGGACGCAATTCATCATGTAGAAGTTATAACCTAGGGTGACACAGAACTAGCTCCAGTTCATCAATGCAATGTAGGCATGTATTCCGAATATAGTCATGCGTGCTTATGGAAAAGAACTTGCATGGCATCTTTTGTCCTACCCTTCCGTGGCAACGGGGTCCTATTGGAAACTAAGGGATATTAAGGCCTCCTTTTAATAGAGTACCGGACCAAAGTATTAACACATAGTGAATAAATGAACTCCTCAAACTATGGTCATCACCGGGAGTTGTCCCGATTATTGTCACTTCGGGGTTGCCGGATCGTAACACATAGTAGGTGACTATAGACTTCCAAGATAGGATCAAGAACACAAATATATTCATGAAAACATAATAGGTTCAGATCTGAAATCATGGCACTCGGGCCCTAGTGACAAGCATTAAGCATAGCAAAGTCATAGCAACATCAATCTCAGAACATAGTGGATACTAGGGATCAAAACCTAACAAAACTAACTCGATTACATGATAGATCCCATCCAACCCATCACCGTCCAGCAAGCCTACGATGGAATTACTCACGCATGGCGGTGAGCATCATGGAATAGGTGATGGAGGAAGGTTGATGATGACGATGGCGACGATCTCCACTCTCTGGAGCCCCGAACGGACTGCAGATCAGCCCCCCCTCCCAGAGAGATTAGGGCTTGGCGGCGGCTCCGTATCGTAAAACGTGATAATTCTTCCTCTTTGATTTTTTTCTCCCCGAAAGTGAGTATATAGGATCTGGGGATACGTTGGTGGAGCACCAGGGGGCCCACGAGGCAGGGGGCGCGCCCTAGGGGGGCGCCCCCCACCCTCGTGGACAGTGTGTGGGGACCCTGGTCTGGATCTTCTTGAAGGTATTTTTTATATTTTCCAAAATAATTCTCCGTGGAGTTTCAGGTCATTGCGAGAACTTTTTATTTCTGCACAAAAACAACACCATGGCAATTCTGCTGAGAACAGTGTCAGTCCGGGTTAGTTCCATTCAAATTATGCAAGTTAGAGTCCAAAACAAGGGCAAAAGGGTTTGTAAAAGTAGATACGTTGGAGACGTATCTTGTACCTTACTAATGCTCGTAGTAGCACCTGGGTATTTGATACTAGTTCGGTTGCTAATATTTATAACTCGAAACAGGGGCTACGAATTAAGCGAAGGTTAGCTAAGGACGAGATGACGATGCGTGTGGGAAATGGTTCCAATGTCGATGTGATCGCCGTCGGCACGCTACCTCTACAACTACCTTCGAGATTAGTTTTAGACCTAAATAATTGTTATTTGGTGCCAGCGTTGAGCATGAACATTATATCTGGATCTTGTTTGTTGCGAGACGGTTATTCATTTAAATCAGAGAATAATGGTTGTTCTATTTTTATGAATAATATCTTTTATGGTCATGCACCCTTGAAGAGTGGTCTATTCTTATTATATCTTGATCGTAGTGATACACATATTCATAATATTGAAGCCAAAAGATGCAAAGTTGATAATGATAGTGCAACTTATTTGTGGCACTGCCGTTTAGGTCATATTGGTGTAAAGCGCATGAAGAAACTCCATGCGGATGGACTTTTGGAATCACTTGATTATGAATCACTTGGTGCTTGTGAACCATGCCTCATGGGCAAGATGACTAAAACTCCGTTCTCCGGAACAATGGAGAGAGCAACAGTTTTGTTGGAAATCATACATACTGATGTATGTTGACCGATGAGCGTTGATGCTCGCGGATGCGTCGTTATTTTCTGACCTTCACTGATGATTTGAGCAGATATGGGTATATCTACTTAATGAAGCACAAGTATGAAACATTTGAAAAGTTCAAAGAACTTCAGAGTGAAGTAGAGAATCATCGTAAAAAGAAAATAAAGTTTCTACGATCTGATCGCGGAGGCGAAAATTTGAGTTACGAGTTTGGTCTTCATTTGAAACAATGTGGGGTAATTTCACAGCTCACTCCACCCAGAATACCACAACGTAATGGTGTGTCCGAACGTCGTAACCATAATTTATTAGATATGGTGCGATCTACGATGTCTCTTACCGATTTACCACTATCTTTTTGGGGTTATGCTTTAGAGACAGCTGCATTCATGTTAAATAGGGCACCATCTAAATCCGTTGAGACGACACCTTATGAATTGTGGTTTGGCAAGAAACCCAAGTTGTCGTTTCTTAAAGTTTGGGGCTGCGATGCTCATGTGAAAAAGTTTCAACCTGATAAGCTCGAACCCAAGTCGGAGAAATGTGTCTTCATAGGATACCCAAAGGAAACTGTTGGGTACTGCTTCTATCATAGATCTGAAGGCAAGATATTCGTTGTTAAGAATGGATCCTTTCTAGAGAAGGAGTTTCTCTCGAAAGAAGTGAGTGGGAGAAAAGTGGAACTTGATGAGGTAATTGTACGTTCTCCCAAATTGGAAAGTAGTACATCACATAAACTAGTTCCAGTGTTTCCTACACCAATCAACGAGGAAGCTAATGATGATGATCACGAAACTTCAGATCAAGTTATCACTGAACCTCGTAGGTCAACCACAGTAAATTCCGCGCCAGAGTGATACGATAACCCAGTTCTGGAAGTCAAGTTACTAGACCATGATGAACCTACGAACTATGAGGAAGCGATGATGAGCCCAGATTCCGCAAAATGGCTTGAGGCCATGAATCTGAGATGGGATCCATGTATGAGAAAAAAGTGTGGACTTTGGTTGACATGCCCGGTGATCGGCAAGCCATTGAAAATAAATGGATCTCTAAGAGGAAGACTGACGCCGATGGTAATGTTACTGTCTACACAGCTCGACTTGTTGCGAAAGGTTTTTGACAAGTTCAAGGAGTTGACTACGATGAGACTTTCCAACCCGTAGCGATGCTTAAGTCTGTCCGAATCATGTTAGCAATTGCCGCATTTTATGATTATGAAATCTGGCAAATGGATGTCGAAACTGCATTTCTTAATGGATAACTCAAAGAGGAGTTGTATATGATGCAACCAGAAGGTTTTGTCGATACTAAAGGTGCTAACAAAGTGTGCAAACTCCAGCGATCAATCTATGGACTGGTGCAAGCATCTCGGGGTTGGAATATACGCTTTGATGAGGTGATCAAAACATATGGTTTTATACAGACTTTTGGAGAAGCCTGTATTTACAAGAAAGTAAGTGCGAGCTCTATAGCATTTATGATATTATATGTGGATGACATATTGTTGATTGGAAATAATATAGAATTTCTGGATGGCATAAAGGGATACTTGAAAAAGAATTTTTCAATGAAAGACCTCGGTGAAGATGCTTATATATTAGGCATCAAGATCTATAGAGATAGATCAAGACGCTTAATTGGACTTTCAGAAAGCACATACCTTGATAAAGTTTTGAAGAAGTTCAAAATGGATCAGTCAAAGAAAGGGTTCTTGCCTGTGTTACAAGGTGTGAAGTTGAGTAAGACTCAATGCCCAACCACTGCAGAAGATAAAGAGAAAATGAAAGTCATTCCCTATGCCTCAGCCATAGGATCTATCATGTATGCAATGTTGTGTACCAGACCTGATGTGTGCCTTGCTATAAGTTTAGCAGGGAGGTACCAAAGTAATCCAGGAGTGGATCACTGGACAGCGGTCAGGAACATCCTGAAGTACCTGAAAAGGACAAAGGATATGTTTCTCGTTTATGGAGGTGGCATAGAGCTCATCGTAAATGGTTAGATCGATTCAAGCTTTGACACTGATCCGGATGACTCTAAGTCATAAACCGGATATGTATTTTTATTGAACGGTGGAGTTGTCAGTTGGTGGAGTTCCAAGCAGAGTGTCGTGGCGGGATCTATGTGTGAAGCGGAGTACATAGCTGCTTCAGAAGCAGCAAATGAAGGAGTCTGGATGAAGGAGTTCATATCCGATCTAGGTATAATACCTAGTGCATCGGGTCCAATGAAAATCTTTTGTGACAACACTAGAGCAATAGCCTTGGTGAAGGAATCCAGGTTTCACAAGAGAATCAAGCACATCAAGAGACGCTTCAATTTCATCTGCGATCAAGTCAAGGAGGGAGACATAGAAATTTGCAAGATACATACGGATCTGAATTTCGCAGGCCCGTTGACTGAGCCTCTTCCACGAGCAAAACATGATCAACACCAAGACTCCATGGGTGTCAGAATGATTACTATGTAATCTATATTATTGACTCTAGTTCAAGTGGGAGACTGAAGGAAATATGCCCAAGAGGCAATAATAAAGTAGTTATTTGTATTTCCTTATATCATGATAAATGTTTATAATTCATGCTAGAATTGTATTAACCGGAAACTTAGTACATGTGTGAATACATAGACAAAACAGAGTGTCCCTAGTATGCCTCTACTAGACTGGCTCGTTAACCAAATATGGTTATGTTTCCTAACCATAGACATGAGTTGTCATTTGATCAACGGGATCACATCATTAGTGGAATGATGTGATGGACAAGACCCATCTGTTAGCTTAGCAACTTGATCGTTTAGTTTTACTGCTATTGCTTTCTTCATGACGTATACATGTTCCTATGACTATGAGATTATGCAACTCCCGAATGCCGGAGGAACACCTTGTGTGCTATCAAATGTCACAACGTAACTGGGTGATTATAAAGATCCTCTATAGGTGTCTCTGAAGGTGTTTGTGGTGTTGGCATAGATCGAGAATAGGATTTGTCACTCTGAGTGTCGGAGAGGTATCTCAGGGCCCTCTCGGTAATACACATCGTAATAAGCCTTGCAAGCAAATGACTCATGAGTTAGTCACAAGATGATGTATTACGGAACAAGTAAAGAAACTTGCCGCTAACGATATTGAACTAGGTATGGTGATACAGACGATTGAATCTCGGGCAAGTAACATACCGATGACAAAGGGAACAACGTATGTTGTTATGCGGTTTGCGGAGAAAGATCTTCATAGAATATGTAGGAACCAATATGAGCATCTAGGTTCCGCTATTGGTTATTGACCGGAGATGAGTCTCGGTCATGTCTACATAGTTCTCGAACCCATAGGGTTCACACGCTTAACGTTCGATGACGATCGGTATTATGAGTTTATGTGTTTTGATGCACCGAAGGTAGTTTGGAGAACCGGATGTGATCATGGACATGACGAGGAGTCTCGAAACGGCCGAGACGTAAAGATTGATATATTGGACGACTATATTCGGACACCGAAAGTGTTCCGGATGAGTTTCGGATTAAACCGGAGTGCCGGAGGGGTATCGGTACCCCCCAGGGGAACTAATGGGCCACTTGGGCCCTTAGTAGAGAGAGAGGGCCGGACAGGGTTGGGCCGCGCGCCCCTCCCCCTTGGTCCGAATAGGACATGGAAACGGGGGGCGGCGCCCCCTTCCTTCTCCCTCTCCCTCTCTTTCCTTCCCCCTCCTTCCCTCTTGGTGGACTCCTACTAGGAATAGGATTCCTATTCCTAGTAGGAGTGGCCCTCTTGGGCGGGCCTATAGGGGCCGGCTGGCCCTTTGCTCCTTTATATACGGGGGCAGGGGCACCCTAGGACACACAAGTTAACAACAGTTTTAGCCGTGTGTGGTGCCCCCCTCCACTGTTACACACCTCGGTCATATTTTCGCAGTGCTTAGGTGAAGCCCTGCGTTGGTAATTCATCATCACCGTCACCACGTCGTCCTGCTAATGAAACTCTCCAGTGATGCTCGACTGGATCAAGAGCTCGTGGGACATCATCAAGCTGAACGTGTGTTGAACGCGGAGGTGCTATACGTTCGGTGCTTGGATCGGTTCGATCAGGAAGACGTTCGACTACATCAACCGCGTCACTAGACGCTTCCGCTTTCGGTCTACGAGGGTGCCTAGACACGCTCTCCCTGCTCGTTGATATGCTTCTCCTAGATAGATCTTATGTGATCGTAGGAAATTTTTGAAATACTACGTTCACCAACAATAAGAACTACCATGGTGTTGTTTTTTATGCAGAAATAAAAGTTATCAAAATTGGACGAAACTTTTTGGCGATTTTTCGGAGCAAATGAAAAATACTGGAGCGAAGAACCACCAGAGGGGTCCCCCTGCTGCCGACGAGGCACCAGGGCGCGCCCTGATAGCTCATGGGCCCTTGTGGCCCATCTTGATGTGAGACCAATGCCAAAAAATCCTATAAATAGATAAATCCCCATAAATGACACTAGAACTTAGACTCCACCACCGCAAGTCTCTATACCTTCAAAATACCATCTGGAGTCCTATTTTGGCACCTTGTCAGAGGGGGAAATCATCACTTGAGCCCATCATCATCATCCCGACGCCCATCGTGGTGAGGATGGAGTAGTTCGCCCTCGGGGCTGAGGGTATGTACTAGTAGCTATGTGTTTGATCTCTCTCTCTCTCTCTCTCTCTCTCTCTCTCTCTCTCTCTCTCTCTCTCGTGGTTTTCATTTGGCACAATCTTGATGTACCACGAGCTTTCTTAATATAGTTGGATCATATGGTGTTTCTCCCTCTCTATCGTGTTGTGATTAATTGAGTTTTTACCTTTGAGGTTTCACTATTATCGGATTGAATACTTGTTGGATTCGAGAACACTTGATGTATGTCTTGCATATGGATACCCATGGTGACAGTGGGGGTGTTCTATTGATTCACTTAATGTATGTTTCGACACTCAACTCAGGGATTCCCGAGGTGACATTGGGGTAATATATGCAAAGGGGTTGATGCACGTTTTCGTCCTACTTTCTTTGGTAGAAATCTTGGGGGCACTCTTTGAAGGTCTTTCTGTTGGATTGAATATTATGAATCTGAAGATATATGATGCATATCATATAATCAACTCACGGATACTTGTGGTGACATTGGAGTATCTAGGTGACATTAGAGTTGGTTGATGTGTGTCATATGGTGTTATTCTGTACGAACTCTACGTCTGCTTCTAAAACTTATATGAATAGCTCAAAAGACTGATCGGAAAGAATAACTTTAAGGTGGTTTCGTACCCTGCAAACAATTTCTTGTTATGTACTCTGCTAGATAACAACTTTGGAGTGATTCTTTGTCGCGCGTTGAGGGATGGTTACATGATTCAATTATGTTAGCAATATTGAGATTTGAGAGATTGCACTAGTGGTAGTATGAACCCTGGGCCTTGTTTCTAAGCATTGCAATATCATTTGTGCTTCGTTTTATCATTTTCTACCTTGTTGTTTTATATTTTCATATTACAAAAACCTATATCTAGTATCCATACTACACTTGTATCGCCATCTCTTCGCCGAACTAGTGCACCTATACAATTTAACATTATATTTGGTGTGTTGGCGACACAAGAGATTTCTTGTATTTGATTGCAGGGTTGTTTGAGAGAACCATATTCATCCTACGCCTCCCACGGATTGATAAACCTTAGGTCATCCACTTGAGGGAAATTTGTTGTTGTCCTACACAACTCTGTGCTTGGAGGCCAAAACGAGTCTACAAGAATAAGTTGTGTAGTAGACATGATCAGCCATTTGCGATTTGGGGACTCGACACGATCGGCCCTCTCAGGATAGGGAGGAGTGGGTTCACTCACTTGCTGGTTGTCATGGATAAGTTCACCAAGTGGATTGAGGTGAAACCTATCAAGTAACTAGATTCCCGAACAGCGATCAAATTCTTGAAAGAGATAGTCTTTAGATATGGTAACCCCCATAGCATCATCACCCACAATAGTTTGAATTTTGACTCGAAAGAGTTCGGGGCGTTCTACAGCGCTCAGGGCACTCGGGTAGACTACGCTTCTGTTGCACACCCGTAGTCGAATGGGCAAGGTAAGAGGACGAACGATTTGATCCTCCAGGGGTTAAAAGCACGCCTCATGCATGATTTGGAGCATGTTGCGGGAGCCTGGGTCACTGAGTTACCGTCTGTTCTGTGGGGCTTAAGGATGACCTCCAATCGGTCTACTAATCGCACTCCATACTTCATGGTGTATGGACTAGAGGTCGTCCTACCGAGTGATCTGCTCCATAATTCGCCCCAACTGGAGTTATACTCAGATGCTGAAGCAGAGATGGCGCGACAAGATGGGTCGACTTCCTTGAAGAAGAGAGAGATATGGCCCTCATACGTTCGGTCATGTACCAGCAAGACCTATGACGCTTCCACGCCAGACACATCAGAGGCCGATCCTTTAAAGAAGGCGACCTATTGCTCTGAGTGGATCAACTGAGACTACAGAAACTAGCTCTGGATTGGGAAGTCCCCTTTGTCGTCTCGAAGGTTCTGCACAATGGGGCATACAGGCTCTACAACCTCTTGAAAAATAGATGAGCCCCGTGCTTGGAATGACGACCTGCTTCGGCGATTTTAAACTTGACTTAATCATGTTAAGATGTAATAAAAGCACTCGAGCATACCGGAAAGTGATATTTGATGAATAAAACCAAGTCTTTTATAGTTCTCTATCATGTTCACCCTTACATACCTGGAAAAAATAGTGGGTGCACACAACGCTTAGCCGCGAACAGAATTTTGCCTAAGTTAAAAACCACAATGAGTGACGG
>LR738711.1:901687922-901709598 GCA_902687465.1 Secale cereale
CCCCCCCGTTACACCTCCAACTCCTCCCGCAGGGACTCGGCGAAGCCCTGCAGCTTTTCCCGTTGCATCCACCACCACGCCGTTGTGCTGTTGGATCTCCATCAACCTCTCCTCCCCCTTGTTGGATCAATAAGGAGGAGACGTCGCTGTACCGTACGTGTGTTGAACGCGGAGGTGCCGTCCGTTCGGCGCTGGGATCATCGGTGACGAGGATCACGACGAGTATGACTCCATCATCCACGTTCCTTCGAACGCTTCCGCACGCGATGTACAAAGGGTATGTAGATGCACTCCTTTATGCTCGTTGCTAGATGACTCCTTACATTGATCTTGGTGAAGCATAGGAAATTTTTTGAATTCTGCTACGTTCCCCAACAATGAAGATGTTGGTGAAGATGACGGAGGTGTTAGTTTAGATTGCCGTCACATGATGATTGCCCCGGCGGTGTTCCGGCGCCACCGGGAGAGGGGGCCGAGAGTCCCCCTCTATCTTCTTCTTCCTTGACCCCCCCCCCCCCTAGATGGGAGGAGGGTTTCACCTCTGGTCCATGGCCTCCATGGCGGCGGAGGGGCGAGAGCCCCTCCGAGATTGGATCGGTTTCTCTGTTTCTCCTCTTTTTCCGGACCCCTATTTCTGGCCTTTCACCATTTATTGAATTCTCGGAGATCTGTAACTCCGATTGGGATAAAAATTTAACATGGTTTTTATCCAGATATTAGCTTCCTTGCGGCCAAAGGATACCTCCAACCGACCTTCGGGTGGCAACAAGCGTCCAGGCGCGCCCTAGGTAGGGGTGTCTCCCCTATGGCTTGTGGGCCCCTTGGACATCGTCTCGCATCGATTCCGCTTCCCAAAAATCACATATATTCGAAATAAAATCTCCTTAAGTTTTTATAGTGTTTGGACTTCGTTTGATATGGATATTCTGTGAAACAAAAAACATGCAACAAACAAGAACTGGCACTTGGCACAAGATTAATATGTTAGTCCCAAAAAATTATATAAATTGTTGCCAAAAGTATGAAAAAATTGTAGAATATTGGCATGGGACAATAAAAAATTATAGATCCGATGGAGACGTATCATCAGTCGCAGTTTGCAATTCAGTCGAATCATAGAGCAAAGCCAAAAGGAAACTGTAAATACCTTTACAGGAAGTAGCCGCGTCCACTGACTCAGCCTTGAACCGGCCTCCGTCGACCTACATCGATGACGTCGTCGAAGTAGCGGCCGTGGTCCGTAGATTCATTCGATCAGAAGAGTCAAAAAGTGTAGAGAAGCAAAAAAGAGAAGGTGCAGCACTCACATCGAGGCGATGGGCACGGTGACCTTGATCTTGGGCAGAGCTTTCGTGGCTTGGGTGAGGCGACCTTGAGCTGCTTAGCGGTCTTCTATGTGAGGCGGCCTTAGAGTGATCAAACACATAGCTACAAGTACATACCCTCATCCTCGGGGGTGAACTACTCACACATCACCATGAGAATGGAGGAGAAGTTTATGGTGGTGGTGATGGAGGAGATATCCCCGGCGGTGTTCTGGTACCACCGCAGGAGAGGGGCAGGGCCCCTCCTCCTTCTTCTTCTTCTTCTTCTTCTTCTTCTTCTTCTTCTTCTTCTTCTTCCTTGGCCCTCCGGGGGGAGAGTAAGCTCTCCCCTAGATTGGATCTCTGTGTTGTCTTCTATTTCTGCGAGCCTGTTTCTGGCCGAAAATCGTTTGTTATATTCCTAGAGATCCGCGACTCCGCTTGGGCTGAAATTTTGAGGGGATTTTTATCCAGAAATGATCTTTCATGCAACGAAAGAAAGGAATCAACCGGCCTACGAGGTATCCACAAGCCGCATGGGCGCGCCCAGTGGTGGGCGTGCCCTGGTGCCTCGTTGGGCCCTCGAGCACCGCCTTGCGTAGATTCTTCCTCCCAAAAATCACATATATTACAAAATGAATCTCTGTATAATTTTATCGCGTTTGTACTTCGTTTGGTATGGTATTTATGGGAAACAAAAACATGCAAAAAACAGGCCCTGGGCACTATATCAATAAGTTAGTCCATAAAAATAACATAAAATTGCACCAAAACCATATAAAATTGCAATAAACCTAGCATGAATACTTCATAAATTATAGATACATTGGATACGTATTAGTATCCCTGATTTCAAATCCCGGAAAATCCAGGATCTGGCAATCCGGTTGCTCGCCCTTTAAAGTCCTTCCAAAAACGCTCGGGTTAAGTGTGCCACCCGACGTGTGAGGACACGTTTCACTCGGAAAGGTACATCACTCGTCTGGCTCAGGACTGCAACGCAGCTTCCACTCGGGTGTCGCATGATCTGGAATCCGTCAAGGCATCGTGCGAAGACAAGGTCGTCAAATGACTAACCGCAGCTCTTGGGTGCCTCTACAGCACTCGGCTCGCTTAGGAATTCATTCTGACTCGGCCTGACTAACCTCGGTCGATTCGGGGGCTAATGATGGGAACATGTACTAAGGGTAGTGTCGTGGAATTGTCACAGCGGATGTCCTAGTGTGAGGACTTAATCATGAGGCCAACGCATCTATGTGGTAGCTTGAGAGGGGTTGAACGGGACGAGAGATGTGAGGCGGATCATCACACAAGACAAGGATTTAGACAGTTTCAGGTCCTGGGAAACATCATCCGGTAATATCCCTACATGATGTTTGTGGCTAGGTGTCATTATGCTCATGAGGGAGTCGCCGTAAGCCGGCTCTCCTAGTTGTGTCTAACCTAGAGATTATTCAACATGTCCCTCTTGGGGTGCCCTGCCCCTCCTTATATAAGTTGAAGGGGCGGGTTACATGTAGAGTCCAACTCGGACTTAAGACTTAACTATTCTGACTTCTCTTCACGGGCTTCTCTCCATGGGCTTCTTAACATTTCGGGCTTATTAACCCTAGGCGACTCTGTCACATTCTGACTTAAACATCTCGCTTAAACAATCTACCGGCTTACAATCTGCCGGCTTAACATCTGGCTTAACTGTCTGGCTTAACTGTCTTGCTTAACTGACTGACTTAACTGTCCGGCTTACATGTATGGCTTAACTATCTGCCGGCTTACCACGCTTAACTGTCTCCGCCGGCTTACCATGCTTAACCGTCCATCAGCTTACCCTGCTTAACTATACGTCGGCTTACCCAGCTTAACTGTCCGCCGGCTTAAACAGCTTAAACAATATGCCGGGCCACCAATGAAACACCAAGTACCAGCCGGGTCATATCTCCGGTCGGGTCATACCGCGGGGTATATCCCCGACATTAGCCCCCAGTTTAATTTGGATTCATCCATGTTAAACTGATCCTGTAAACAAAACACAAGAACAATTTTAATAGGTTATGCTCCGGATAAATATTCTTGTAAGCCGACACCTGATCATCCTTAACTCCTTGTTATTTCCTTCTTCTAGAAAGTCCGGGTCAATAAGCCAACTTCATAATCAATTTGCTGACGTTGGTTTCTCATAGAGAGACTGTGAAGAATAATTCATTTGATTCACCTCCCAATGCTTAAAAATATTGGTCTTGAAATACTCATGTGACCTTCAACCGGCTTAAAGATGAACAAACTTGCCGAGTTATAAATAGATGATGTCGAGTCATAATTGTTGCCGACGCCGGGTCAAAACTGAGAATTTTGAAGTTCTCTCTCCCTCATATCCATATTACCTGTAGCCCCCAAGTCTTGAGCCAGACAAAGTGATGACTTAAGACTTGCTTCAATATAAATATTACCACTTTGAAGAAATCCATGTTGTTCATCTCAATCACTAGTCAGAACTGAGTATTCCACATATGTAGCCCCCAAGTGCCGGGTTGTCATGCTTGCAGCAACCTGGGACTTTGTATATGCTGATAAAAACGTCAACCAGTGTAGCCCCCAAGGGTCGGGTTATTATGCAATAATGAGCAGGGACTTTGTAAATATGATCATGTAGACTTGAACAACAACGTGTAGCCCCCAAGGGCCGGCTCAGTAAGATAATATTGAGCTGGGACTTTATATATACTTCTTTGAAAAGAACATCATATGATGTAACCCCCACCATGGGGCTTGAACCCACGTCCACAAGGTTAAGAGCTTTGTGCTTTACCAACTAAGCACTAGACCCTTCAATATAATGGATTAAGACTTGTGTACCTTGAATTGTTGACAGGAGCAATTGGTAGTCCCCGAGGGCCAGCTCATTACGATGTCATGAGCCGGGACTTCAATAATGTTTAGCAAAAAATGACCTTGCATTAGCCCCCAAGTGCCATAGTGCATGCTGGCAGTGACATGGGACTTCCATATTTGATGTAATCTCAATTTGAATAATGTAGCCCCCAAGTGCCCTGTCGTAAGCCTGCAGTGACTCGGGACTAATCCCTTCATTGTAGAATAAATCATATCCATTGATAAGATAATAGCCATTGCGCGAAAGCAACTTTGAAAACCTCAATTATAATACTGGTTCTTGATAACCGAAAAAATCCAGCTATGTTGGCTACTTAAGACTTGAATAATATAATCTGGTTTGAAAACCGGTTCCTGCAATATAAACAAGTATATCTATGTATATATGACGCATGTTATGATGATGATGCAATGTATGATATTGTATGTGTATGATGCAATGTGTGATGATGTATGATGCAATGCATGATGACGTATGCGTGCAATAATAGAAAACTTCAATGAAACTAGCCGGAGCCACTAGAGTATCCTTGCTTTCTGTAGCCGGCTCTCACAGATACCCAATCGACATTTGAACCTGGATAAGTTCAGATATGACTTATCGAGGTATGCAAAGTCAGAGTTGCATCAAGCAAATAGGCAGGTTTAACCAAGTTTCAAGGAAGGCGGCTTGGGAGCCTGGATCTATCCTGACTATCTGTAAACCGTGCTCTCACATGATAGCCAGGCATTTGAACCTTAGCAAGCTCGGGTCTTGGTCGAATACGCCATATAAGACTGATCGCCAAGAGTTCGCCGGGTCAATCAGGATGACCTGATGGAGTTGAAGCAGCTGGGTACAGGTAGGATGACCCACAGGTTATGTCCTCTTTGGTCGAATACGCCTATGTTTGAACAGGAAGCCCCCAAGTGACATACTTGCGAGCGATGGATATTCTCCTTCAAAGCTTTGTGGTAACAGGCCCGACCTACAAAACCTAACCTAGGAAACCATACACCCTAAACTGGGCCCCAGGGCCAGGCCAGTGTTCAAATACTGTGCAACCTCACGGTCACTTGGAAGGTAGCACCCCACTCGATTGAACCACTTGACTCGGAAGACCTATCGGTACTCGGAAAGAGAAGAGTAGAAGGCTCCTCGGGATCCCATCGATCAGGACGTGCGTCCGCCCACATTAATTGTAATTGTTGCGCCAGTTACCAGTAAGTGCCCCCTTAAGCTCCTCCTTAAACTCTTGGTAACGGCGGCATTCATGGGGGGCAAGGGCGAACTCTATATAAGCATCCCCCTGCTCCGTGACAAGGGTTCGCAACTTCTGTAAACCATACACTCAATCAAACAACTCCAGAGCACCGAGACGTAGGGTCGTTACCTCCACCCTGAGGGCCCTGAACTCGTAAATCTGGGTGTAAAAACTGCGTTGTAGCTACGCTCTGCCCTCTAATTCGTATCCCCATACACTACTGTAAGACTTGCACCCACGACACCACGCGGCGTTCACACCGCGGCGACGGAGGAAGTGTATGTCGGACCATCGGGTTTCCGTGTGAGTCCGCATGAGACCCCTTAATCAGTCCTATGTGGCGGGTGTGCCCGGGCGCGTCCGAGCGCCCCCATATTTGGGCTGGATATGAAGGATGCCGGTCAGTCCAGGCATTTGAGACACTTTTGAGGCATCCGCATGGGTCAGAAAAATGTGACCGGTCAGTGACCGGGCGGCCCGCCCTGGCGTATGAGGCGGGTTTGAGGCACCTGGCTGTAGATTCTCTTAACCAGAGGGTATTATTTGTTCATCTCTCATTTACTCATTCATGTGCTAGCTGTATATGCTGGGTTACAGATGTTTAGGTTCTATGTATTGTATGTGCTTACATACTTAGATATCGGTATGAGTTGCATATTGTGATTGTCATGCTTACTATTTAATCGCGGTTTAGATTAAAAGAAAAGGTGTTAACACTTCCAACATACTATACACCCAACCAACCATTGGTTCTTCGCTCTTACTATGTACCTGGACGGAGAAAGCATGTAGTCTCGAAAAACTCTATAACCCAAACACTTATCGTGTTGGTGGTACAGCAATAAATCATTTACAAATCATACTATGCAATAAGCACCTTTATGATATTTTATAGGTCTTGAACAAAGATTTGTTAGTGAGGTCATCTTTTTTCTTTCCCTGTAGAGAAGAGATATGAGTGAGAGTTTTATCGTTATAATTATGAAGTTTATGAAAAATAAAGATAAACTCATTCCTCTTTTCTGCTATAGATACTACTAATTATTTTTTGAAAGGGATGTTCACACCTAGCAAATGATTCACTGTGATGCACACAATTATCATTTGAAAATATAAAAATCATCCAAAACAAATAGGATAAAATCTGATTGCAATCGGCCAATGATAGGATTATATGTATATGACTCACACAGATAATGTATTGTCGACTCGCCGGCCAAACCAGTTGAGTGAATCATTTTCTAAGCATATATAAAGGGATATGATCCTAGGCGTCCACACGATATGTTACGGACCACGTGCAGATCCACGATATTCGCCTTAATCTCTACCTAATAATAATAAAGCAAATTGGGTTTCTGGTCGACCGTCATTACCCTTTGTGTTGTAAATAATTACGCACCGTGCCACCGTTAAGTGGAAATAAACAGTTCACTTTTTTTATTTTAAAATCGCGCAAGGCTTGTGTTTATTTCAAGTAAGCCCATGTTATGGAGCGCAAGTGTTGGAGTGGCGTGGTGGTATGGCCTTGCCCCTCCATACAAGAGACCTAAGTTCAAACCTAGTTCCTCTCCTCTCTCTGCCTTTTTTTCAGTTTCCTGAGAATATCCTCATTCTCCTTTTCTCTCCTACTTAGCAGATGGGTCACATGATGTTTCAGTTTCCTGAGAATATCCTCATTCTCCTTTTCTCTCCTACTTAGCAGATGGGTCACATGATGTTTCAGTTTCGGCCTAGCTACTCTATTTTTATTTTTTCTATTTTCAGGCACATTCAATTTTTTTTAACTCATAACTTTCAAATCCAAAATCCAAATCTAACATGTCATATATGAAAATCCCTCAAAAGTCATGTAGATTTCAAATATGCTACTATATTAATCCTTTCTAAAATTTTGTCTACTATACAACCTTAATTAATATATTCTTTACATGTGGTATTTTGGAAATGTCCGCTTACCTTTGATATTTCTGTTGTCTAATAAACTTGAAACATCTTGAGTATTCAAAAATCATCCAACCTTATGCTTTTTGTGAAACACCACTTATCATGTTGTTTGTCGTGTGGCATCGTGAAGAATTTTAAGGGATTCGCCGATGTTGTAAGAGCATCTCCAGCCGCGCCCCCAAGACGCCCCCCAGGCAGCTTTTTTTAGCGCCGGCGCCGAAAAAACGGCCCAGTCGCGTCCCCAAGACGTTGAAATCCGGCGGCTCGGCCCGTTTTCTGACCCGGCGCGCCCAGGCCGGACCAGGCGCACTGGGGGGCGTTCGGGGGCACCGGCGGAAGGGAAAATCGCCCGGGTCCCCACTGTCAGGCGAAAAGTCGCACTAATTCGCCCCCGTTTTCCCCTCCTTTCCCGACACCTTGCCGATCCCGGCATCGCCAGCCACCTCTCCGCCGCCGTCGTCGCTATCTCGCCATTCCTCGCCGGGAAACAAAGAAAGACCACCACGACGCCACTTTCCCCGAGTGTCCCTCGCCGCTCCGGCGCCCGTTCCGGCGACTCTGCGCCCACCACGCCCGCTAGGTGTTTGGCGCTTTGCCTGCCCCAGCCGCGATGGACTCCGACGACGAGGAGGAAGCCGACGCCACCGCCCAGGACGAAGAGCACCTCATGGTCCTCGCCGCCCTGGCTGTCTTGCTTGCCGGCGATTCAAAGCCGAGGCGAGGGGGCTCGGCGCCGGGGCGATGGAAAGCAAAGAACCAGCATCGGTGTCGTGGTTCTAAGTCTGACAGTACGAGTAGGGGGTACGTAAGAGGAGGCAAGGCCCTAGCTATGGTGAGATTGTGCGCAGGATGTTTACGAGTTCAGACCCTTCTCGGAGGAAGTAAAAGCCCTACGTCTCGATGCCCTGAGGCGGTCGACTGGAATGTATATGGGTGTTTGAGTTACAGGGGGTGCGAACCCTTGTACTGGAGGAGGGGTGGCTTATATAGAGTGCGCCAGGACCCCAGCCATCCCCACATTACAAAGGGTTCAATGTACATAAAGGCATGCGTTACCGATAACGCCTGCAGTAAAGAGTGATAAAGGCATTCATTGTTACGGAATGAATGTCGGACCGTTGCTGTCCTAAGGGACCTTTGACCTTCATGGGTTGAGTGTCTTGAAATGGTCGAGTGAAGTTGAGTCGTCTGAACGGGGGTGTGTAGTCGAGTGGAATGCCCTCTTGAGCCATGTCAGTCGACTGTTACTGTTGTCTTCGAGTTGTCTTTTGAGCTTCTGGGGTAGTGACCTTGGGTGGGGTACATGGGCCAGGCCCGTGACCCTACCCTAGGTTGGTAACATCATCAGTAGCCCCCGAATGGATTGAGGCTCGAGTAGAGAAGAGTGTTGAAGTTGGCTTTAGCTCGGGTTCGATGCCTCTGAGGAGATCTTTTCACAGCTTGTGAACCAGGCTCACTCTTCAACCTTGACTTGGTCGCCTTAATCCATTCAAGAACCGCCGAGTGTACTTGTTTGCGTTGACCGTCGACTGAACCTTGTGCGCGGCCCCGAGCGCCGTTGGGGCGCGCAGTTTTCGGCGGGATCGGCTGCTCTCTGGTCTCCGGATTTTGCGGGATTTCGAAATTTGGGGAAGCACGCGGGACGGGTCGCGCCGCGGCAATCGGATCGGATATGCCCGGGACGCCTCGATCTCCGCGCCACCTTTTTCGCCACGTATCGTGTGTGCGCCTGTTGCGGGATATGACAGGATAGCTTGGGGCCACCAGTCAGCCACTCGACCGCTATGCTATAAGTGCGCGCCGCGACCGAGGCGAGGGCATTGTGCGCCCATTCTCTGTTTCTTCTTCCTCCGCCCCTCCGTGGTGTCTCTGCTCTCTGCATTCCTCCCCTCGGCCAACACCGGCTCGCTCACCATCGGCAAGGACAAGACCGTGACCCTGGAGCGCTCGAACAAGGCAGTAGCGACGGGGAAAGGGAAGCGGTCCAACCGAGGAGGGTCGTCGTCGAGGTCCAGGCTCCCGCCTGGCTGGATCCAGAGGGATTGGATCAGGTCCACGATGATGCCGGAGGACATGGAGGAGTTCGAGGAGGAGGGCCTGATCGCCCGTGACTCCTGGCGGCTGCCGGAGGGCGAGCTCGAGCCCCAGCCGCGGGAGGGCGAGTGCATTCTCCTCGCGACTCACGTCGACCGATGTTTTTCCTTGTCCCCGCATCCTTTCTTCCGTGCTTTTCTGGCCTTTTACGGCGCCCAGCTGCACCACTTCACTCCCAACACCATCACCTATCTGGCCGCATTCATTTCGATGTGCGAGAACTTCCTCGATTGCCGACCGCACTGGGGTTTGTTCAAGCACATCTTCACTTGTCGTTCCCAAACTATCAAAAAAGTGAATCCGAGTGACGAGAAGACGCATGTCATCTAGATGTGTGGCGGACTGGGTATTCAGCTTAGAGGTAGGAGCGCTTTCCCTGCCATGACCCTTCCCGAGTCGGTCTGAGGTTGGTAGTCGACTTGGTTCTACTGTAGGGACATTCCGATTCCTGGTCGGCCGACTGGGCTTCCTTCATTTTCTCTTGGTCGAGTCAACCAGCCACCGACGTTGCTCGTGAGTCGGACTAAGAGGGTAGAGGTAGACATGCTGGTGGAGCGGGTGGTCCAGTTGGTTCACGAGGGGGTCACGGGGATGGATCCGCTCGAGGTGTTCCTCATGAGGAGGATCCAGCCCCTCCAAGCCCGAGACCATCCGATGTGGTTATACTACGGCGTCGACGACTCGTCTCGGGTCTACCCAGAGGAGGCTGCTGTGAAGACGGTGGCGCAGTGCTTGAAGTGCAACACGGGGAACAAGGAAAACCCCAGGGGGGCAAAAGAGTTCGCTCATTCGACGCAGATCACCAACCTGACAAGGTCTGGCCTCGACTTCCGAGTGAATTTCGTGTTTTCTATTTGTGACCGTCTTATGAATCCAACTGATGTTTGATTAATCTTCTTTTCTGCAGATCTATACCGAAATGTTTTCGGTGCCTAATGGAGATCAAGTCCAGGAGGGCGAAGAAGGCGCGGGTGAAGCTTCCGACTGGAAGTCCGGCGAGGAGACTGGAGAGGAGAGCGAAGATTCCAGCAGCGGCGAGGAGGTCGAGTCACCTCCCCGCGGCGAGAAATGCTCCAAGGAGAAGCACGACCCAGAGGTTGTGCGTTCCAGGGCAGGCCTCTCCAGCTCCCAAGTGCAGAAGCGGGCTCGCGCGACCACTCCAGATCCGACTGAAAAGGCACCAAAGCAGCCTAAGGTCACTGCTGTCAAGCCTCGGAAGGTCCTGCCCAAGATAAAGGTGGACGGCCCAATCGCCTCCACGTCAGCGCTGCTCCACTTCATTTTCTCCCACTCTTCGGAGACCAACTTTGTCTTCGTCGACTCACTTTCAGTGAAATCCTCAGTGTTGCTGCTTCTACGACCTCGATGGATATTGACAAGGGTCGTGATGACGAGGAGACCGCTGACGCTGCCACGTCCCGTCCAGGTGCGAGTTGTAGATTGCTCTTAGTTTTTTACTTGTTTGAACTATCGGTCGACCGAACTTCGTGGTTGTCTTCTAAAGTGATGCACCATGTCATAGGGCTTCCTGATGATGACAATGACGACGACGAGGAGCGCACGGGAGTGACTTGACGAGGTGCAGGAAGGAGGGGTCGGAAGACACCCTCCGGCTCTAAGGCCCAGTGATGGCTTCTCGCCCCTCGTTGGTTACCCCAAGTGGAAGGTTTGAGATGCAGTGTAGCGGAAGTTTTCCCTTGGCAAAGATACCAAGGATCGATTTCCCCTGAGACTCCCAGTTTCAACAAGAAGGTGTCAACTGCTAACGGCGCCAGATATTAGCAATCAACGTGGACCTGCACACAGATACAAATAACTTTGCTCCCAACGAGTACAGAGAGGTTGGCAATCCCTCCGGCCTTGTCGTTTACAAAGGATCAAACGCAAGTGATAATAGTGATAGGTATTGCTGCAATAGTAAGTAAAAAGCGGAAAGTAAATAGCGGATGTGATCAATGATGGTAATATGGACCGGAGTCTCATGATGTTCACTAGTGATATCTCTCTCCCAAAAGACGATAAAACAGCTATGTGAGGTAAACGAATTACAGCTAGGCAATTGACAGGACCATGTGCGCAAACCAGTGCTGACTAAGTTGCAAGAAAGGTAGAGGTTCAAAGCATGGGCGGTACGCCGAGGTAAGTAGACCGAAATCCATCTGCATCTACTACTAATCATCCACCTTGAGATATCTATCCAGAACATCTCGCTGGTATTAAGTTGCGAGTCCCACCTATAGTGTAAACTCAAAGCAACAGACAACTGCATTAAAAGAACTTTGCGTAAAGTAAACAATCCTTGGACCCGCGGGCACAAGCACCGTTGTTTTCCCCCTTGTGGCAACAGCAAATCCCCTAGACTCATGTTTCTGTCACTCAAGCTAGTCATCGAGGGGCATGAACCCACAATCAAGCATAACGTTCCCTCTTGGAGTCACTACCTACTACTTGGCCAAAGCAATAAATAACAATGGAGAACATGCAAGAATTACTTATGAACATAAATATAAAAGAGGTGAATCAAATATATTACTCAAACACAATCTGAACATAATCTCACAATCCATCAGATCCCAGCAAACTCATCATAGCAACAGCATAAGGATTACATATGTGCCTCGATCATGTAGGGCAGCTCACGAGGACTAATTAGTGAAGCACAAGAACGGGAGGAGAACATCACATAGCTACTGGTCATGGACCCATGGTCCAAGGGAGACTACTCGCAACTCATCCGGGAGGCGTCCATGGTGGTGGAGAAGCTCCCGGTGGTGATCCTCCCCTCCGGCAGGGTGCCGGGAAGAGTTCTCCTGGTGCTCCCGATCTTGGAAGCGGCGGCGGCGGCAGAACAAAGATGAGATCGCGAAAAAGGGTTCCCATCTCGAAGGTTTCGGGACACGATATATATATATGCCAAAGGGGGGCATCAGACGAGGCTCGGGGGGCCCAGGCGCCCCCCCGGCGCGGCCAGGGGGGCGTGCCACCAGGGCGCCTGGAGCCCTGGTGGCCCCCCTCCGGCTGTGCTTCGGGTGCCTGGTAGCTTCTGGAACACTGATGTTTTATATAATTTTTCCGGGATTTTTCTGGCAGTTCTCGTAATGGGAAAACCTAAAATACAAAAACAGCCGAAAACAGAAACTGGCACTGGGGTGCACTGAGTTAATAGGTTAGTCCAAATATGATCAAAAGTGTATGGAAGTATATAAATATCATAGCAATATCACCCAAAAGAGGCATGGAGCAAGCAGAAATTATAGATACGTTTTGGACGTATCAACATCCCCAAGCTTAATTCCTGCTCGTCCTCGAGTAGGTAAATGATAACAAGAATAATTTCTGTGGTGACATGCTATTAACCATATAGGACTTTTTCATAGTCATATGACAAAAGCTTACTGAGACAATGAATCTGTAGTAATTAAGTTGCCTCATGAGAAAATCACAAAGAACTGAAAGTTTTACAATATGATACTGAAACATCAAATAGATTTGTAATGATCATGGTGTGCAAATATGATAAAGTGATATCTCGCTTGCCCCCTTTAGTGAAGCAAAACATAAATGCAGGGGCACCTCCAAGGTTTAAGTGATGAGTAGATGCAATGATTTCAGAATAAACGATATCACAATCATGCAAAAGACAATGCTACTTTGGGACAATGCACATTACACTCAGAATGACAATCATGCTCTCAGTAGTTGGTGCTTTTAAAAGAAGGTGGAGACTCTCGAACCGTGGCTTTTGTTGGCAAGGTTGAAAACCCGTAGTCAGAAACAAAGACAAAACATGTACCAGAGCTCTTGGTTTTAAAAACAGAGGTAATAATATATATTTTTTAGATTATGCATGTTCCGTCAACGAATGCTAGCAGACAACTCAATCACTTCTTGAGATGGACAAGTTTCGAGGAAGGGCTCCCGAATGAGGACGATCACATCCTCTTAATCTCCTTTGTTTATCACTGCCAAAGTTTTCTGATTTCTCATGAACAAAGCGTGAAGGAGGGTTTGTTTGTTATATTATTTTTGAGCCGGGCGCACTCAATGCCAGTTCCTTCTCATATTATGGGTTTGCACATTATACATGCAATCCCGGGGTGAAGCTTGTCCAACTTAAAAAGATCATGAATTAACTACTACTTCCTCATGAACTTAAAACAGAGGCACAAAATAGGAATGCTTTTCTTTTTTTGAATAATTTCGAGATGGTACATGCAAGTCTCCGTTAGGAATGGCAGGTAAATACCATGTAGGAAGGTATGGTGGACTCATATGGCATAACTGGTTTAAAAGAATTTGCATGCACAAGCAGTCAGTCCGCTTAGTACAGGCGAAGGTTAGCAAAAGACTGGGAGCGACCAACTAAGAGAGCAATGACGGTCATAATCATGCAGAGCGACAAAGCAACATTGAATCAGGCATGGAAGTTATATTGCTACTCAGAAACAAAAGATCATCAAGGCTTGACAGACTTTCTTTACAGTCTTAAATATGTGTGAGCATACGCCAAGTCAATCAAAATAAATTCTCGAAGGAAGATATTACTAAACCATACCACATCATAGGCAAACAAATCATGTTGGTACTCCAATAACACATTGGGAATCCCCCAGCTATTTGAGACTAACCATAAGAAAACATGAACTACTAAGCGCCATTATGCACGTAGCATCTTTATCATAGACATATCAACCAATGCAACGGTAGCAAACTCTCTTAATAAGATAAGCATGATAACTAAAGAGAGTTCAAGCAACCAACTAAACAAAAGCACTTTAAAAAGATAAGCATGGATACTAAGAGCTGAACATGATAGTAGCTATTGAAAGACAAAGAACACACACAGCAGAAGATAGACATGAAAATCCTATGTTATGTTCTAGGTAGAAGTGGAGCGTGTTTCTCTCCCACATAAAGAAAGCTGAGTTCCGACTCATTATGAAAAGCTAAGGAAAACTAAAAAGGAAACGAAGAGCAAGACGCTCCAAGCATAGCACATAACACATGAAGTGATAAAAATATAGTGGAACGAAAGACGAACTGATAATGTTGATGGAGAAGGGGATGCACGGGGGCATCCCCAAGCTTAGACGCTTGAGTCTTCTTGAATATTTCTTGGGGTGCATGGGGGAATCCCCAAGCTTAAGCGTTTGACACTCCTGAATCTTTTTATCATCTTCCCTCGCACACTTGAAAACTCCCTTCATACATAACTCATCATAATATGATTAGCGAGGTTAGTACCCTTAATAAAATAATTGTTCCTTGCTGGAAATAAGGATATTCTTGAAGGTCTACTGTTTCTTAAGATTGCCAAAAGGTTTTTGCAAAGAAAAAGCAAGCTCTAGGTTTGCAAAATGAAGAAAAGGCAAAACAGGACAGAATCTGTGAAAAATAAACAGCAGGTAGTAAATGATTTTTTCGGAGCGCTTATGCAACTCTAATCAAAAAACTCAGAACATACGCACGAAAGACAATTATATAGAGCACGCTGTCGAAAAAATTCAGACCAAAAAGATGATCTGGTGATTTTATACGAATTTTTCTATCCAAGGACAGAATCTGTTTCCTGGACAGCACGTCACAACTTTTGAACTTTCTTGCAATCAGAGACTACACTTGGCACAAAATTGAGAAGCAAAGATGCAATGATGATGCTACTGTAGTTAACAACATCAAGACACAACTAAAGCAAAATAAAAATTTATTCATGTGGGCTGCCTCCCAAAAGCGCTTTCTTTTATGCCTTTAAGCTAGGCATAATGCAAAGAGATCAAGTTTTATCAAGAGTAAAAGAATAGCTAGCCCGTATAACGGACTCAAAAGGTAACTTAATCTTCTTTCGAGGGAAGTGTTCCATCCCTTTCTTGAGAGGAAACTGGAATTTTATATTCCCCTCTTTCATGTCAATGATAGCACCAACGGTGCGTAAAAAAGGACGTCCCAAAATAATTGGACACGAAGGTTCACATTCAATATCCATAATAGTAAAATCAACGGGGACATAGTTGTCATTGACAATGATAAGAACATCGTCGATCCTCCCCAAAGGTTTCTTTATGGAAGAATCAACGAGACGAACACCAAAAGAACAAGAATCAAAAGGTTTCAATTTAAGCATATCATATATTCTTTTGGGCATAACAGAGGTACTAGCACCAACATCACATAAAGCATAGCAAGAGAAGTTATTTATCTTAATTTTAATCATAGGATCCCACCCATCTTCTAGCTTTCTAGGTATGGAGGCTTCTACTCTAAGTTTCTCCTCCCTAGCTTTGATAAGAGCATTAGTGATATGCTCTGTGAAGGCAAAGGTTAAGCGTGCTAGTGCGGGGATCTCTAGACATCTTGTGAAGGAAATCAATAACTTCGGTAAGAGTGCAATTATCAAAATCAAGGTCACTACTATCAAGTAAAGTGGTAGTGGTGTCCTTTAGGTTCACTTGTTTGGTAGTTTCTATAGTCATAGCATCACCATTAATAGGTCCATCGGGACCAGGAGTGCATTGGGTGCTAAGAGTTTGGATATCCTCAATAACTTGGATAGTAGCAACAGTGTGGTGGGTAGGAAGGCTCTTAATTCTATCTTCTTCCTCCCTTTCTCTAGCCCATCTCTCTTTAAGTTTAGCCATCATCCTAATGTTTTCATTAATTTGCACTTGAATAGCATTCATAGGAGTGACCTTCCTCTCCCCAAGAGGAGAAGTTCTAATTTTAAGCAATTCTACTTCATTGGCTAAATTATCTACCTTCGAAGAGAGATCACCTAGTTTGTTTAGTTTTTATTCTACACTATTATTAAAAGCTTTTTGGGTAGTGATGAAATCTTTAAGCATAATCTCTAGTTCAGTAGTGGAGTTCTTGGTGCTAGGATAAGCATTGGTGTTCCCATAAGAATTAGAGGGGAACGGTCTAGGATTGCTACCAAAATTACTCCTATAAGCATTGTTATTAAAATTGTTTCTAGAGATAAAGTTCACATATACTTGTTCTTGAGCAATCAAAGAATTTAAAGGAACATCACGAGGATCAACAGAAGATTGCTTCGAAAGTAGGGACATGATCAAGTCAACTTTTTCATTTAGGGAGGAAATCTCCTCGATAGAGTTTACCTTCCTACCTGTTGGAGCGCGTTCGGTGTGCCATTGGGAATAGTTAGTCATCATCTCATCGAGAAGCTTTGTGGCAGCACCAAGTGTAGTTGACATAAAGGTTCCTCCTGCGGCCGAATCTAACAAGTTCCGCGAGGTAAAGTTCAAGCCTGCATAAAAAGTTTGGATAACCATCCAAGTAGTCAAACCATGAGTAGGGCAGTTCTTGATAAGAGATTTCATACGTTCCCAAGCTTGGGCAACGTGTTCATTATCCAATTGTTTAAAATTCATTATGTTACTTCTTAGTTGGATAATTTTAGCAGGTGGATAGTATTTTCCAATAAAAGCATCTTTGCACTTGTCCCAAGAATCTATGCTATTTCTAGGCAAAGACTGAAACCAAATTTTAGCTCCAACTCTCAAGGAGAAAGGAAAAAGCTTAATCTTAACAATATCACCGTCTACTTCTTGGTACTTTTGCATATCACAAATTCAACAAAATTGTTCAAGTGTAAAGCAGCATCATCTCCAGCACCGGAGAATTGATCTTTCATAACTAGGTTCAGTAAAGCAGGTTTAATTTCATACGAAGGTGCTGAAGTGGCAGGTGTAGTGATAGGTGTGCAGATAAAGTCATCGTTGTTGTGACTAGTGAAGTCACACAACTTGGTGTTCTCGGTGGAAGCCATAGTAGCAAGCAAGCAAGATAACTATTTTTGTGATTTTCGATAAAAGATACTAAAGCAAAAACTGAAAGGTAAACTAACAAGACTAAAAAGCAAAGGTAAAAGATAGCGTGCAACTCCCATATCCTGAAGAGTGGAGTCCCCGGCAACGGCGCCAGAAAACTTTGCTTGATGGCTTCTCGCCCCTCGCTGGTTACCCCAAGTGGAAGGTTTGAGATGCAGTGTAGCGGAAGTTTTCCCTTGGCAAAGATACCAAGGATCGATTTCCCCTGAGACTCCCAGTTTCAACAAGAAGGTGTCAACTGCTAACGGCGCCAGATATTAGCAATCAACGTGGACCTGCACACAGATACAAATAACTTTGCTCCCAACGAGTACAGAGAGGTTGTCAATCCCTCCGGCCTTGTCGTTTACAAAGGATCAAACGCAAGTGATAATAGTGATAGGTATTGCTGCAATAGTAAGTAAAAAGCGGAAAGTAAATAGCGGATGTGATCAATGATGGTAATATGGACCAGAGTCTCATGATGTTCACTAGTGATGTCTCTCTCCCAAAAGACGATAAAATAGCTATGTGAGGTAAACGAATTACAGCTGGGCAATTGAGAGGACCATGTGCGCAAACCAATGCTGACTAAGTTGCAAGAAAGGTAGAGGTTCAAAGCATGGGTGGTACGCCGATGTAAGTAGACCGAAATCCATCTGCATCTACTACTAATCATCCACCTTGAGATATCTATCCAGAACATCTTGCTGGTATTAAGTTGCGAGTCCCACCCATAGTGTAAACTCAAAGCAACAGACAACTGCATTAAAAGAACTTTGCGTAAAGTAAACAATCCTTGCACCCGCGGGCATAAGCACCATTGATTTCCCCCTTGTGGCAAAAGCACATCCCCTAGACTCATGTTTCTGTCACTCAAGCTAGTCATCGAGGGGCATGAACCCACAATCAAGCATAACGTTCCCTCTTGGAGTCACTACCTACTACTTGGCCAAAGCAATAAATAACAACGGAGAACATGCAAGAATTACTTACGAACATAAATATAAAAGAGGTGAATCAAATATATTACTCAAACACAATCTGAACATAATCTCACAATCCATCGGATCCTAGCAAACTCATCATAGCAACAGCATAAGGATTACATATGTGCCTCGATCATGTAGGGCAGCTCACGAGGACTAATTAGTGAAGCACAAGAACGGGAGGAGAACATCACATAGCTACTGGTCATGGACCCATGGTCCAAGGGAGACTACTCACAACTCATCCGAGCGGCGTCCATGGTGGTGGAGAAGCTCCCGGTGGTGATCCTCCCCTCCGGTAGGGTGCCGGGAAGAGTTCTCCTGGTGCTCCTGATCTTGGAAGCGGCGGCGGCGGCGGAACAGAGATGAGATCACGAAAAAGGGTTCCCGTCTCGAGGGTTTCGGGACACGATATAAATATATGCCAAAGGGGGGCGTCAGACGAGGCTCGGGGGGCCCAGGCGCCCCCCCGGCGCGGCCAGGGGGGCCGCATCACCAGGGCGCCTGGAGCCCTGGTGGCCCCCCTCCGGCTATGCTTCGGGTGCCTGGTAGCTTCTGGAACGCTGATTTTTTATATAATTTTTCCGGGATTTTTCTGGCAGTTCTCGTAATGGGAAAACATGAAATACAAAAACAGCCGAAAACAGAAACTGGCACTGGGGTGCACTAGTTAATAGGTTAGTCCAAATATGATCAAAAGTGTATGGAAGTTTATAAATATCATAGCAATATCACCCAAAAGAGGCATGGAACAAGCAGAAATTATAGATACGTTTTGGACGTATCACCCAGCAACAGGGGGACGTGGCACAGACCATGGTCTTCTTTGTTGTTCCTGTGTCGACTGTCCGTCCCTCCTCGTCGACTGACCCGGCTGCCGACCCAGCGACTGCTCCGTCGTCTATTCTCTTCTCCACCCATCACGTCCCGGAGGACCCCGTGAACGCTGCCCAAGAAGCCGTTCGTCAGGCGGGATTGATGATGGAGAGAACGAAGGCGGCGTATGAGGCTAGCATGGCTGCTTACAATGCTAGCTCGGCTCTTCGAACCAATGTCCAGGTCTGTGTCTTCCGATTGGTTTGCTGTGTTGGTGTAGTCTTCATTTTGAAAATTGCTGCTTTGTTCGTGAGATGTTGTCACACCCACTGGGTATCTTCTCTTGTAGTTTTAGTTCTTGTAGCCCAACCGATTGGACTAGTGGGGGCACTCTTAGTGCACCCACTGGGTGTAGTCCCCGAGGCCATGGTCGACTGAAGTCAGTCGGCCGTGGTCTTTAGAATGTGTCTTGTCCATTTGTTTCAATCCTGTCTTACTCGCGCAGGACTGATCCGGCCGAGTGAGAACCAGTGGGGGCACGCTCAGTGCACCCACTAGGTGTAGTCCCCGAGACCGTAGTCGACTGCTGGTAGTCGGCCATGGTCTGAGAACAAAACCTCTTTCCTTTATATTTTTTTTGCTCGGGTCGGACTGATCTGACCGAGTGAGAACCAGTGGAGGCACGCTCAGTGCACCCACTGGGTGTAGTCCCCGAGACTATCGTTGAGTGTTTGACTCAGCTATAGTCTTAGAATTCTGATTTGTGGTGTCGATGCAGAGATCTTGCGAGTTCGGAGCCAAGTTCGCGGATCTTGAGAAGAAGGCTCAATCTTGACTTGCAGCTAGCCCGGGATCATTTGAAGAAAACCCAGGACGAAGCGGATGGTAATTAAAGCGAACAACTTGTCGACTGATCTTCAACGAATATGTCATGAGTGTCCTTATGTTCATCTATCTAGTAACGTCTCTTGTAGATCAAATGAAGGCAGCCCTGGAGTAGAAGGACCTTGACCTGGCGGCAGCGCAGCAGAGGGCGCAGGAGAAGACCGAACTGGCGGAGCAGAAGCTGGCTTCGGTCGGCACGCTTGAGGCAGAGATCGCCAGGCTGAAGGGCTCTCTCGACGCAGCCAACCGGGAAGTGACTCGACTGAAGGGGGCTAAGGACGCCCTCGATGAGAAGTACGGGGGCCTCTTCCAGAAGAAGAACGAGCTGGAGGCTTATCTGAGTGATCTTACCAAGAAGTGGTATCTTGTGCTTGAAGGTAGGCCTCTTTTGCTTGGACTGAATCAAGGTGGTCGACTCATAACTTGCTTGCTAACTTGTCGTGTCCCCTCTTGCGCAGAGTTCTGCCGTGACTTCGAGGAGGAAACTGGGCGGGTCGAGACTGGTCTGGACCCCGCCAATTCTATTGTCAAGGATGAAGCTGCTATGAACATCTTGAGGTTGGAGTCTCGCCTTACCAGTGCCACAGGCTATCTTGGTCAACTGAAAGCAGTGATGTCTCGGATCGACACTACACTCTGGAGGGGAGTCGTGCAAGAGAACGACCTCAAGTCCCTGATGACTCGACTCAATGAGATCCCCGGTCAAGTGTAGGAGTGGAAGAAGTCATCTGCCCGCTGTGGAGCCAACGTTGCGCTGTATCTAGTTCGGGTGCATTGCAAGGAGGTGAAGGAGAAGAGGCTGGCCGCGCTCAAGGTCGCCAACACGAAGGAACTCCAATTCCAGTCGTTCATGGAGACTTTCTTGGAGGCTGCTACCCGCATCGCCGATGGGATCAACCTGGATGAGTTCGTTGCGCCTGCGAGCCCACCTCCTCCCGGGGAGTGAATAAACTTTGATACTTCGATTTAATTTGCCTCGGAATGCCGAGTGATCCTGTAACCGTTAAACTCTCATGGGCTTGATGCGAGAGTACTCCTGCCCGAATCTTGCGGGGCTTTATCTAGACTTGATTCCTTTTGCATTTTCTTGTTTTGCTTCCGACTCTTTCTGGTCTTTTGGATTTTGAGTTGACGTCGATTCTGTGGCATGACTCCGATGATCGAGCCGCTTGATGGTGAAGTTGTACTTGTGGCAGAGCTCGGAGGACAGAGCCACGTTGTACTTGTGGCATAGCGCGGAGGACCGCAGCTAAGCCCCCGAGTGAGAGGGTCGCTCTTCACTCGGAGTGGTTTTTCTAACTTAGGCGATTACGATCTACGTTGTACTTGTGGCGGAGCTTGGAGGACAGAGCCACGTTGTACTTGTGGCGTAGCTTAGAGGACCGTAGCTAAGCCCCCGAGTGAGAGGGTTGTTCTTCACTCGGAGTAGTTTTTGTAACTTAGGCGACTATGAGCTATGTTGTACTTGTGGCGGAGCTCGGAGGACAGACCCACGTTGTACTTGTGCCATAGCTCGGAGGACCGCAGCTAAGCCCCCGAGTGAGAGGGTTGCTCTTCACTCGGAGGGTTTTTTGTAGCTTAGGCGATTACGGGGTCGCAGCTAAGCCCCCGAGTGAGAGGGTTGCTCTTCACTCGGAGTAGTTTATGTAACTTAGGTGATTACGAGCTATGTTGTACTTGTG
>LR738711.1:901709708-901751619 GCA_902687465.1 Secale cereale
GGGTCGCAGCTAAGCCCCCGAGTGAGAGGGTTGCTCTTCACTCAGAGTAATTTTTTGTAACTTAATCGATTACGAGCTACGTTGTACTTGTGGCGGAGCTCGGAGGACAGAGCCACGTTGTACTTGTGGCGTAGCTCGGAGGACTGCAGCTAATCCTCCGAGTGAGAGGGTTGCTCTTCACTCGGAGCGGTTCTTTGTAACTTAGGCGATTACGGGGTCGCCTAAGTCCACGAGTGAGAGGGTTGCTCTTCACTCGGATTAGTTTTTGTAACTTAGGCGATTACGAGCTACGTTGTACTTGTGGCGGAGCTCGGAGGACAGAGCCACGTTGTACTTGTGGCGTAGCTCGGAGGACCGCAGCTAAGCCGCCGAGTGAGAGGGTTGCTCTTCACTCGGAGTACTTTTTTGTAACTTAGGCGATTAAGGGGTCGCCTAAGTCCCCGAGTGAGAGGGTTGCTCTTTACTCGGAGTAGTTTTTGTAACTTAGGAGATTACGAGCTATGTTGTACTTGTGGCGGAGCTCGGAGGACAGAGCCACGTTATACTTGTGGCGTAGCTCGGAGGACCGCAGCTAAGCCCGCGAGTGAGAGGGTTGCTCTTCACTCGGAGTAGTTTTTTGTAACTTAGGATATTACGGGGTCGCAGCTAAGCCCCTGAGTGAGAGGGTTGCTCTTCACTCGGAGTGGTTTTCTGTAACTTAGGCGATTACGGGGTCGTAGCTAAGCCCCCGAGTGAGAGGGTTGCTCTTCACTCGGAGTAATTTTTTGTAACTTAGGCGAATCGGGTTCGCTTCTTAGCACCCACTGGGGGATTTGTGGATGAGCATCTTAGAAACCAACAATCATTAAGGAATTGTTGTGAACTTGTCTTTGAAACAAACTGGAAAATCTTTATTACAACTCGACTGATCGAGTGCTTTAAGTATAGAAGCGGCGGAGCATATCCGCGTTCCACGAACGAGGTTCATGTCTCTTCTTGGCGACGTTGTAGAGGTGATATTGTAACGCCCCGGACACACCCGCCGGTGGTCGTTACTCCTGGCGGGATCTAGACTGGCCTCACATATCAATACTAGTCTTTTCTGCGCACTTTGTCCTCACTCGTGCGCACCCGGGAGCAACTTCCCGGTCGGTCACCCATCCTGAAACTACTCCAAGCTGAGCACGCTTAACTTTGGAGTTCTATCCGAATGGGCTCCCGGAAAAGAAGGAATTCCTTATTGATATGAGTAGTCTATCATCCCTAATAAGTCAGGCCATTACATACACCCACACTCAGAGGAACTGACGTCCTCGTCGGGCCACAGGAACGTTCCCTCTTGGCACAACCGTCTGTGCTTCCAGGACAGCACATGTGCCATGTCGTGTGCCACGACGGGTCACAAACGTCATGCACAACATGACTGCAAACTGTCCGCAAACATCCGTGTAACCGCGAGGGTCGGCTCTGATACCAACTTGTAACGCCCCGGACACACCCGCCGGTGGTCGTTACTCCTGGCGGGATCTAGACTGGCCTCACATATCAATACTAGTCTTTTCTGCGCACTTTGTCCTCACTCGTGCGCACCCGGGAGCAACTTCCCGGTCGGTCACCCATCCTGAAACTACTCCAAGCTGAGCACACTTAACTTTGGAGTTCTATCTGAATGGGCTCCCGGAAAAGAAGGAATTCCTTATTGATATGAGTAGTCTATCATCCCTAATAAGCCAGGCCATTACAGATATGCTCCATTGTGCAGTACCTTGGTAACGATGAAGGGGCCTTCCCAAGCCGGGGCGAGTTTGTGTGGTCGCTTCTGATGCACTCGGAGAACCAGGTCTCCTTCCTGGAATGCTCGGCTCCGGACATTGCGAGCATGGAATCGGCGCAGGTCCTGTTGTTAGATGGTCGACCGGATTAGAGCCATCTCACGTTCTTCCTCCAAGAGGTTGACTGCATCTTGACGGGCTTGCTCTGCTTCGGCTTCGGAGAAGAGTTCCACTCGGGGGGGCATTGTGCAACAAATCACTCGGTAGCACGGCCTCAGCTCCATAGACCATGAAGAAGGGGGTGAGGTCAGTCGTCCGGTTCGTAGTTGTCCTCAGCCCCCATAAGACAGACGGTAGTTCGGGCACCCAAGCTCCAGTGGCATGCTTGAGGTCACGCATAAGCCGCGGCTTCAGGCCTTGGAGGATCAATCCATTCGCTCTTTCTGCTTGTCCATTCGATTGTGCATGCGCTACGGATGCGTAGTCGACCCGTGTACCTTGGGAGGAACAGATAGCTCAGAATTCATCCGAGTCAAAGTTGGAACCATTATATGTGATGATGTTGTGGGGGACTCTATATCTGAATATCAGTTCCTTAATGAAGCTGATGGCGGTGCTTGAACCGAGGTTCTTGATGGGCTTGGCTTCGATCCATTTGGTGAACTTGTCGACTGCCACGAGCAGGTGAGTGAATCCACTTCTGCCAGTTTTGAAGGGGCCGACCATGTCCAACCCCCAAACGGCAAACGGCCAAACCAACGGAATGGTCTTCAAGGCAGACGCCGGCTTATGAGACATGTTGGAATAGAACTGGTAGCCTTCGCACTTGTCTACAAAACCTTTTGCCATCTCTTTAGCTCGGGGCCAATAGAATCCAGCTCGGTACGCCTTGGCCACTATAGTCTGAGAGGAAGCGTGGTGGCCACTAGTCCCCGAATGAATTTCGTTCAGAATCAGTCGACATTCTTCCGAGGTGATGCAGCGCTGAGCAACTCCTGTGACACTCTCTCTGTAGAGCTGGCCCTGAATGACGGTGAAAGCCTTGGATCGACGGACAATCTGGCGCGATTATTCTTCATCCTCTGGGAGTTCTTGTCTGAGTAGGTACGCTATGTATGGCATAGTCCAGTCGGGCGTGATCACCAAAATCTCCATGATTAGGTCGACCACCGCAGGCACTTCAACTTCATTCGGGTCAGACGCGCTGACTGGCTGTGGGGGTTCCTCCGTGAAGGGGTCTTCTTTGACTGAGGGGGTGTGCAGGTGCTCCAAAAATACATTCTTGGGTATAGGCTTCCGAGTGGACCCTATATTCGCGAGATCGTCAGCAATCTGATTTTTTACTCTGGGCACGTGGTGGAGCTCTAAACCTTCGAACTTCTTCTCAAGCTTTCGTACTGCACTGCAATAACTGGTCATTGTCGGGCTTCTGATGTCCCACTCCTTCATAACCTGATTCACCACTAAGTATGAGTCACCGTAAACCATCAGGCGACGGACGCCGAGTGAGATGGCCATACGCAACCCATACAAAAGTGCTTCGTATTCAGCTTCGTTGTTCGATGAGTCGAAGTGGATTTGAAGGAGGTAACTGAGCTTGTCACCCCTGGGAGATACCAGGACCACGCCTGCACCGGATCCATTCAACATCTTGGATCCATCAAAGAACATAGTCCAGTGGTCCGACTGGATCTGAGTCGGCAACTCCTGTTCGATCCATTCGGCCCCGAAATCCGCTATTGCCTCAGACCTGATAGTTTTCTTCGCTTCAAACTTGATATCTAGCGGAAGGAGTTCAATCGCCCATTTTGCCACTCGACCGGTTGCGTCTCGGTTGTTCAAGATTTCTGATAGTGGGGCGTTGCTGACGACTGAGATTGAATGATCCGAGAAGTAATAGGCAACTTTTTTTGCGGTCAAGTAGATCCCATACACAAGCTTCTGGTAATGCAGGTATCTTTGCTTGGAGGGAGTCAATACTTTGGAAATGTAATAGATTAGGCGTTGGACTTTGTAGTGTTGGGGAACGTAGCAGAATTCAAAAAAATTCTATGCTTTCACCAAGATCCATCTAAGGAGACATCTAGCAACGAGCATATAAGAGTGCATCTACATACTGTTTTGTAGATCGCGAGCGGAAGCTTTCGAAGAAGCGTGGATGAAGTAGTCGTACTCTTTGTGTTCTTCGTCACCGATGATCTAGCGCCGAACGGACGGCACCTCCGCGTTCAACACACGTCCGGTACAGCAACGTCACCTCCTTCTTGATCCAGCAAGGGGGGAGGAGAGGTCGTCGGAGATCCAGCAGCACGACGGCGTGGTGGTGGATGCAGCGGGAAATCCTGCAGGGCTTAGCCGGCGCCCTGCGGAGGAGGAGGAAGGTGTGAAGGGAGGGGGAGAGGCGCCAGAGACTTGGGTGCGGCTGCCCTTTGCCCCCCCACATATATATAGGGGGCCAGGGGGTGCGCCAGGCCCTGCAGATGGGATCTGCAAGGGGGGGCGGGGGCCTGGGGGGGAGACTTGCCCCCCAAGGCATAGGGGGCGCCTCCCTCCCCTAGGGTATCAAACCTAGGCGCATGAGGGAGGGCCCAGTAGGGTGCGCCCGCCCACCAGGGGGCTGGCCCCCTTCCCCTGCGGCCTAGGGGCCCCACCGGGATGGGTGGCCCCACCTGGTGGACCCCCGGGACCCCTACGGTGGTCCCGGGACACTCCCGGTGACCCCCGAAGTTCACCCGATGGCCGAAACTGGACTTCCTATATATCATTCTTTACCCCCAGACCATTCCGGAACTCCTCGTGACGTCTGGGATCTCATCCGGGACTCCGAACAACTTTCGGGTTTCCACGTGCATGTATCTCTACGACCCTAGCGTTACCGAACCTTAAGTGTGTAGACCCTACGGGTTCGGGAGACACGTAGACATGACCGAGACCACTCTCCGGCCAATAACCAACAGCGGGATCTGGATACCCATGTTGGTTCCCACGTGTTCCTCGATGATCTTCATCGGATGAACCACTGTATCAAGGATTCACTCAATCCCGTATGTTATTCACTTTGTCCATCGGTACGGTACTTGCCCGAGATTCGATCGTCGGTATGCCCGATACCTTGTTCAATCTCGTCATGGCAAGTCTCTTTATTCGTTCCGTAATTCATCATCCCGTGACTAACTCCTTAGTCACCTTGAGCTCATTATGATGATGTCTTACCGAGTGGGCCCAGAGGTACCTCTCCGTCATACGGAGTGACAACATTCCAGTCTCGGTTCGTACCAACTCAACAGACACTTTCGGAGATACCTGTTGCGTACCTTTATAGCCACCCAGTTACGTTGTGACGTTTGGCACACCCAAAGTATTCCTACGGCATCCGGGAGTTGTACAACCTCATGGTCTAAGGAATAAATACTTGACACCGAAAAGCTTATGCATTACGAACTAAACGATCTCGTGCTAGGCTCAGGATTGGGTCTTGTCCATCACATCATTCTCCTAATGATGTGATCCCGTTATCACTGACATCCTATGTCCATGGTCAGGAAACCGTGACCATCTGTTGATCAACGAGCTAGTAACTAGAGGTTTACCAGGGACTCATTGTGGTCTATATATTCACACATGTATCGCTGTTTCCGTACAATACAATTCAAGCATGAATAACAGACAATTATCATGAACAAGGAAATATAATAATAATACTTTTATTATTGCCTCTAGGGCATATTTCCAACAGTCTCCCACTTGCACTGGAGTCAATAATCTAGTTACATTGTGATGAATCGAACACTCATAGAGTTCTGGTGTTGATCATGTTTTGCCCGTGGAAGAGGTTTAGTCAACGGGTCTGCAACATTCAGATCCGTATGCACTTTACAAATATCTATGTCTCCATCTTGAACATAATTCCGGATGGAGTTGAAACGGCACTTGATGTGCTTGGTCTTCTTGTGAAACCTGGGCTCTTTGGTAATGGAAATAGCACCAGTGTTTTCATAGAAGAGAGTCATCGGGCTTGACGCGCTTGGAATGACTCCTAGGTCGGTGATGAACTCCTTCATCCAGACTCCTTCCCGCGCTGCTTCGGAAGCAGCTATGTACTCCGCTTCACATGTAGATGCCGCCACGACGCTTTGCTTGCAACTGCACCAGCTGATTGCCCCTCCATTCAAAATATACATGAATCCGGTTTGTGACTTCGAGTCATCCAGATCTGTGTCGAAGCTAGCATCAACGTAACCCTTTACGACGAGCTCTTCGTCACCTCCATAAACGAGAAACATATCCTTAGTCCTTTTCAGGTACTTCAGGATGTTCTTGACCGCTGTCCAGTGTTCCATACCGGGATCACTTTGGTACCTCCCTACCAAACGTATGGCAAGGTTCACATCAGGTCTGGTACACAGCATGGCATACATGATAGAACCTATGGCCGAGGCATAGGGAATGACACTCATCTTTTCTCTATCTTCTGCCGTGGTCGGCGACTGAGCCTTGCTCAATCTCATACCTTGCAAAACAGGCAAGAACCCCTTCTTGGACTGATCCATATTGAACTTTCTCAATATCTTGTCAAGGTATGTGCTTTGTGAAAGACCAATGAGGCGTCTTGATCTATCTCTATATATTTTGATGCCTAATATGTAAGCAGCTTCTCCAAGGTCCTTCATTGAAAAACACTTATTCAAGTAGGCCTTTACATTTTCCAAGAATTCTATATCATTTCCCATCAGTAATATGTCATCCACATATAATATGAGAAATGCTATAGAGCTCCCACTCACTTTCTTGTAGATACAGGCTTCTCCATAAGTCTGTATAAAGCCAAACGTTGTGATCACATCATTAAAGCGAATATTCCAACTCCGAGATGCTTGCACCAGCCCGTAGATCGAGCGCTGGAGCTTGCATACCTTGTTAGCATTCTCTGGATCGACAAAACCTTCCGGCTGCATCATATACAGCTCTTCCTTGAGGAAGCCATTAACGAATGCCGTTTTGACGTCCATTTGCCATATCTCATAATAATAGAATGCGGCAATAGCTAACATGATTCTGACTGACTTCAGCATCGCTACGGGAGAGAAAGTCTCGTCGTAGTCAATCCCTTGAACTTGTCGATAACCCTTAGCGACAACCGAGCCTTATGGATGGTCACATTACCATCCGCGTCTGTCTTCTTCTTAAATATCCATTTGTTTTCTATGGCGTGCCTATCATCAGGCAAGTCCACCAAAGTCCATACTTTGTTTTCATACATGGATTCTATCTCGGATTTCATGGCTCCAAGCCATTTATTGGAATCCAGACCCGCCATCGCTTCTTCATAGTTCGAACGTTCACCGTTGTCTAACAACATGATTTCCAGGACAGGGTTGCCATACCACTCAGGTGCGGAACGTGCCCTTGTGGACCTTCGAAGTTCAGTAGTAACTTGATCTGTTTCTTCATGATCATCATCATTAACTTCCTCCCTTGTCGGTGCAGGCACCTCAGGAACAATTTCCTGTGCTGCGCTACTTTCCGGTCCAGGAGGGGTGACTGTCACCTCATCAAGTTCTACTTTCCTCCCACTCACTTCTTTCGAGAGAAACTCTTTCTCCAGAAAGGATCCATTCTTGGCAAGAAAGACTTTGCCTTCAAATCTGTGGTAAAAGGTGTACCCAATCGTTTCCTTTGGGTATCCTGTGAAGACGCATTTTTCCGATTTGGGTTCGAGCTTTTCAGGTTGAAGTTTCTTGACATAAGCATCGCAAACCCAAACTTTCAGAAACGACAGCTTCGGTTTCTTGCCAAACCAAAGTTCATACGATGTCGTCTCAACGGATTTCGATGGAGCCCTATTTAAAGTGAATGCGGAAGTCTCTAAAGCATAACCCCAAAAAGATAGCGGTAAGTCGGTGAGAGACATCATAGATCGCACCATGTACAACAGAGTACGATTTCGACGTTCGGACACACCGTTACGTTGAGGTGTTCCGGGCGGTGTCAATTGTGAAACAATTCCACAGTTCCTAAGGTGCGTGCCAAATTCATGACTTAAATATTCACCCCCACGATCCGATCGCAAGAACTTTATTTTTCTGTCACGTTGATTCTCAACCTCATTCTGAAATTCCTTGAACTTTTCAAAGGTCTCAGACTTGTGCTTCATCAAGTAGATATACTCATATCTACTCAAGTCATCTGTGAGGGTGAGAACACAACGATAGCCTCCGCGAGCCTCAACACTCATTGGACCGCACACATCGGTATGTATGATTTCCAACAAGTTGGTTGCTCGTTCCATTGTTCCGGAGAATGGAGTCTTGGTCATCTTGCCCAAGAGGCATGGTTCGCACGTGTCAAATGATTCATAATCAAGAGACTCTAGAAGTCCATCTGAATGGAGCTTCTTCATACGCTTGACACCAATATGACCAAGGCGGTAATGCCACAAGTATGTGGGACTAACATTATCAACTTTACATCTTTTGGCATCTACACTATGAATATGTGTATCATCACGTTCGAGATTCATCAAAAATAAACCATTGACCAGCGGGGCATGACCATAAAACATATCTCTCAAATAAATAGAACAACCATTATTCTCCGATTTAAATGAGTAGCCATCTCGCATAAGACGAGATCCAGATACAATGTTCATGCTCAAAGCTGGTACTAAATAACAATTATTAAGGTTTAAAACTAATCCCGAGGGTAGATGTAGAGGTAGCGTGCCGACGGCGATCACATCGACCTTGGAACCATTCCCGACGCGCATCGTCACCTCATCCTTCGCCAGTCTCCGCTTATTCCGCAGCTCCTGTTTTGAGTTACAAATGTGAGCAACCGCACCGGTATCAAATACCCAGGAGCTACTACGAGTGCTGGTAAGGTACACATCAATAACATGTATATCATATATACCTTTGACGTTGCCGGCCTTCTTGTCTGCTAAGTATTTGGGGCAGTTCCGCTTCTAGTGACCCGTTCCCTTGCAATGAAAACACTCAGTTTCAGGCTTGGGTCCATTCTTTGGCTTCTTCCCGGCAACTGGCTTACCGGGCGCGACAACTCCTTTGTCGTCCTTCTTGAAGTTCTTCTTACCCTTGCCTTTCTTGAACTTAGTGGTTTTATTGACCATCAACACTTGATGTTCTTTCTTGATATCCACCTCCGCTGATTTCAGCATTGAATACACCTCGGGAATGGACCTCTCCATCCCCTGCATATTGAAGTTTAACACGTAGCTCTTGAAGCTAGGTGGGAGCGACTGGAGGATTCTGTCAACGACCGCTTCATCTGGGAGATTCATTCCCAACTGAGACAAGTGGTTGTGCAATCCAGAAATCTTGAGGATGTGCTCACTGACAGAACTGTTTTCCTCCATCTTACAGCTGTAGAATGTGTCGGAGACGTCATATCTCTCGACTCGGGCATGAGCTTGGAAAACCATTTTCAGCTCTTGGAACATCTCATATACTCCATGATTCTCAAAACGCTTTTGGAGCCCCGACTCTAAGCTGTAAAGCATGCCGCACTGAACCAGGGAGTAATCATCACAACGCGACTGCCAGGCGTTCATAATGTCTTGGGTCGCCGGGAGAACGGGTGCATCACCTAGCGGTGCTTCAAAGACATATGATCTCTTGGCAGCTATGAGGATAATCCTTAGGTTACAGACCCAATCCGTATAGTTGCTACCATCGTCTTTCAGCTTGGTTTTCTCTAGGAACGCATTGAAGTTGAGGGAAAATTGAGCGTGGGCCATTTGATCTACAAGAGATATTGTAAAGAATTTAGACTAAGTTCATGATAATTAAGTTCATCTTAATCAAATTTTAATGAACTCCCACTCAGATTGACATCTCTCCAGTCATCTAAGTGATACACGATCCGAATCGACTAGCCCGTGTCCGATCATCACGTGAGACGGACTAGTCATCAACGGTGAACATCTTCATGTTGATCGTATCTTCTATACGACTCGTGTTCGACCTTTCGGTCTTCCGTGTTCCGAGGCCATGTCTGTACATGCTAGGCTCGTCAAGTGAACCCTAAGTGTGTTGCTGATGGCTTCTCGCCCCTCGTTGGTTACCCCAAGTGGAAGGTTTGAGATGCAGTGTAGTGGTAGTTTTCCCTTGGCAAAGATACCAAGGATCGAATTCCCCTGAGACTCCGAGGGTCAACAAGAAGGTGTCAACTGCAAGCGGCGCAACTTAGTGATTGACTGGACCTGCACACAGATACAAATAACTTTGCTCCCAACGAGTACAGAGAGGTTGTCAATCCCTCCGGCCTTGTCGTTTACAAAGGATCAAACACAAGAGATAATAGTGATAGGTATGACTGCAACTAGTAAGTAAGAACAGAAAGTAAATAGCGGATGTGATCAGTGATGGTAATATGGACCGAGGTCCCATGATGTTCACTAGTGATGTCTCTCTCCCAAAAGACGATAAAACAGCTAAGCGAGGTAAACGAATTACAGCTGGGCAATTGACAGGATTATGTGCGCAAACCAATGCTAACTATGCTGCAAGAAAGGTAGAGGCTCAAAAGCATGGGCGGTACGCCAAGGCAAGTAGACCGAAATCCATCTGCATCTACTACTAATCATCCACCTTGAGATATCTATCCAGAACATCTCGCTGGTATTAAGTTGCGAGTCCCACCCATAGTGTAAACTCAAAGCAACAGACAACTGCATTAAAAGAACTTTGTGTAAAGTAAACAATCCTTGCACCCGCAAGTACAAGCACCGTTGTTTTCCCCCTTGTGGCAACAACACATCCCCTAGACTCATGTTTTTGTCACTCAAGCTAGTCATCGAGGGGCATGAACCCACAATCAAGCATAACGTTACCTCTTGGAGTTACTACCTACTACTTGGCCAAAGCAATAAACAGCAACGGAGAACATGCAAGAATTACTCAAGAACATAAATATAAAAGAGGTAAATCAAATATATTACTCACACACAATCTGAACATAATCTCATAATCCATCGGATCCCAGCAAACTCATCATAGCAACAGCATAAGGATTACATATGTGCCTCGATCATGTAGGGCAGCTCACGAGGTCTAATCGGTGAAGAACAAAGAGGGGAGGAGAACATCACATAGCTACTCGTCATGGACCCATGGTCCAAGGGAGACTACTCACAACTCATCCGGGAGGCGTCCATGGTGGTGGAGAGGCTCCCGGTGGTGATCCTCCCCTCCGGCATGGTGCCGGGAAGAGTTCTCCTGGTGCTCCCGATCTTGGAAGCGCAGCGGCGGCGGAACAGAGATGAGATCGCGAAAAAGGGTTCCGTCCTCGAGGGTTTCGGGACGCGGTGTAAATATATGCCAAAGGGGGCGTCAGAAGAGGCCAGGGGGGCCCAGGCGCCCTGGCGGTGCGGCCAGGAGTGGGGCCGCCCTCTCTGGTCGCCTGGAGCCCTGGTGGCCCCCCTCTCGCCCTACTTTGGCCGCATGGAAGCTTCCGGAACGCTGATTTTTTATATATTTCTCCCGGGATTTTTCTGGCAATTTTCGTAATGGGAAAACCTGAAATACAAAAACAGCAGAAAACAGAAACTGGCACTGGGGTGCACTGAGTTAATAGGTTAGTCCAAATATGATCAAAAGTGTATGGAAGTGCATAAATATCATAGCAATATCACACAAAAGAGGCATGGAGCAAGCAGAAATTATAGATACGTTTTGGACGTATCAACATCCCCAAGCTTAATTCCTGCTCGTCCTCGAGTAGGTAAATGATAACAAGCATAATTTCTGTGGTGACATGCTATTAACCATATAAGAACTTTTCACAGTCACATGACAAAAGCTTACTGAGACAATGAATCTGTAGCAATTAAGTTGCCTCATGAGAAAATCACAAAGAACTGAAAGTTTTACAATATGATACTGAAACACTCAATAGATTTGTAGTGAGTATGGTGTGCAAACATGATAAAGTGGTACCTCGCTTGCCCCCTTTAGTGAAGCAAAACATAAATGCAGGGGCACCTCCAAAGTTTAAGTGATGACTAGATACAATGATTTCAGAATAAACGATATCATAATCATGCAAAAACAATGGTACTTTGGGACAATGCACATTACACTCAGAATGACAATCATGCTATCAATAGTTGGTGCTTTAAAGAAGGTGGAGACTCTCGAACCGTGGCTTTTGATGGCAACGTTGAAAACCCGTGGTCAGAAACAAAAACTAAACATGTACCAGAGCTCTTGGTTTTTAAAAACAGAGGTAGAAATTATTTTTTTGGGATATGCATATTTCGTCAACGAATGCTAGTAGATAACTCAATTACTTCTCGAGCTGGACAATTTTCGAGGAACGGCTCCCGCATGAGGACGATCACATCCTCTTAATCTCCTTTGTTTATCACTGACAAAGTTTTCTGATTTCTCATGAACAAAGCGTGAAGGAGGGTTTGTTTGTTGTATATTTTTTTAATGAGCCGGGCGCACTCTTTGCCAGTTCCTTCTCGTATTAGGGGTTTGCACATTAGACATGCAATCCCGGGGTGAAGCTTGTCCAACTTAAAAAGATCATGAATTAACTACTACTTCCTCATGAGCTAAAACAGAGGCACAAAAGAGAAATGCTTTTTTGATTAATTTCGAGATGGTACAAGATAGTCTTCGTTAGGAATGGCAGGTAAATACCATGTATAGGAAGGTATGGTGGACGCATATGGCATAACTGGTTTAAAGGATTTTGGATGCACAAGCAGTCAGTCCGCTTAGTATAGGCGAAGGTTAGCAAAAGACTGGGAGCGACCAACTAAGAGAGCAATGACGGTCATAATCATGCTAAGCGACAAAGCAACATTGAATCGGGCATGGAAGTTATATCGCTACTCGGAAATTAAAGATCATCAAGGCTTGATGGACTTTCTTTACAGTCTTAAATATGCGTGAGCATATGCCAAGTCAATCAAAATAAATTCTTGGAGGAAGATATCACTAAACCATACCACATCATAGGCAAACAAATCATGTTGGTACTTCAATAACACATTAAGAACCCCCCAGCTATTTGAGACTAACCATAAGAAAACATGAACTACTAAGCACCATTATGCACATAGCATTTTTATCATAGATATATCAACCAGTGCAACAGAAGCCAACTCTCTTAACAAGATAAGCATGATAACTCAAGAGAGTTCCAGCAACCAACTAAACAAAAGCTCTTTAAAAAGAAAAGCATGAAAACTAAGAGCTAAGCATGACAGTAGCTATTGAAAGACCAAGAACATACACAGCAAAGATAAACATGAAAATCCTATGTTGTGTTCTAGGTTGAAGTGGAGCGTGTTTCTCTCCCACACAAAGAAAGCTGAGTTCCAACTCGTTATGAAAAGCAAGCAAAGCTAAAGAAAACTAAAAAGGAAACTAAAAGCAAGACGCTCCAAGCATAGCACATAACACATGAAGTGATTAAAATATAGTGGAACGAAAGACGAACTGATAATTGTTGATGGAGAAGGGGATGCACGGGGGCATCCCCAAGCTTAGACGCTTGAGTCTTCTTGAATATTTCTTGGGGGTGCATGGGGGCATCCCCAAGCTTGAGCGTTTGACACTCCTGAATCTTTTTATCATCTTCCCTCGCACACTTGAAAACTCCCTTCATAAATAACTCATCATAATCTGATTAGCGAGGTTAGTACCCATAATAAAATAATTTTTACTTGCTGTAAATAAGGATATTCTTGAAGGTCTACTGTTTCTCAAGATTGCCAAAAGGTTTTTGCAAAGAAAAAGCAAGCTCAAGATTTGCAAAACGAAGAAAAGGCAAAACAGAACAAAATCTGTGAAAAACAGACCAGCAGGTAGTAAGTAATTTTTTCGGGGCACATCTGCAACTCAAATGAAAAAACTCAGAACCGAAAGCCAATTGTATAGAGCACGCTGTCGAAAAAATTCAGACCAAAAAGATGATCTGGTGATCTTATACGAATTTTTCTGTCCAAGGACAGAATATGTTTCCTGGACAGCACGTCACAACTTTTGAACTTTCTTGCAATCAGAGGCTAAACTTGGCACAAAGCTGAAAAGTAAAGATACAATGATGATGCTACTGTAGTAACAAACATCAAGACACAACAAAAGCAAAATAAAATTTTATTCATTGTGGGCTGCCTCCCAAAAGCGCTTTCTTTTATGCCTTTAAGCTAGGCATAATGCAAAGAGATCAAGTTTTATCAAGGGTAAAAGAATAGCTAGCCCGTATAACGGACTCAAAAGGTAACTTAATCTTCTTTCTAGGGAAGTGTTCCATCCCTTTCTTGAGAGGAAATTGGAATTTTATATTCCCCTCTTTCATGTCAATGATAGCACCCACGGTGCGAAGAAAAGGACGTCCCAAAATAATTGGACAAGAAGGTTCACATTCAATATCCATAATAGTAAAATCAACGGGAACATAATTGTCATTGACAATGATAAGAACATCGTCGATCCTCCCCAAGGGTTTCTTTATGGAAGAATCAACAAGACGAACACCAAAAGAACAAGAATCAAAAGGTTTCAATTTAAGCATATCATATATTCTTTTGGGCATAACGGAGGTACTAGCTCCAACATCACATAAAGCATAGCAAGAGAAGTTATTCAACTTAATCATAGGATCCCAACCATCTTCTAGCTTTCTAGGTATGGAGGCTTCTACCCTAAGTTTCTCCTCCCTAGCTTTGATGAGAGCATTAGTGATATGCTCTGTGAAGGCAAGATTAAGCGTGCTAGTGTGGGGATCTCTAGACATCTTGTGAAGGAAATCAATAACTTCGGTAAGGGTGCAATTATCAAAATCAAGGTCACTACTATCAAGTAAAGTGGTAGTGGTGTCCTTTAGGCTCACTTGTTTGGTAGTTTCTATGGTCATAGCATCACCATTAATAGGTCCAATGGGACCAGGAGTGCATTGGGTGCTAAGAGTTTGGATATCCTCAACGACTTGGATAGTAGCAACAGTGTGGTGGGTAGGAAGGTTCTTAATTCTATCTTCTTCCTCCTTTTCTCTAGCCCATCTCTCTTTAAGTTTAGCCAACATCCTAATGTTTTCATTAATTTGCACTTGAATAGCATTCATAGGAGTGGTCTTCCTCTCCTCAAGAGGGGAAGTTCTAATTTTAAGCAACTCTACCTCATCGGCTAAATTGTCTACCTTCGAAGAGAGATCATCTAGTTTGGCTAGTTTTTCTTCTACACTCTTATTGAAGACTTTTTGGGTAGTGATGAAATCTTTAAGCATAATCTCTAGTTCAGAAGTGGAGTTCTTGGTGCTAGGATAAGCATTGTTGTTCCCATAGGAATTAGAGGGGAACGGTCTAGGATTGCTACCAAAATTACTCCTATAAGCATTGTTATTGAAATTGTTTCTAGAGATAAAGTTCACATCTACTTGTTCTTGAGCAATCAAAGAATTTAAAGGAACATCACGAGGATTAATAGAAGATTGCTTGGAAAGTAGAGACATGATCAAGTCAACTTTTTCATTTAGGGAGGAAATCTCCTCAACAGAGTTTACCTTCCTACCTGTTGGAGCGCGTTCGGTGTGCCATTGGGAATAGTTGGTCATCATCTCATCGAGAAGCTTCGTGGCAGCACCAAGTGTAGTTGACATAAAGGTTCCTCCCGCGGCCGAATCTAACAAGTTCCGCGAGGTAAAGTTCAAGCCTGCATAAAAAGTTTGGATAACCATCCAAGTAGTCAAACCATGAGTAGGGCAGTTCTTGACAAGAGATTTCATGCGTTCCCAAGCTTGGGCAACGTGTTCATTATCCAATTGTTTAAAATTCATTACGTTACTCCTTAGTTGGATAATTTTTGCAGGTGGATAGTACTTTCCAATAAAGGCATCCTTGCACTTGTCCCAAGAATCTATGCTATTTCTAGGCAAAGATTGAAACCAAATTTTAGCTCCTCCTCTCAAGGAGAAAGGAAAAAGCTTAAGCTTAACAATATTACCATCTATTTCTTGGTACTTTTGCATATCACAGAGTTCAACAAAATTGTTTAAGTGTAAAGCAGCATCATCTCCAGCACCGGAGAATTGATCTTTCATAACTAGGTTCAGTAAAGCAGGTTTAATTTCATAAGAAGGTGCCGAAGTGGCAGGTGTAGTAATAGGCGTGCAGATAAAGTCATCGTTGTTATGACTAGTGAAGTCACACAACTTGGTGTTCTCGATGGAACCCATAGCAGCAAGCAAGTAAGATAACTATTTTTGTGATTTTTGGTAAAGGGAACTAAAGCAAAACTGAAAGGTAAACTAACAAGACTCAAAAGCAAAGGTAAAAGATAGCGTGCAACTCCCCTATCTTGAAGAGTGGAGTCCCCGGCAACGGCGCCAGAAAACTTTGCTTGATGGCTTCTCGCCCCTCGTTGGTTACCCCAAGTGGAAGGTTTGAGATGCAGTGTAGCGGTAGTTTTCCCTTGGCAAAGATACCAAGGATCGAGTTCCCCTAAGACTCCGAGGGTCAACAAGAAGGTGTCAACTGCAAGCGGTGCAACTTAGCGATTGACTGGACCTGCACACAGATACAAATAACTTTGCTCCCAACGAGTACAGAGAGGTTGTCAATCCCTCCGGCCTTGTCGTTTACAAAGGATCAAACACAAGAGATAATAGTGATAGGTATGACTGCAACTAGTAAGTAAGAACAGAAAGTAAATAGCGGATGTGGTCAGTGATGGTAATATGGACCGGGGTCCCATGATGTTCACTAGTGATGTCTCTCTCCCAAAAGACGATAAAACAGCTAAGCGAGGTAAACGAATTACAGCTGGGCAATTGACAGGATTATGTGCACAAACCAATGCTAACTATGCTGCAAAGAAAGGTAGAGGATCAAAAGCATGGGCGGTACACCAGGGCAAGTAGACGGAAATCCATCTGCATCTACTACTAATCATCCACCTTGAGATATCTATCCAGAACTTCTCGCTGGTATTAAGTTGCGAGTCCCACCCATAGTGTAAACTCAAAGCAACAGACAACTGCATTAAAAGAACTTTGCATAAAGTAAACAATCCTTGCACCCGCAAGTACAAGCACCGTTGTTTTCCCCCTTGTGGCAACAGCACATTCCCTAGACTCATGTTTCTGTCACTCAAGCTAGTCATCGAGGGCCATGAACCCACAATCAAGCATAACGTTCCCTCTTGGAGTTACTACCTACTACTTGGCCAAAGCAATAAACAGCAACGGAGAACATGCAAACATTACTCAAGAACATAAATATAAAAGAGGTAAATCAAATATATTACTCACACACAATCTGAACATAATCTCATAATCCATCGGATCCCAGCAAACTCATCATAGCAACAGCATAAGGATTACATATGTGCCTCGATCATGTAGGGCAGCTCACGAGGTCTAATCGGTGAAGAACAAAGAGGGCAGGAGAACATCACATAGCTACTGGTCATGGACCCATGGTCCAAGGGAGACAACTCACAACTCATCCGGGAGGCGTCCATGGTGGTGGAGGGGCTCCCGGTGGTGATCCTCCCCTCCGGCAGGGTACCGGGAAGAGTTCTCCTGGTGCTCCCGATCTTGGAAGCGCGGCGGCGGCGGAACGGAGATGAGATCGCGAAAAAGGGTTCCGTCCTCGAGGGTTTCGGGACCCGGTGTAAATATATGCCAAAGGGGGGCATCAGAAGAGGCCAGGGGGGCCCAGGCGCCCTGGCGGCGCGGCCAGGAGGGGGGCCGCCCCCTCTGGTCACCTGGAGCCCTGGTGGCCCCCCTCTGGCCCTACTTTGGTCGCATGGAAGCTTCCGGAACGCTGATTTTTTATATATTTCTCCCGGGATTTTTCTGGCAATTTTCGTAATGGGAAAACCTGAAATACAAAAACATCAGAAAACAGGAACTGGCACCGGGGTGCACTGAGTTAATAGGTTAGTGCAAATATGATCAAAAGTGTATGGAAGTGCATAAATATCATAGCAATATCACACAAAAGAGGCATAGAGCAAGCAGAAATTATAGATACGTTTTGGATGTATCAGTTGCGTGTGTAAATCTGGCTATGACCCGTTGTATGGGAACGTTAGAACCTATCACACCCGATCATCATGTGGTGCTTTGGAACGACGATCCTTAGCAACGGTGCACAGTTAGGGGAGCACAATTCTTGAAATTTTAGTGAGAGATCATCTTATTTACTACCGTCGTTCTAAGTAAACAAGATGCATAAACATGGTAAACATCACATGCAATCAATTAAAAGTGACATGATATGGCCAATATCATCTTGCTCCTTGGATCTCCATCTTCGGGGCACCATGATCATCTTGTCACCGGCTCGACACCATGATCTCCATCATCATGATCTCCATCATCGTGTCTTGAAGAAGTCGTCACGCCAACTATTACTTCTACTACTATGGCTAACGTTTAGCAATAAAGTAAAGTAATTACACGGCGTTATTCAGTGACACGCAGGTCATACAATAATTAAGACAACTCCTATGGCTCCTGCCGGTTGTCAAGTTCATCGACATGCAAGTCGTGATTCCCTATTACAAGAACATGATCAATCTCATACATCACATATATCATTCATCACAACTTCGTTGGCCATACCACGTCACATAGCACATGCTGCAAAAACAAGTTAGACGTCCTCTAATTGTTGTTGCAAGTTTTTACGTGGCTTCTATAGGTTTTCTAGCAAGAACGTTTCTTACCTACGCCAAAACCACAACGTGATTTGTCAATTTCTATTTACCCTTCATAAGGACCCTGTTCATCGAATCCGATCCGACTAAAGTAGGAGAGACAGACACTCGCCAGCCACCTTATCAATCTAGTGCATGTCTGTAGGTGGAACCAGTCTCACGTAAGCGTACGTGTAAGGTCGGTCCGGGCCGCTTCATCCCACAATACCGCCGAATCAAGATTAGACTAGTAACGGTAAGAAAATTGAGCAAACTCAACGCCCACAACTACTTTGTGTTCTACTCGTGCAAGGTGCTACGCAAAAGAACCTAGCTCAGATGCCACTGTTGGGGAACGTAGCAGAATTCAAAAAATTTCTATGCTTTCACCAAGATCCATCTAAGGAGACATCTAGCAACGAGCATATAAGAGTGCATCTACATACCGTTTTGTAGATCGCGAGCGGAAGCTTTCGAAGAAGCGTGGATGAAGTAGTCGTACTCTTCGCGTTCTTCGTCACCGATGATCTAGCGCCGAACGGACGGCACCTCCGCGTTCAACACACGTCCGGTACAGCAACGTCACCTCCTTCTTGATCTAGCAAGGGGGGAGGAGAGGTCGTCGGAGATCCAGCAGCACGACGGCGTGGTGGTGGATGCAGCAGGAAATCCTGCAGGGCTTCGCCGTCGCCCTACGGAGGAGGAGGAAGGTGTGACGGGAGGGGGAGAGGCGCCAGAGACTTGGGTGCGGCTGCCCTCGCCCCCCCCCCCACATATATATAGAGGGCCAGGGGGTGCGCCAGGCCCTGCAGATGGGATCTGCAAGGGGGGCGGCGGCCTGGGGGGAGACTTGCCCCCCAAGGCATAGGGGGCGCCTCCCTCCCCTAGGGTTTCAACCCTAGGCGCATGAGGGAGGGCCCGGTAGGGTGCGCCAGCCCACCAGGGGCTGGCCCCCTTCCCCTTGCGGCCTAGGGGCCCCACCGGGATGGGTGGCCCCACCCGGTGGACCCTCGGGACCCCTCCGGTGGTCCCGGGACACTCCCGGTGACCCCCGGAGTTCACCCGATGGCCGAAACTGGACTTCCTATATATCATTCTTTACCTCTGGACCATTCCGGAACTCCTCGTGACGCCCGGGATCTCATCCGGGACTCCGAACAACTTTCAGGTTTCCACGTGCATGTATCTCTACGACCCTAGCGTTACCGAACCTTAAGTGTGTAGACCCTACGGGTTCGGGAGACACATAGACATGACCGAGACCACTCTCCGGCCAATAACCAACAGCGGGATCTGGATACCCATGTTGGTTCCCACGTGTTCCTCGATGATCTTCATCGGATGAACCACTGTATCAAGGATTCACTTAATCCCGTATGTTATTCCCTTTGTCCATCGGTACGGTACTTGCCCGAGATTCGATCGTCGGTATGCCCGATACCTTGTTCAATCTCGTCATGGCAAGTCTCTTTACTCGTTCCGTAATTCATCATCCCGTGACTAACTCCTTAGTCACCTTGAGCTCATTATGATGATGTCTTACCGAGTGGGCCCAGAGGTACCTCTCCGTCATACGAAGTGACAACATTCCAGTCTCGGTTCGTACCAACTCAACAGACACTTTCGGAGATACCCGTTGCGTACCTTTATAGCCACCCAGTTACGTTGTGACGTTTGGCACACCCAAAGTATTCCTACGGCATCCGGGAGTTGTACAACCTCATGGTCTGAGGAATAAATACTTGACACCGAAAAGCTTATGCATTACGAACTAAACGATCTTGTGCTAGGCTCAGGATTGGGTCTTGTCCATCACATCATTCTCCTAATGATGTGATCCCGTTATCACTGACATCCTATGTCCGTGATCAGGAAACCGTGACCATCTGTTGATCAACGAGCTACTAACTAGAGGTTCACCAGGGACTCATTGTGGTCTATATATTCACACATGTATCGCTGTTTCCGTACAATACAATTCAAGCATGAATAACGGACAATTATCATGAACAAGGAAATATAATAATAATACTTTTATTATTGCCTCTAGGGCATATTTCCAACATGTAGGCCTTGCCTTCTTCTTCCCGCTCGACCGTGAGTACAGTGCTGACAACTTGTCCGGTTGCTGCGATGTACAGTAAGAGAGTCTCCTTGCTGACTGGGGCAGCAAGCACCGGCTGGGTGGAAAGCAGGGCTTTGACCTCTTCAAACGCTGCTTCAGCTTCAAATTCCACTCGAAATTTTCGGATTTCTTTATCAGTCGGTAGAGAGGTAATGCCTTCTCACCGAGACGAGAAATGAACCGACTCAATGCGGCCAAGCAACCAGTTAGCTTCTGGACGTCGTGTATACGCTCGGGGCGCTTCATTCGGAGGATTGCACCGACTTTTTCTGGGTTGGCGTCGATTCCTCGTTCAGAAACAAGGAAACCGAGCAACTTGCCGCCCGGAACTCCAAATGTACACTTCGACGGCTTGAGCTTGATATCATAGCTTCTCAAATTTGCGAATGTCTCAGCGAGGTCAGTCAGCAGATCGGAACCTTTGTGTGACTTGACCATGATGTCATCCATGTATGCTTCAACGTTCCAACTGATTTGCTTCAGCAGGCACTTTTGAATCATGCGCATGAAGGTAGCGCCGGCATTCTTGAGACCGAAAGGCATGGTGACATAACAGAAACACCCGAATGGGGTGATGAAAGCTGTCCTGATTTCATCGGGTCCAAACTGTCGGATCTGATGATACCCGAATATGCGTACAGGAAGGACAAACGCTCGCATCCCGCAGTCGAGTCGAATATCTGATCGATGCGGGGGAGAGGAAAATGATCTTTCGGGCAGGCCCGATTTATGTGCTTGAAATCGATGCACATGCGGAGAGACTTGTCCTTCTTGGGGACCATGACCACATTGGCGAGCCACTCGGAGTGGTAGATCTCGCGGATGAACTCAGCTGCCAAAAGCCGAGCCACCTCTTCGCCAATTGCATTTCTCTTCTCCGCAGTGGACCCACGGAGATGTTCCTTTACGGGCTTCACTTTTGGGTCGACTCACAAACGATGCTCAGCCAGTCCCCTGGGTACACCTGGCATGTCGGACGGTTTCCATGCGAAGATGTCCCAGTTCTCACGAAGGAACTGGATGAGCGCTTCTTCCTATTTGCTGTCGAGTGGAGTTGAGATGTGGGTCGGTGCTGCATTGGGGTCGGTGGGGTGAATGTGTACGGGTTTCATATCCCCAGCCGACTGAAAAGATGACTTGGAAGCCGGCTTCTTGGCCCGCAGTAAATCACTCGGATCCACATTCTTCTGGTACTCCTCCATCTCTACTGCTGCCATCTGCTCGTCAGCGATCTTCGAGCCTTTCTGGAAGCATTCTTCCACTTTCTGTCGGTTCCCCGTGACGGTTATGACGCCGTTGGGCCCCGGCATCTTCAGCTTGAGGTATACATAGGAAGGTCGAGCCATGAATCTGGCATAGGCGGGCCTACCCAGAATGGCATGATAGGCGATTGATACGTCCAAAATGTATCTATAATTTTTGCTTGCTCCATGCTTCTTTTGTGTGATATTGCTATGATATTTATGCACTTCCATACACTTTTATCATATTTGGGCTAACCTATTAACTCAGTGCACCATAGTGCCAGTTCCTGTTTTCTGCTGTTTTTCTATTTCAGGTTTCCCCCATATTAAAAGTGCTCCAAAAATTCCGGGAAAAATACAGGAAAAATCAGCGTACAGGAAGCTTCGAGAAAAACCAAAGCGGGGCCAAAGGGGAGCCAGGGGTGGCCCAGGCGGCCACCCGGCACGGCCCCACCCCTGGCCGCGCCAGGGGGCGGCTGGGGCCCCCTCTCCGCCTCTGGTGATCCCCCTTCGCATATATATTCCTCGCGTCCCGAAACCCTCGAGGACGGAACCCTTTTTCACGATCTCGCCTCTGTTTTGCCGCCGCAACGCTTCCAAGATCGGGAGCATCTGGAGAACTCTTCCCGGCACCCTGCCGGAGGGGAGAACCACCACCGGGAGCTTCTCCACCACCATGGACGCTTCCCGGATGAGTCGTGAGTAGTCCACCTTGGACCATGGGTCCATGACCAGTAGCTATGTGATGTTCTCCTCCCCTCTTTGTTCTTCATGGTTTAGACCTCGTGAGCTGCCCTACATGATCGAGGCACATATGTAATCTTTATGTTGTTGCTCTGCTGAGTTTGCTGGGATCCGATGGATTATGAGATTATGTTCAGATTGTGTGTGAGTAATATATTTGATTCACCTCTTTTATATTTATGTTTTTGAGTAATTCTTGCATGCTCTCCGTTGCTGTTTATTGCTTTGGCCAAGTAGTAGGTAGTAACTCCAAGAGGGAGCGTTATGCTTGATTGTGGGTTCATGCCCCCTGATGACTAGTTTGAGTGACAGAAACATGAGTCTAGGGGATGTGCTGTTGCCACAAGGGGGAAAAACGGTGCTTGTACTTGCGGGTGCAAGGATTGTTTACTTTACGCATAGTTTTTTTAATGCAGTTGTCTATTGCTTTGAGTTTACACTTTGGGTTGGATTCGCAACTTAATACCAGCGAGATGTTCGGGATAGATATCTCAAGGTGGATGATTAGTTGTTGATGCAGATGGATTTCGGTCTACTTGCCTTGGCGTACCGCCCATGCTTTTGAGCCTCTACCTTTCTTTGCAGCATAGTTAGCATTGGTTTGCGCACATAATCCTGTCAATTGCCCAGCTGTAATTTGTTTACCTCGCTTAGCTATTTTATCGTCTTTTGGGAGAGATACATCACTAGTGAACATCATGGGACCCCGGTCCATATTACCACCACTGATCACACCTTCTATTTACTTCCTGTTCTTATTTCCTAGTTGCAGTCATACCTTTCATTATTATCTCTTGTGTGTGACCCTTTGTAAACAACAAGGCCGGAGGGATTGACAACCTCTCTGTACTCGTTGGGAGCAAAGTTATTTGTATCTGTGTGCAGGTCCTGTCAACCGCTAAGTTCCTGGCGCCATTGACACCTTCTTGTCGACCCTCGGAGTCTCACGGGATTCGATCCTTAGTATCTTTGCCAAGGGAAACTTGTCGCTACGCTACATCTCAAACCTTCCACTTGGGGTAACCAACGAGGGGCGAGAAGCCATCAAGCAAAAGTTTCTGGCGCCGTTGTCGGGGACTCCACTCTTCAAGATAGGGGAGTTGCACGCTATCTTTTATCTTTGCTTTTTAGTCTTGTTAGTTTACCTTTCAGTTTTTGCTTTAGTGTCCCTTACCAAAAATCACAAAAATAGTTATCTTGCTTTTAGTTGACATTATGTCTGGTCCTTTTGCCTTTGGTGAGGCAGAAGTGCTCACCTTTAAACAAAGAGGCGGTGAAAGTCTAAAAGATGCTTGGTATAGAATTAATGATTCTCAAAAAAGAGCCACCAAGAAGCAATCTACTACTATCCTGCTTAGAAATTTTTATGTTGGAATTACTTCTTGGAATAGGTTTATTCTAGATTCTGCTAACAATGGAAATTTCCTAGAAGCCCCAGTTTGGGAATCTCTTAGTATTATGGAAAATCTTGTTGGAAATCCCCCTGTTGTTAGCATTCAAGAGGACATTACCCTAGCTCACATTATGAAAAAACTTAAAAAGATAGAGCTAGAGATGCCAAGCATTAATAAGATAAATGAGTTGGACCGTAAGGTCCAAGGGAATTTGAATAGGCTTGATAGCTCCATGCATAAAATTCTCAAAACTTTGGAGACCATCAAATCCCATGACTTGGATTCTTCTAGGATAGACAAGATTGAGGAAATCTTTGACACTTTAGGAACTACTTTCTCCTCAATCAAAGCCAAAAAGGTAGAAACTCCGGCAAAGAAGGAACCTAAGTTCGTTTACGTTCCAAAGGCTCCTCGTTCCAAAAGTAATACATCTATTGCCAAAGGGGTTGAAACTGTGAAGACTTTGGAAGAAATACCTCTCTTTGATAAATTTATAAATGAATCTTCCATTGACTTCCCACCTTTTGGTTTTGTCCCTAGAAGTATCTTTATTAGGCCTTTATTTGAAAGTCCTCTTAAGACTAGTTGTACTATTGAAGAGCTTTTTGATGATCTTGATGATGGTTCAATTGATACAACTTGATCATTCTGCATCATGCCTAGCTTAAAGGCATAAAAGAAAGCGCTTTTGGAAGGCAGCCCACAACGAATAAGGTTTTATTTTGCTTTTGTTGTGTCTTGATGTTTGTTACTACAGTAGCATCATCATTGTATCTTTTCTTTTCAGCTTTGTGCCAAGTTTAGCCTCCGATTGCAAGAAAGTTCAAAAGTTGTGACGTGCTGTCCAGAAAACAGATTCTGTCCTTGGACAGAAAAATTTGTATAAAATCACCAGATCATCTTTTTGATCTGAATTTTTTTTGACAGCGTGCTCTATACAATTGGCTTTCGGGCGTCTGTTCTGAGTTTTTTTATTTGAGCTGCAGAAGTGCCCCGAAAAAATTATTTACTACCTGCTGGTCTGTTTTTCACAGATTCTGTCCTGTTTTGCCTTTTCTTCGTTTTGCAAACCTTGAGCTTGCTTTTTCTTTGCAAAAACCTTTTGGCAATCTTGAGAAACAGTAGCTCTTCAAGATTATCCTTATTTCCAGTAGGGAAAAATTATTTTATTATAGGTACTAACCTCGCTAATCAGATTATGATGAGTTATGTATGAAGGGAGTTTTCAAGTGTGCGAGGGAAGATGATAAAAGAAGATTCAGGAGGGTCAAAGCTCAAGCTTGGGGATGCCCCCGTGCACCCCCAAGAAATATTCAAGAAGACTCAAGCGTCTAAGCTTGGGGATGCCCCGTGCATCCCCTTCTCCATCGACAATTATCAGTTCGTCTTTCGTTCCACTATATTTTAATCACTTCATGCGTTATGTGCTATGCTTGGAGCGTCTTGCTCTTAGTTTCCTCTTTAGTTTTCTTTAGCTTTGCTTGCTGTTCATAACAAGTTAGAACCCAGCTTTCTTTGTGTGGGAGAGAAACACGCTCCACTTCAACCTAGAACACAACATAGGATTTTCATGCTTACCTTTGCTGTGTGTGTTCTTTGTCTTTCCATAGCTGCTGTCATGTTTAGCTCTTAGTTTTCATGCTTTTCTTTTTAAAGAGCTTTTGTTTAGTTGGTTGTCGAACTCTCTTGAGTTTTCATGATTATCTTGTTAAGAGAGTTTGCCTGTTGCACTGAGTTGTGTGTCTTAACTCAAAGTAGGTAATTTAGGTTGCTATTTAATTTTAGTAGTAACTTGCAATAGTTTTGAGGTATTGCCATGAGTAATGTCTGAACTTTTGGTGTCAAGAGCTTTAGCCTATTAGTGATTGATGTCGTATTTTGGGAAATCCGTGTTTATTTTTGAAAACCTACAAAATAGTTGAGAACTTTATCTACTAGATGGATCACTAATCTTTGGAGGGATCGAATATTAGAGTACACTCACGTACCATGAGTCGAGGATGCGCAAGGATAACCAAACCCCCATACACTCCTCCTCGGGGTACTTGTCTCTTTGTGAACCTCCTAATCAGATTAAGAGTTACCGATAATAAGTGCATGAGTTCTCCGGACTAATGTGAGTATTCGAAAGTTAACACTTCCACCTAGCCATATTTTTCTAGCCTCTTCGGTACTGTGCATTGCCCTTTCTCACCTCGAGAGTTGGCGCATACTCCATCGGTGCATCCAAATCCTTGGCACGATACGCTCTGTCATCATAAGCCTCATTATATCCTTCCTCAAAACAGCCACCATACCTACCTATTAAGGCATTTCCATAGCCTTTCCGAGATACATTGCCATGCAACATCCATCTTCTCATGACTTGATCTTCATGTCATACATGCTTTTTGCTTGATCGCTGAGCCGCATGCTAGTTGGGCCTTGCCCTAATCATTGCTTCATGACGCGCTAGTATCATTGCATATCCTGCTACACTGGCAGAGGCATACATTTGCATACATCATGATAGTTTCATTTTCTTTATGTTGAGTACTTTTGTAAAGTGTGAAAGATCTTCTATACTTCTGGTAAAATATAGAGTGTTGCCCCTAATGTGAGGAAAAGATCTCAAAGAGGACAAAATCAAAAGATCCCAAAGAGGACAAATGAGAGTTAAATAGAAAGAGCCAATGAGGCCACAAAAAAATAAAAAAATAGAAAAAAAAGAGAGAAAAAGAAATAAAAAGAGAGAAGGGGGCACACTACTATTCTTTTGAGAGATCCACACTCGTACTCCATCTTATACCTTGTACTCCATAGAGATTATCATTTATGCATATAGCTATGTGGGGACCTTCACACTATAGAACTTAGCTTGTATATTCCAATGATGAGCCTCCTCAAAAGAGCTCTAGGTCTTCTTGAGCAAGCAAGTTGGATGCACCCCCACTAGTTCCATTGGAGAGCTTACCTTAGCTCATATGTGCATCCATTGCATGGCAATCCCAACTCCCCACATCATATCTATCATTTGGCTTTCTCTTGCCTATGATTGTCCTCATTGATGTGAGCCTTTCACACCTTTTTTGTCTTCCCCCTTCATCATTTTTCTCTCTTTGCCATCCTAAGTGTTGACTTTCTTGCTTACGCTCATCCATTGCATGAGTGCTCAAATATCGAAAGGGAGTGGATCATTTTGACTTGTACCTCGCTGACGGTCTGGGGATGAGTCAAGATAAGATTCCAAAGAAGACCAAGTGTGAAACTTTAGTAGATTAAGTTCTCAACAATACAAAAACTATGTTTTACTCTCTCATATATCCCTATCCCCTTTCTTGCACGCAAACACCATTTGGAGACATTCGAGTCACGGACAGCGAGAGCTCTTGCACCTTTATGTTCTTATGTTGCTTGTTACAATGCTAATATAGACTCTTGCTTGTTATGACTTGAATTGAATTACATGCCTTGATTGCTTTATTTAAAAAGTTCTTATATGGTTGATAGCATGTCACCACAGAAATTATGCTTGTTATCATTTACCTACTCGAGGACGAGCAGGAATTAAGCTTGGGGATGTTGATACGTCCAAAACGTATCTATAATTTCTGCTTGCTCCATGCTTCTTTTGTGTGATATTGCTATGATATTTATGGACTTCCATACACTTTTGATCATATTTGGGCTAACCTATTAACTCTGTGCACCACAGTGCCAGTTCCTGTTTTCTGCTATTTTTCTATTTCAGGTTTCCCCCATATTAAAAGTGCTCCAAAAATTCCGAGAAAAATACAGGAAAAATCAGCGTACAGGAAGCTTCGAGAAAAACCTAAGCGGGGCCAGAGGGGAGCCAGGGGTGGCCCAGGCGGCCACCCGGCGCGGCCCCACCCCTGGCCGCGCCAGGGGGGCGCCTGGGGCCCCCTCTCCGCCTCTGGTGACCCCCCTTCGCATATATATTCCTCGCGTCCCGAAACCCTCGAGGATGGAACCCTTTTTCGCGATCTCGCCTCTGTTCCGCCGCCGCAACGCTTCCAAGATCGGGAGCATCAGGAGAACTCTTCCCGGCACCCTGCCGGAGGGGAGAACCACCACCGGGAGCTTCTCCACCACCATGGACGCTTCCCGGATGAGTCGTGAGTAGTCCACCTTGGACCATGGGTCCATGACCAGTAGCTATGTGATGTTCTCCTCCCCTCTTTGTTCTTCATGGTTTAGACCTCGTGAGCTGCCCTACATGACCGAGGCACATATGTAATCTTTATGTTGTTGCTCTGCTCAGTTTGCTGGGATCCGATGGATTATGAGATTATGTTCAGATTGTGTGTGAGTAATATATTTGATTCACCTCTTTTATATTTATGTTCTTGAGTAATTCTTGCATGCTCTCTGTTGTTGTTTATTGCTTTGGCCAAGTAGTAGGTAGTAACTCCAAGAGGGAGCGTTATGCTTGATTGTGGGTTCATGCCCCCTGATGACTAGTTTGAGTGACAGAAACATGAGTCTAGGGAATGTGTTGTTGCCACAAGGGGGAAAACAACGGTGCTTGTACTTGCGGGTGCAAGGATTGTTTACTTTATGCATAGTTCTTTTAATGCAGTTGTCTGTTGCTTTGAGTTTACACTTTGGGTGGGATTCGCAACTTAATACCAGCGAGATGTTCGGGGTAGATATCTCAAGGTGGATGATTAGTAGTAGATGCAGATGGATTTCGGTCTACTTGCCTTGGCGTACCGCCCATGCTTTTGAGCCTCTACCTTTCTTTGCAGCATAGTTAGCATTGGTTTGCGCACATAATCCTGTCAATTGCCCAGCTGTAATTTGTTTACCTCGCTTAGCTGTTTTATCATCTTTTGGGAGAGAGACATCACTAGTGAACATCATGGGACCCCGGTCCATATTACCACCACTAATCACACCTTCTATTTACTTCCTGTTCTTATTTCCTAGTTGCAGTCATACCTATCATTATTATCTCTTGTGTTTGATCCTTTGTAAACAACAAGGCCGGAGGGATTGACAACCTCTATGTACTCGTTGGGAGCAAAGTTATTTGTATCTGTGTGCAGGTCCTGTCAACCGCTAAGTTCCTGGCGCCATTGACACCTTCTTGTCGAACCTCGGAGTCTCACGGGATTCGATCATTGGTATCTTTGCCAAGGGAAACTTGTCGCTACGCTACATCTCAAACCTTCCACTTGGGGTAACCAACGAGGGGCGAGAAGCCATCAAGCAAAAGTTTCTACCTGGACCACCCCTGGCTCCCCTCTGGCCTCGCTTTGGTTTTTCTCGAAGCTTCCTGTACGCTGATTTTTCCTGTATTTTTCCTGGAATTTTTGGAGCACTTTTAATATGGGGGAAACCTGAAATAGAAAAACAGTAGAAAACAGGAACTGGCACTGTGGTGCACTGAGTTAATAGGTTAGCCCAAATATGATCAAAAGTGTATGGAAGTTCATAAATATCATAGCAATATCACACAAAAGAAGCATGGAGCAAGCAGAAATTATAGATACGTTTTGGACGTATCAGCGATGTTGAAGTCCACTACTTCAAACGTCGGCTTCTCTTTGCGGTAATTCTTTGAATCGCCGAAGACTACGTCGAGTGAGATTTGGCCAAGTGAGTCGGCCTTCTTCCCGGGGATGTCCCCGTGAAACCTCATGTTACTTTCGCTCAGCTTGGACATCGGAATGCCCATCCCATGGAGGGTTTCATCATACAGAATGTTCAAGCCACTTCCACCATCCATCAGGACCCTGGTCAAACGCGTTCCCTCGACCACCAACGCCTGCCGCCCAGGGGTAGCGATGTGCGTAGGGTGATCGGACTGGTCGAATGTGATGGGGGTCTTTGACCATTTCAGATACGTTGTTGTTGCCAGGGCAACCATGTTGACTTCTCTGTTGATCACTTTCAGTCGACTCTTGCTTTCAACATCAGCAAAAATCATCAAGGTGGAGTTAATCTGGGGGTAACCTCCATCCCCTTCTTTGTCCTCGGTCTCCTCTGATTCCTTTTCCTTCTCAGTCAACTGCTCTTTCTGGAAGCTCTGGATCAGGAGCCGGCACTGTCGAGTGGTGTGCTTGGGATAATCCAAGTTCCCCTCTTCATCTTTCTTCGTGTGGATAGGCCACGGCTGGTCGAGTACATCATTTCCCGCTTGATCTTTCAGTTTCTTGGGGACCCAAGGCCCCTTGGGCTTTCCTTGGCCCTTCCCTTGGTTAACAACTGTGGCTTCGCCTTGAGCTGCTGGCTCGGCCTTGCGCTTGCGTTTCCGATTGGAGTTCTGGTCATCTTGACCGACTGGTTCCTTACCACTACGGAGTCGATGGATCTTTTTGCCGTTAGCATACCGACCGGCTATCTCCATCATCCGAGACAGGGACATATCTCCCGTTCGACCGAACTTCAGGTTCAGCTCTCTGTATCGCACGCCCTCTTTGAAGGCGCAGACTGCTTGGTGCTCGGACACATTCTCCACCGTGTGGTGCAAGGTGGTCCATCTTTGTATGTAATCCCTTAGGGTTTCATTCGGCTTCTGTACGCAATGCTGCAACTTTGCTAGCCCTGCGGGCCGTTTGCAGGTACCTTCGAAGGTTCGAATAAACACTCGGGCCAGCTCTTTCCAACTGTATATGCTCCTAGGGGCCAACTGATTCAGCCACGCCCGAGCCGAGCCGCCCAACATCAGAGGAAGGTGTTTCATGGCCACGTCGTCATTGCCGCCCCCGATCTGCATAGCCACTCAGTAATCCTTGAGCCAGGTGTCTGGCTTTGACTCGCCAGTGAACTTATTCACTCCTGCCGCCAACCTGAAGTTTGGGGGATCTCAGCGGCCCTGATGGCACTGCTAAAGCACTCGGGTCCTGAGACGGACGCTCGGCTTCCACTCGGATGGTCTCTGCCTTGCTCTTCTCTGTACGCTATATTCCTGTCGACCAGCCCCTGCACAAGAATAGACCTTGCATCGAAGCCGGGCCTTCGGGGATCTGGGGGAATTCTCTGCTCGCCGTCGCGTAAGCGCCTGCCCTCGTGTTGCCTGGGCGAGTACGATCCGCTTCCTGGAGGAGGCGTAGGCACTCGACGACGGTCCTGGTGACCGGGTCGACGATCATACTGCTCATCATTCCGACCCAGATGCTGGTCTTGACGGGGACCACGGTCCTCACGCCTCGGGGGCGATCTTGGACTCTGAGCTGACAAAACGGTGTCCGCTGCCACCGATCTGCTATGAATCCTGATGCGCGACTGGGAGACGGCCGCGTTCTGCTCTCCGGCTGTCCGGAGCAGCGCTCGGATCTGCTGCAGGCCTCTCCTAGCCTCCGACTGAGATGGCTGAATGGAATCTGCAATGCGAGCCGCGGCTTGAAGGTTCTGGACAGGCGTCCGGAACACCTGAGTCTCGCGTGGGAAAGACTGCCGCTGTCGTCGACTGGATTCGGGAACCAGTCGGCGGGCCCGTTCGTCGAGTGCGCGCTGGATATTCTCCAGACGCGCGCGCTCAGCCACTGTGGCTAGGCGCGTGGCTTCCAGGGCCCGAGCCTCTGGAGTATCTCCCACGATAGGGGTGAAAAGTGCGTCCTCATTGCGGCGGCAGAGCTCGTCCATCTGCTCGCAATGAGGGGTTGGGGAATGTACACGTCATGGTCAAATGACTAACCGTTGCCGCTGCCGCCGTCACCACCGCGAGGGTATCCTAGCGGACTGCGACGTGAGTCGACCATGAGGACTTCAGCTGCGGGGTCGCTGCTCCCGCACTCGGAAATCAAATCTGTGGGCTCGGTCGACGGATCGACCGGCCCGTAGAGGTATTCGTCGGGCTTGATGACCGCAACTTGAGGGGTGGCCGCCTGGCGGGCCACCGCGTGTTTCACCCACCGCTGGAGCCGCGAGCGACCGGATCGCTTGCGGCGGCGTCCAGCGGGGACGACAGATGACGAAGGAGCCGGCAGGTACCGAATCGATGGTTGCCGGAGAAGGACGCCGCAAACGCTGGCACGGAAGTGCGCGGCCCCGCGGACGGGCAGCGCCTCGACGTCGAGGGGGGTCTCCTGGAGCCAAGCGGAGTCGTCGGTGATGAAGATGAGCGCGCCGAGTCGGATCTCGCGGCCCAACACCAGACCACCGCCGGAAACCATGATGAAGGAGGTCGTTGAAAAGTTTGCAACCTCACCAGAAGTCACTAAGACACCCTGGCCCATGGTGGGCGCCAACTGTCGTGGTTTTAAGTCTGACAGTACGAGTAGGGGTTACGTAAGAGGAGGCAAGGCCCTAGCTATGGTGAGATTGTGCGCAGGATGTTTACAAGTTCAGGCCCTTCTCGGAGGAAGTAAAATCCCTACGTCTCGGTGCCCTGAGGCGGTCGACTGGAATGTATATGGGTGTTTGAGTTATAGGGGGTGCGAACCCTTGTACTGGAGGAGGGGGTGGCTTATATAGAGTGCACCAGGACCCCAGCCATCCCCACGTTACAAAGGGTTCAATGTACATAAAGGCAGGCGTTACCAATAATGCGTGCAGTAAAGAGTGATAAAGGCATTCATTGTTACGGAATGAAAGCCGGACCGTTGCTGTCCTAAGGGACCTTTGACCTTCATGGGTCGAGTGTCTTGAAATGGTCGAGTGAAGTTGAATCGTCTGAATGGGGGTGTGTAGTCGACTGGAATGCCCTCTTGAGCCGTGTCAGTCGACTGTTACTGTTGTCTTCGAGTTGTCTTTTGAGCTTCTGGGGTAGTGACCTTGGATGGGGTACTTGGGCCAGGCCCGTGACCCTACCCTAGGTCTGTAACATTATCAATCGGCTCGAAGGCTATTGCATGCTCTACTCCAACTACTTCGCCGACGCTCCCCTGCACGGCGACAAAGTTTTCCGGCGCCGTTATCGGATGGGCCGAAAGCTTTTCCTCAGGATTGTCAATGAACTCAGGGAGTACGACAACTACTTCAGGTGCAAGAAGGATTGCACCGGCACACTTGGATTCACCTCAATCCAGAAGTGCACGACAGCTATGAGAATACTTGCATACGGGGCTCCGGGTGATTCGCTCGACGACTATGGGCGCATGGCTGAGTCCACGATCATCGAGTGCACCTACAAGTTCTGCAGGGCTGTGGTGGCAGTGTTTGGACCGAGGTACTTGCGATCACCCAATGCTGAAGACACTGCTCGGATCCTAGCACAGAATGAAGCAAGAGGATTTCCTGGTATGCTTGGAAGTATCGACTGCATGCATTGGGCATGGAAGAACTGCCCGTTTGCTTGGCAGGGGATGTACAAAGGTGCCAAAGGAGTTTGTAGTGTGATACTTGAGGCAGTGGCCACACACGACCTCTGGATTTGGCAAGCTTTCTTTGGTATGCCAGGAACTCACAATGACATCAACGTGCTGCAGTGCTCTCCTGTTTTTGCCAAGCTCGCTGAGGGTCATTCTCCTCCGGTGAACTTCGAGATCAATGGGCACCAATACAACAAGGGGTACTACCTAGCAGATGGCATCTATCCGAGATGGTCAACATTTGTGAAGACCATCTCAAGCCATGTGCCAGGAGGCAAGAACTCCCACTTTTCGAAGGTTCGGGAGGCTTGCAGGAAGGATGTCGAGCGAGCATTTGGCGTGCTCCAATCTCGATTTGCTGCTGTCCGGTACCCCGCTAAGACTTGATCGAAAGATCAAATGTGGGAGATCATGACTTGTTGTGTCATTTTGCACAACATGATCATTGAGAGCGAGCAGGAAGAGCCAGTGTTTGACACTGAACCATATTACAGGCAGGGTCCTCTAGCCGAAGTGGATCACCAGCTTCCTGCAACATGGACATCCTTTCTCAACATGCGTCAGGAGATTCGAGACTCACAGGTGCATCATCAGCTGCAGCAGGATCTAGTGGAGCACCTATGGAGGCTCAAGGGCAACGCCTAGCTGGACGTGCAATGAAATATGAGTGCTTTCATTATTTGTTTGAACTATAAATTTGTAGAACTATGTGGTGAACTATTTGATTTTCTGTGATGATTTTATTTGCGCCTAGATTCTTCCTTCTGTGATTTTATTTTAATAGGCGCCGAAACACGTCGAGAGGTGGGACGTTTTGCTCCGAAAATTGGGCCAATCCAGCGCCGAAAATGAGCTGAAAGTGACGAAACTGGGCCGATATCGACGGCTGGTGGCGACCTGGGGGCCGGCGGCTGGGGACGCATTGGCACCCAAGACGAAATTAGCGCCGGCTCGCCCCCAAGCGACGATTTTCGACGCGTCTTGGGGCGCAACGGCTGGAGATGCTCTAAGGTGTGAGTACGAGGCATGATTTTTTCCCCATTGCAACCCACAGGCATGTTTTGCTGGTATAACCTACAAATATATTTGTCTTAGATATCTTTGGGAATTGCAAGCAATAAGGCACAAGCTCTCACAAGAACATGTCCTTTAATTTGTGGTGAATTCCAGCCGGCCAGTTCCCATGAAAATTCGCTTTAGTAGTTGGCGGAGGCTGTGGACTACATGAACAAAAATCCCAAGCATAGGAGAGTGAAGTTTCCCTCAAAAAAGTTTTCCACGAGCCAGGAGCTCCATGGCCACCTTACTCGGCACGAGCCAGGAGCCCCAGGACATGACGTGTATCTCAGTGACAAGTCGGGATGCTTTGTGTGTATGTCGGGCGTGTTTTGGTGCCTTTGTGGCCGTGAGCACAAACCCATGGGTGCGGTAGCGCGCCACTCTTCGCTGACGAGGAATACGAATTACGCCAAAAAAAAGTCACATAACACTGAGCCGTAAGTCGGCCGGGACGACGGCTCATCCACGAACTCAGACTGCCACAGTTCCATCTGCCACGGTTCATGGAGTCATGCGACCTGCAAGCACAACCGCTGATCTACCTCGCACCTTGTGGTCTTAGGGTCATGAAGGCGCGGTGAAACCTGATTGGCTCCCGCTTCTCTTTTAGGTGTTTTTTCAGTTTATTTGGGGTTTGTGTCCTGCTAAGAAAGATAAGCTTCTCCCAGCCTACACCCAGTCCCGGCAGTGCGTCTTGAGTCGTTTGAGGGCGTATGAAGGTGTGTCCCCGGCAGATCTCACATGATTCATTCGGTGTTTATCTTCGGCGGATCTCAATAGATCTGGTAATCGTCCATCTATGTCCGTGTGCCTATAGGTTGGATCCACTACTAGGGACTACACACATATAATGGATATTCTAGATGATGCTCTACACGGCTTCATCATGAGGGGTGGCCACCCCGAGATCACGAAACAAAAGAACTGCAAGCCCGGTTTCTCATATAAAACTAACTTCTGCGGATCCATCAACCAACATCAAGCAGGAACGATGGATTCTACCTCCTCCATCTCATCGTGGAGTTCAGAAGGGATCGCCAACTTCTTCGCATGACAACCTGAAACGGTGATTATATCCGCAAATGGGCAGTATTCCTAGGAGAAGAATTGGATTATAAACTCAGAGATGACTTCTTTCGCATCCAAAGGGAGATTGCAACAATCATCATGTCAGATCTCGTCGAAGAGAAGGGGGTGTTCCACCACGGCCCTATATCGCGAGCTGACGCCCGAACTCGTATAGGCCTACAACGACAGGACCTGATGCCATTCAAGAAGCTAGGGTGCATCATCAATGATATGGATGGATGGAACTTCCAGTGATTGACTATGTTGATGATGATGATGATGATGTGTCGGTTGAACTTGTATATGTTCTGTAGCGATGAAACTTTGTCGTGTCCATGGTCCCTGCCGAACTTGCCTAACGCTAGTTTGTTGGTTTGGGTACGATGATCTGGGTACCTCTGTTAATTAGTTAGCGTACGATGAAACTGCGTTCATTATTTATGTGTACTATATGTTGCATCTATTTTCTAACCCTTTTTTTCGTGTTGCTCAAGTATATTTTATTGCATATTATTGTTGATTCTCTTGATGAAGATGCATCTCTAACAGGTACATAGCTCGTTGATGGCGAAGAAGTGCTATGTCGTAGACATAGGGAATGTTCCGGGAGTGTACGGTGAGTCGCCGGAGTGTCAAGCGCAAGTGGAGCGATTCTCGGGTGCCAGCCATAAAGGGTTCGATAGCAGACAGAAAGCAGAAGCTAATTCCTTAAGGTTCACGCTAGCGCGAGAGCACTAGTAGAAAAAGGGTCAAATGCGCAGGTCATTAGTCCCGGTTTGGATATGAGCCGGCACTAATGTGGTCATTAGTGCAGGTTCCAACGGCTAGGCGGGCCGCCATCATTAGTACCGGTTTGTGCCGGACTTTTAGCACCAGTTCCTGCCACGGACCGGTACTAAAGACGGTGGTGGCAGAATGTTGTCAGACCCTTCCAGCACCTTTAGTACCGGTTCTTGCCACGAACCGGTACTAAAGGTCGTCCTACATAAACCCTTCGTCCCCCCGAGCTCACTCTGTTTTCCACTTTCCCCTCTCCTCTCTATTCTTCCCCTCTTCCTCTCGAGCTCACACTCCATTTTTGCCAAATTTTTTGAAGATTTGAAGGCACCCCATCCATCCAAGTGATCACAAAGGTAAGCAACTTTGTCCTTTCATCTCTCATTGCTAGATTAGCTCTTGCAATGCTTTATATAGTCATTAATTTGTGGGTTTTAGTAATTTGGGAGGAATTATATGTGGTAGTTTATTTGATTTATATGCAATTTGAGCTCAAAATAACACTTAGTTTGCAATTGTAGGTGTGGTTTACTTAGTGCCTTCTCGTGTCCGTCCTAATCACCATCGATCGTCCGCACCGTCCTGTCGCCGGCACCACCTTGTGGTGAGCCTCTTGTTCTTATCTTTTTTATATTAAAAAATCATGTTTGTGTGATTTAGATATATAGTTACTGGTATAATTATCTTACCCGTACGTTGTTTGTTATACATAGTGACATGGTTTCCATCGAGAGGTTAAATTTAGTTGAAAGAGAAAACGAGTATTTGAAAGAAAAATTGAAAAGGATTGAGGGGGAGAAGATGGAATTGAAGTTGCATGTTGCCGATGTCGTCGATGATCACAAGATCAAGATGGACAAAATGCGCTTGAAAATTAGAAAGATAAGAAAATATGCCATTGATAATGAGGCTTGGTATCATTATGCTGTTGGATCAATTGTTACCTTAGTTGCGATCTTGATCGCATTTGTTGTTGCATTTAAATGCTTTAGGTAGAGAGTTATTTGTATGTTGCATTTAAGTGTTGTATGAACTTTATGTATGAACTTGTATTAATTTAGTATTTTTGGTGTTGTGTAATGAACATGAGCCGACAATGGATGTACGATGACCGATGCTCTCCCAGGTTCATTAATGGTGTGCATACTTTTTTGAATGCGGCTGAGGCAAACAAGCGGGCGGATGGTTTTATGCCTTGTCCATGTGCTGGCTGTAAGAATGATCACAATTACTCTAACTCAAGAACCATTCACGTCCACCTGTTTGAGTCCGGTTTCACTCCCCACTATAATGTTTGGACCAAGCACGGAGAAAGAGGGGTTATGATGGAAGACAATGAAGAAGAAGAGGACGACGACAACTATCCTGGCCATGTGTTCCCTGAATACGATGGTACAACAATGGGGGGAGAAGCTGAGCCGATAATGCGGCAAGAAGCTGAAGAAGAGGCATCAGATGAGCCCGTTGATGATCTAGGTCGGGCCATTGCCGATGCAAAGAAAAACTGCACAACTGAAAAGGAGAGTCTAAAGTTGCACCAAATGTTAGAGGATCACAAGAAATTGTTGTACCCAAACTGCGAAGCTGACAAGAAAAAGCTGGGCACCACACTGGAATTGCTGCAATGGAAGGCAGAGAATGGTGTATCTGACAAGGGATTTGGAAAGTTGCTGGTAATGTTAAAGAAGATGCTTCCAAAAGACAACGAATTGCCCGAGAGTACGTACGAAGCAAAGAAGGTTGTCTGCCCTCCAGGGTTAGAGGTGCAGAAGATACATGCATGCCCTAATGACTGCATTCTCTACCGGGGTGAGTACGAGGATTTGAATGTGTGCCCGGTATGCGGTGCATTGCGCTATAAGATCACCCGCGATGACTCCGATGATGTCGAGGGCGAGCGCCCCAGGAAAATATTCCTGCGAAGGTGATGTGGTATGCTCCTATAATACCACGGTTGAAACATTTCTTCTAAAACAAATAGCATGCCAAGGCGATGCGATAGCACAGAGAAGACCGTAAGAAAGACGGAAAATTGAGAGTACCCGCTGACGGTTCGCAATGGAGAAAATTCGAGAGAAAGTACAGCAGGGAGGAGTTTGGAGGTGATGCAAGGGATGTGTGGTTTGGTCTAAGCGCAGATGGCATTAATCCTTTTGGAGAGCAGAGCAGCAACCATAGCATCTGGCCTGTGACTCTATGCATGTATAACCTTCCTCCTTGGTTGTGCATGAGGCGGAAGTTCATTATGATGTCAGTGCTCATCCAAGGCCCTAAGCAACCCGGCAACGACATTGATGTGTACCAAAGGCCATTAGTTGAAGAACTCTTACAGCTGTGGAATGGAAAAGGTGTACGTGCGTGGGATGAGCACAAACAAGAAGAATTTGATCTAAAGGCGTTGCTGTTCGTTACCATCAATGATTGGCCTGCTCTCAGTAACCTTTCAGGACAGACAAACAAGGGATACCGCGCATGCACGCATTGTTTGGATGATACCGACAGTATATATTTGGATAATTGTAGGAAGAATGTGTACCTCGGACATCTCAATTTCTTCCGAGCGGGCATCCCGTAAGAAAGAAAGGCAAGCATTTCAAAGGTGAGGCGGATCACCGAACAAAGCCTCGCCATCGAACTGGTCCAGATGTACATGATATGGTCAAGGATTTGAAGGTAGTCTTTGGAAAGGGTCCTGGCGGACAACCTGTTCCGACTGACGCTGACGGACGCGCACCCATGTGGAAGAAGAAATCTATATTTTGGGACCTGCCCTATTGGAAAGACATAGAGGTCAGCTCCGCAATCGACGTGATGCACGTGAAGAAGAATCTTTGCGTAACCCTGCTTGGCTTCTTAGGCGTGTATGGGAAGACAAAAGATACACCGGAGACACGGGAGGAGCAGCAACGTATGCACGGAAAAGACGGCATACATCAGGGTCATGCCAGCTATACTCTTACCAAAGAAGAGAAGGAAATCTTCTTTGAATGCCTGCTCAGTATTAAGGTACCGTCTGGCTTCTCGTCGAATATAAAGGGAATAATAAATATGGCAGAGAAAAAGTTCCAGAACCTAAAATCTCATGACTGCCACGTGATTATGACGCAACTGCTTTCGATTGCATTGAGGGGCCTTCTACCGGAAAACGTTCGATTAGCCATTGTGAAGCTATGTGCATTCCTCAATGCAATCTCTCAGAAGGTAATCGATCCAGAAATCATACCAGCGTTACAGAATGATTTGGTGCAATGTCTTGTCAGTTTCGAGTTGGTGTTCCCACCATCCTTCTTCAACATCATGACGCACATCCTAATTCACCTATGCGAAGAGATTAACGTTTTGGGTCCTGTATTTCTACACAATATGTTCCCCTTTGAGAGGTTCATGGGAGTCTTAAAGAAATATGTTCATAACCATGCTAGGCCAGAAGGAAGCATCTCCAAAGGGCATGAAAATGAGGAGGTCATTGAGTTTTGTATTGATTTTATTCCTGACCTTAGCCGATTGGTGTTCCTGAATCGTGGCATAAGGGTAGACTGGATGGAAAAGGCACGCTAGGATGGGATCAAATAATATGTATGGATGGGCATTCTCTCACTAAAGCGCGCTACACAGTTCTATAGAGCTCCACCTTGGTGGCTCTGTATATGGACGAACACAAGAATTTTCTACGCTCCAAATACCCGGAGCAGTCTGACGACTGGATTACACATGAACAAACGACGACTTTTGCCGGCTGGTTGCAGACACGTGCCATGCATGACGCCGCTATTGAAGATAACATGTACTTGCTTTCTCAGTTACCATCTTCGAATATAATGACTTTCAAAGGGTACGAGATAAATGGAAATACATTTTACACGATCGCCCAAAATAAGAAGAGCACCAACCAAAACAGTGGTGTCCGCTTTGATGCAGCAACCAAGACGGGAAAGGAAACACATTATGGTTACATAGAGGACATATGGGAACTTGACTATGGACGTGGTTTGAAGGTCCCTTTGTTTCGGTGCAAATGGGTCAATATGAAACGAGGCGGGATAACTGAAGACCTGCAGTACGGAATGACAACAGTGGATCTCAACAATCTTGCATATGCAGACGAACCATTCGTCCTAGCCAATGATGTGGCACAGGTTTTCTATGGGAAGGACATGTCTACGAAGCCGATAAAAAGAAAAGATAAGGAAGCGAATGCATCATACGATGAGCCAAAGCGCCACATAGTTCTTTCTGGAAAAAGAAACATCGTGGGAGTGGATGATAAGACCGACATGTCAGAAGATTATGAAAAGTTTGATGAAATTGCTCCATTCACAGTGAATATTGACCCAAGCATCTAGTTAAATGACGAAGATTGTCCATGGTTATGGCGCAAAGGGACACACGCAAAGAAAAAAATTTACACCCAAAGATCCCACTCTGGGATGTGATCGGCTTCACTGTCATCACTTTCTTCTCTAGTGAGTTTCCGGACTTATATATCTGGAAATTCCCGTTTCAAACAAACCAGAGGAAATCCTTGTAATAGTTAGGGTACTTATGTGTTTTGGCATTTGAAACGCGAAGAAATTTTATGTGAAAATTCTTTCATGCATTTACTGAATTTTTCAGCTAAATGACCTTGAAATTTAAAAACACTTCAAATGAACTCTGAAAAGGTTAAAAGTTGGCATGGCATCATAATTTCACCCATATAGCATGTGCAAAAAAGTAGAGAGGGTTACGACAAAAACTGGATGCACTTAGTGTACAAAATGGACAATCTCTTTCGAAATATCAGGGTTTCAGATGATAAGTCATCTGTTACAAAGGCATTTCATTTTTATATAACCTAAGCATTACCAAGTTGAATATAATGATAAAACACACTAATATTAAACATATGAAAAAAGAATCATTGAAAAATCTATTTTTAAAGTTAAGTTATTCAAAAACTAGTGATTCACACAAATTTGAAATAATTCAAATTTAAACTATTCAAATTTAAAAACTACCGGCACTAACAGAAAGTTTGTAATTTTTTGTACCTAGAGCAAAAATATTCACAAAAATCTCTAAATATAGCAAAAAACAACTCAAAAATAAATAAAAGAAAATAAGTAAAGCAAAAAAGAAAAAATGAAAAAAAGCCCGCCTACTGGGCAATAGCTGCATGCATACGATTAGAAACCCAACCTCTAGTTGGCCCAGGATGCATCCCAGCTAGCCCAGTAGGCCCAACGGGGCAAGGCGGCAGAGGTAGGCCCAGAAGGCCTGCTTTAGAGAGGAGCTCGATACAGCAGTGGCGGCGGGGCTTATAAGCATGTGCGAGTCCCCCTCGGCTAGCGAGGTGGGACTAAACTACTGCGCCACTCGCCTGACAGTGCAAACCCTTTAGTATCGGGTGGTGGCTCCAACCGGTACCAAAGGGGGGGGTCTTTAGTACCGGTTGGAGCCACCACCCGGTACTAAAGGACTGCCCTTCCCGCCGCTTCGCCTGGCAAAAACAGGCCTTTAGTACCGGTTGGTGGCTCCAACCGGTACTAAAGGTCGATACTATATATACCACACTTGAAAAAATTTCAGTTTCCCTCTGTTTCTCGTTCTGCTTCTTCCTCTCCGTCGACGTCGTCGCTGCCCCCGTCCCCTCGCCGCCCCCGTCGCCGTCGCCGCGCCGGTCGACGACGTCGCCGCCCCCGTCGACGCCACCGTCGCCGTTGCCTCGACCTTGCCGTCGCCGTCGCCTCGACCTCGCCGTCGTCGTCGACTCGACCTCGCCCGCGCGGTGAGGCCCTCTCCCTCGGCCCCTCGCACACACACACGCGGACACACAC
>LR738711.1:901755361-901766673 GCA_902687465.1 Secale cereale
CCCCCGCTTGTTGTACCACCGCAGATCTCCCAAAGTGTGATAATAACCGACGATCATAGAAGGCAGGCAAGAGAGATTGGATGCACTGTAGAACAACTCCTAGAGCTCGAGCCCATGGACACTTTTACAGAGGAGGAACTAAAACGGAAAAGAGACCAACCTTTGGTACATCCTGATGAGGTCAGGAACCTCCCAACGAGAATGTATGAACTGCATAACTGGTACATGAAAATTACCAAGAGTTCCAATCGAGAGTCCCTCATGGTGAAAGTCAATGAAGAGCATTATTTCCATGGGAATTATGTGTCCGTTGAGTATTCAGAACTGTTTCAGCTATTCAATCAAGGCGCACTCGACAAATCTATCGTCAGTTGCTATTGCCTGTAAGTGATTTCTTTCTGTAATTGAAGTCTCAACTGTTAGCATGTAATGCTCATTGATCGATCATTACCTGTAATTAAATATCATCACTATATTTTTTTTCTGTTGTATTATGCAGGATGAAGATGTATGAAATGAAAAAAGCTGGACGCTACGGCATTGGGTTCATTGACCCAAATACCATTAATGAATACATGTGGAATTTGAAATATTGTAAACAAGGTGTAGAGGAGAACATGCTAGGGTTCTTGATGCGCCTCAATACCAATGAAGATATACTACTTCCTTACAACTTCTGTGAGTAACACTGTCTTGTATGCTACAAATTAAATTCTGTTTTTGCTTAGCTAGCTAGCTAGATGTTAATAATTAAGTGTATATGGTTTAGGGTACGTAGTTGATGAGTGTTAGAGCAAGTACAATAAGCTGACATAAGCAGGCTATAAAAAATAGAATATTATATCTTTACTTAGTTGGAAGAGAGAGAAGAAGAGAGAGAAAAGAAGCGGGCTCTTGGTGAGTAGCCAGCTGCAATACGAGATCCAAGATGCTTTGTGAGGATGTAAGATGGGCCAACTATTAATAAAATAGTACTCATTTATAACTTACTATTGTACATGCCGACTATAAAGCTAGCTCTAGATGACATGGCAACTTCTTATAGCCGATCATCGGCTGTATTATTAGCCATGCTCTTATGCACATACCCGCTTAATTAAGACATGCAAACGTGTGCGCATGCAGTTTCCACTGGATCTTGTTAGTCATTAAAATTGAAGAAGCAACAGTTGAAGTACTGGACTCACTATGGAGAGAACAAACTGACTACACCATCATGAAGGGGATAGTCGACATGTAATTTCAATCATTATTAACTATATATATCTCGGCCTATTTAGTTCATCATTTCCTGATGTCAACTATTTAATAAGCCCTTTATTCATTTTCTTTGCCGGCGGGCAGGGCTTGGGAAAAGTTCATCAAAATAACTCCAGACAAATGGCGAAAAAAGTTGTACTGGGTACGACCTAAGATAAGTAATTAAGTAGTAGTAGCCAGCTATCTCTTTAATTCTTGTTTCAATACAATTAATTATCATGCTTGATTATTTATTATCTGACTAAATTACATTCTCGTAAAGGCCCTTAAGCAGGCGCAGGGGACTGATCACTGTGCATACTGCGTTTGCGAGAACATTCGCATGATGGCGTCCGAAAGGACCAAATCTGAAAGACAACTATGGATATGTTTGCCAGAATACTATTCAAATTTTTTACATCATTGTCGATATCTATCACACAACTAAGATGCATATTCATCTCCTTGTTTTGAAGTTCAATGAGATGCGGGATAAGCTCCTACCGGAGGATCGGATACGAGCAACTCAGGAGGAAATCACTGGATATTTGGTCGACCAGGTCATAAATCCTGATGGAGAATACCATTACCCGCTACCGTCCCCCCAATTGTAATCGTACTACGAAGGCACCAAGGCAAATGCCACGGGCTCCGAAGGAAACATGTAGGAGAAATTGTATATATATATATATATATATATATATATATATATATATATATATATATATATATATATATATATATATATATATATATATATATATATATATACCTAATTGTATATATATATATATACACATGTGTGTATGTGTGAATAATGGTGTGGTTTTGTGAGACATTCGATGATATATATATGTATATGTGTGTGTATATATGCATAACGTGTACAATACGTAGCATCGTAAAAGACCAGTAAACGAAAAAGAATTAAATGGAAAACACAAAATTAAAGAAAAAAGAAATCATGAAACCAAAACCAGCTAAAGCATTTAGTACCGGTTCATTTTACAAACTGGTACTAAAAGGATCCCCGCCCCCGGCGCTGGCTCCTGCCACGTGGTTGCCCTTTAGTGGCGGTTCGTGTTGAACCTTTAGTCCCCACCCTTTAGTACCGGTTACAGAACCGGCACTAAAGGCCCTTCCGAACCAGTGCTATAGCCCTGTTCTGCACTAGTGGAGAGGAACCACAACCGCCGCCTCATGTACTGTATAGTTCCGCTCTCACTCATATTGATAGCTCTTCTTATCTATAACATTGTTAAGATGGATAACGATGTACTTGCAAATATTCGAGACTTGTATCGCTATTTCGAGATGATGACGAGAGACATCACTTTGTGTTGGATGACTATGATGATGACATGATTTGAGGAGACTATATGTATGTGTATGATCTGATTAGATTTGTATGTGTATGATATGCTAGAGGTTATTGTATAAAACATTTACAAATACAAAAGAAATATGCAGTAGAAAAAAAATCAAAAAGTAATAATAGTATTAGTAGCGAGGGGTATGTTAGCAGCAGTGTGTCCTTAGCAGTAGTGTTCTTTAAAAGAAGGCGATACGGCTATTAGCAGTAGCGCGGTTTATTACAACACGCTACTGCTACCCATAGATAGCAGTAGCGCTGGTCCACATGCGCTACTGCTAAAAGTTAGTTGTAGCGTCGTAGCAGTAGCGCGGCTGGCCACACTACTGCTAGCCCTTTGACCCGTGCTGCTGCTAGGCTTTGCCCTAGTAGTGATCCTTTCGATTTAAGTTTCTCTTCATCAGAGACAATTGTTGTTTTGATGCGCTGGCCCTTGGGCCTTAGCACACGACTTTCCGACTATCTACTACAATAAGGTTTGTCTCTTTTTTTCGCGGTGGAAAAGGTTTGGCTGGCTCCGTGCGAGAGGGACGATGACGACGGCGGGACTTCGGATCACTCCAGTGCTTGTAGTCATCGCTGGTGCTCTATAGACCTGAATGTATCTTTTACTTCTACGTAGGAAAGAGAAAAACCATGAATTGTTCTTCATGATCATAAAAAAAAGTCTTTTTACATCCATGCCAGTTTTTTTTACCAGATTATCTTTGTGCGGATGCTACTAAAGTACCTTACTTTGCTATTTTATGTTACATATAATTTTGTTCAATTACATCCAAAATGGCACCTCCAGGCTTCATATGCTGAGTCGCGCATCCAAAATGATACTGCAGATACACCGTGAGCTCTTAATTGTTGCCTCCCCATAAATGTCGTCAGGTATATAATTGAGTGGAGAAATGCCCATGCTCAACAGCTCAACTGCTCAAGAGTTAGAAAAGCTGTATGTGCATCAAAAGACCCTGAAGCGTCTGATCAGACTGCAGTTTTCTTCACTCTGCTCTCCATGGCACTGTACGTACCACACATGAAATATTAAGATCCATTCCATGAACCCATTCGATCCTTATATACCAGTCAGAAACACCAGTCCAAGACAGTAGACACCTCGAATGAACACCTCCAAGGAGTGCACCTAACACAGACGCAGGTGAGTAAGAAACACAATATGACTAGTACGTGCAAACATTATGAATTTGCTCAGATTTGGACGTGCGTTGTTCAGAACTAGCAGGGGTATCCATTAAAACAACGCTGCAAAACCTGCTCGTCACAACCGAAGACCGTCAAAAGGAGCAGGCACACAGAGACCGATCCTCGATCGATCATTTGGATACATCGATCCGGCCGGCCGGTAGCGTTGGAAAAAGGATGAATGATTATCTTTTTCCAAGCCTTGTTGTGCAGATGGACAGGTTGAGAAGACTAGGCGAGGTCGATGACACAACTGAAGTGGGTAGCGCTGGGGCCGACCCCTCACAATTGCGAGTGCATGCTGCAGAGATCAGCCTCTGTCTCATGTCTCAGCTGCTGCGTCGTCTGGCATGCACGTAGTAAGGAGGACGTACGTGCGTCCGTTGTTGCTATGCTACCGTGGCAGCGGCAAGTGTGCGTGGTGCTCCATGTGAAGGATGCGAGGCAGCGCTTGCACTGTGCCGGCACCAGAGGCTGCCCCGGCTGGCCAACAGTAGCTATATCGGGCAAAAAATTGCCAAGCCATTTCTGGTGTAACTTGGACCCCCACAAAACTAGCTACACCGACCGAGTAGTGGTAGAAATATTTCAGTCATTCCTTCCGGCCGGCAGGCCGGACCGGCAAGTGGCTCTGACATGCATATGCCGCAGGCCCCAGGCCGGAGCGCCATCGAATCTTTCTTGCCTTTTGCACTAGCAAAACTCGGTTGATTAGTGGGAGTCGTGCTCTGGCTCGGCTGTTCAACTTGATTACTCCATATATCCCGGCATGTTCGTGTGTGTGAGACTGAGAGACCGGCACTCAGAAGACAGGCAGCGCTGCTAGGTAAAAGTTACTAGCTTTTGCTGCTGCCTCCCTCAACCTCAAGCGCCTGCCAAAGCTGCAGACCACGACGCAGTTAACCGCCCCAACAAAGGAGGTTCTCTTCTCCGCCGGGCGCCGTCCGTACGTGCAAGTTTAACTTAGCATGATGTTTTTGGTGCTAATTTGCAACAAGTACCTGCCGAGTAGGACGTCGATACTTGCATGCATGGTCACATACTCGCATGGTCTCCGGCAGCCCGGCATGCATCGTGTTGCACTGTAGTTGTATGATTGCGGGTGGCTGTCGCTCCCTGATCTTGAGACGCCAATGGCCCAATCATGTCCGCCGATCAGTGGATGGGCCATTTCTGTCCGACCGGGGCACGTAGGACAATCTAGCGGTCGCACCCGTCGCCCGTGCATGTGGCGCCATGCACAGTAAGCGAGCACTGTTGTCATCTTTGTTTGTCAACAATGTACACTAAGGTGCGTGCGTGCGTACGTGCATTCTCTGTAGCGCTATGGACCGCTACTAGACGGACGGGCAAGATGGGACTCACGCACGTATAGTGGTCAGACGGAAGGTAGTACTAGTACGTACAGTAGTAGACGCATGGGCGTTCGTTCACATACGGGACCGAGGGTTTTGTCGGGGTGGGGGGCGAACCTCGTATCGGTCCCCGGGAGACAAGTATACGCGGTGCGCGTATTTGTGTTGTGCCTAGCTAGGTTGCGCCCCACAAAGCGTCTCGATCCGCGCTTGCTACAGGCCGGGGCCCGGGTGATCTTCCATGCGTGTCCCCCGCGCCGGAAAGCCGGAAGGAGTGGCAACCACGTACCTGGGGCTATATGTAGGAGGAACCTAGCCGGCGTCGCCATACCTGTCCGAGTCTTTTCCGTCGCTTCCGCGAATAGCAGAAAACATGCTCTATGTATATGGCTTTACTTTTTATATATATTGTATGTAGGGCCAGTCGTTTATCAATGTGGACACATAAGCATAGTACTGCTATGGTGCATCTTCTAGCCATGTTGGTTCAGGAAATTCGTCAGTTGGTCGTTTTAACTATACACAGGCTCGCTTGATTGATATATTTACCTTTGTAATAATTGCATGTATAGAGGACGGGACGTCGACCCGTTGGCTGGGCAGTTGGGGTAGCTGCCAACCCAGAGTTCAAGCCCCGGCTTTGACGCGGGTGCTCGCGGAGTTTCTCCTATAAAAAAAAAACCAACGAGGGTTAGCCCTTGAGTTGGTCTTATTTCTCTTATAATTGCATGTATAAATCCATGTATTCTGTGTAAAAACAATTATACATGTGCATTATCCTCCATGCAAAATATCTATTTTACCACCAAAGTCTCTAGAGAGCGCTCGAACTTCTTTTTTCACTTTACAAAGTATGTAGTCAATTAAGCTATAGCATGTTGAATTATATAATGTAGTGCCATCCTCCTCTTAATTTACCAGAAAATATAACAATAAGTGGAAAGGAAATACCATCCCTAGGCCGGGAGATCAAATTTCTATGGGGGGTAGACTACTATTTCTAGAATTTTTTTAGCAAATACTATTTCTAAAAGCTAGCTTCAATAATGTTCCTTTCTATATGTTGTCCACGTGTGAACTACCTAAGGGGCCTAGTAAGAGATTTTATTTTCTTAGGAAAAGATTGTTAGGAGAGATACAGAAATAACATTTGTTAACTGGCACACAATGTGTTAACCTATAGATTATGGGGATTTGGGTGTTCTTGCAATGATTAACTAAAGTAAAAATTGTTTTTTATCCTTCATTTTTTATAAAGTTCCTGGTAATTGTGACATGACTAGATTTTTTGATGACTTGTGGATTGAGCATATACATTTGGATGAAAAGTATGTAGTCATTGTAATTTGACTTGAAGGTGTAGGATTATTATGGCCAAATTATTTGGAGAATGTGACCCCATAGTTGTAGAGTGTTGGGGGGAGGGGGGGCATGTGGTATTAGTTATAGGATCAATGTCCAATTGTGGTGCTAACGGATGATGTCGTTACTTTTAAATTGGTTCTAAAAGAATTGGGTGTTTTCTATGTTTAATCTATGATCATGGCCATTAAAATTGTCAAATGACCTCATAGGGTGAGCTGGTCTCTTATGGTTTCCATATCATGTCTTTGCCTGGCTGCTAATTAGGAGGGGATGGAAATGACATGACAACAAGTGTTGTGTGTGTGGCAATGTTCAGGATTTAAACCATTTGTTTCTTTAATTATAAGCTAGCTAGTTGCATGTTTTCTCTAATATTAGGTCTTCGATTAAAAGGACCTTGGCAAGGTAGATGTGTAAGTATCGTGGGAGTTGATGTGGTAGTTTAGCCAATATGGAAGTCTAAAAATGGGACTGCTTTGATTATGTCTACCCGCATGATAAAATTAGTATTATGTATCATATTTCTCATTAGATTTCTAACTGCCCCCTCCCTCGCATGCAAAGATGAAAGCACATGACAGTGGCTTTGTATTGTGGCGGCAGTTGCCTCAAGAATTGCATCAAAGATCTTCTGGCGGCAGATAAGGTGGAGTAACTTGTTTGACCAAGAAAGGGCAATTATTGCAGTCATATATGCATTTTCTAGTTTTCCTTATTATCATCTTGATGTTTCGGTCTAGTGATGTGGTATGTCTTTTTTGTACAATTTCTCTAGAGTTTTGGTTATTGTGTGCTTGCGAGGCATGGCCCCACCAAAACCAATAGTTATCCTCCTATTATGCACCCAGTTTAAGGATTTGGAAGGCGTGCCAAGCAATTCTCTTCAACCTGCCCCACCCCACTATTTATTTCAAGATTCGCCATACCAGCGTTGTGGGCTCCATCGTTGCTTCTGGTGCAATACGAAGTTATAGTTCTTCCAACTCCCTCATGGGGCGTGGCCTAGTAGTGATGCTAGGTCGCACACCTGCTGGCTCGCCCATGCTCGCGGATTTTTCTTTGCTTGCTTTTTGCTGTTGCATTGCTATGTCAAAAAACTAAACCGACTAGATTTTGTTTTAAGTTTGATAAAATGTGGAAACAGAAGATGTTTGTGGTTTTAAAAAATGTTCAATAATTTTGAAAATTGTTCAAATTTAAAAATATGGAATTTCAAAATGGTCAAGAATTTGAAATACCGTTTGAATATTGGAAAGTTCACGCATTTGTAAAAATGGATCATGTGTTTGAAAAATCATGTATATAAAAAATACTCACAAATGTTTAAAACAATCACTGATTTTAAATATTGTTTAAAAATCCTATATACTTAAATAGTTCATATGCACTAACTCAATTATCTTGACATGCAACTTTGCCAACTCATCATGTCACCATGCATGCCCCGCTAAATTTAGTTCTATCAACATGCAACTATGCCACCTCACTACGCCATTTTGGATGAGAAAAGACCCACCTTAACATGCATCTTCCATGTTACGTATATTAAATATCATTTTACAACTATACAATAACCAAATATATTAAGGTATATGCCTCGAGTTTCAATTCTCATATTGCTATTCAGAATACTAAAGTTTCATAATGCCAAATAACATAAAAATCATTGCATTCAATTCCCACTACAAAGCACGGGTATCATCTCCAGTTGGAAAAGTCTTCGCCCATTTTTTTAAAATCATGATTTAAAAAAATATTTACAAATTAAAAATAGTAATTTGAAAAAAAAAAATAGAAATTATTCATAAACTTTAAAAGTATTCATAACACATTTATAAAAATGTTATTGTTTTTAAGAAAACCATGCACAAAAAAGTAAAAAGCAATATAAAGAAAACAGAAGAAAAAAACAGAGAAAACCCGAACGGAAAACCGAAGGAACCTTCAAAGAAAAACCTACATGGGCTGGCTCACTTATAGGGAACTAACGTTGGATGTGCACTATCAACCGATTGACTACAATTTGGCACCCCTCAAAAAAAAAAAACTACCATTTGGCACCCCTCAAAAAAAGACTACCATTTGGCGGGATTCTCAAAAAGGGAAAAGAGTACCAAGTGGCGTCTTCCAAAAAAAAACACTGACGCATCATTAAAAAACTACTATTTGGCCTTTTCTTAAATTAAGAAAAAAAAGCACTAGTGTTTGACACTTCAGGAATTTCCACCCGCACCCCCACATTCCAAGCCTCTGCCTCATTCCCGTGTCGTCTCCGTCTCATTTTAGTCTCTGCTCGTTTTAGCCTCGGCCTCGCGGTTTCGAGTGGAAATCGACATGTCAATCAAATTTTGTCATATGGTTGAACAACAACGAACTGAGGGTACCCCAGATGTTTAGGTTTCTTGTGGTAAAACTGTTAGAAGAGATAGAGAGGATTGATGAAATAGTTGAAGGATGTTATAGTGAGTCTCGAGGGCAAGTATATATATATTGAGTACAAGACTTAGGGCATGTACAATGGTTCTAGCTTAAGGATGCCACGTAAGATAAATGATGAGGTGGAGGAGAGAGAAATCATAAGAGAAGGCTTGTCTTAGCTTATTTAAGCAAAGACAAGAGATGATAGCTTAGCACAATTTGTCTCACCATGTTTTTAGGAATAACTAATTATTGAAGATAAGGCTAAGAGATGACCCATTGTAGACTTGTTTGTTTGTCATCTCTAATTTACATGCAAAACTTAAGATAAGACTATCTTAGCAACCATTGTACATGCCCTTAGACGGCAAGACGCCTCTCCTACAGATAAGATAGGAGACGGAATATAATCCTAGACTACCAAATACACAGGGCTGGTCCTAAGATTTCGGGGGCCCAGGATGAAACTGTAACCTGGGGCCATAAATCCTCTTGGCAGATTTACTGACCCTTTAATGCCTTTTCTGGATATGTGGCTCTCTAAAAGATGAACATGTTTTTAAGGGCATGTACAATGGTTGCTAAGATAATCTTATCTTAAGTTTTGCATGTAAATTAGAGATAACAAAAAAACAAGTCTACAATGGATCATCTCTTAGCCTTATCTTCAATAATTGTTATTCCTAAAAACATGGTGAGACAAATTGTGCTAAGCTATCATCTCTTGTCTTTGCTTAAATAAGCTAAGACAAGCCTTCTCTTATGATTTCTCTCTTCTCCACCTCATCATTTATCTTACGTGGCATCCTTAAGCTAGAACCATTGTACATGCCCTAATAGGACAAAAATAATTAGAGAGATGCTATACATATGACATATTTTGCACGATTTATGCACCACACTACAAATCAAGCCGTGTAGCGTCAGAGAAGAAGTAGATAGCACCGTTCATTCTTGCATCGTGTGTTGTTCGGCTGGACAGTGTCGTTCGTCCTGTAGTTTCAAAATAATTACATAAGGAAGCATACCTTGGCCATGAGCAACACTTTCGGTGCCTCCTTGTACTTACATGTTCTTCTTGATAAGATCTTTTCTTTTCGACGAAACATTAGAATTGTCTTATAAGCTATAAAGATAATGTTGAACATGTGTACTTGTACGTAGGTATGGGTTTTATATGCCGCATCTGTAGTGTCTCTCTCCCTCTGTATTTACTTGTATCTTGGGAGAAAAGACACCAGTCCGCACCCCTTGTACCTATATATATGTTCCTAGTGCACGATCAATCAATTATCGATGCACCAAATCATTCTCTACATGGTATCCATCGCAAGTTGATTCTCTCGCTTCGGCTAACCCTAGCCGTCGCCGCCGCCGCGATCTACCGCCGCCGCCGCCCCCACGCCTCCGCCGCCACCTCTCTCCCCGCCGCGCCGCCCTCCCGCCGCGCCGCTCTCCCTAGCCGCCGCCGCCGCCGCTGCCCCACGCAGCCGCCGCCGCCACCCCTCTCCGCCGCCGCGCCGCCGCCATGTCGTCCGCCTCCTCCAACCCCTTCGCAGTCGACCCTGCTGAGATCCGCGTCATCAACGTCCACGCACGCGTCCCCGTCGTCCTCGACGCCTCCAACTCCACGTACTTCGCGTGGAAGACGTACTTCACGTTGCTCTTCCACGAAAACAGTCTCATGGATCATGTGGATGGCACCATCAACTCTCGCGAAATGATGGACGACGCCGAGTGGATCGCCATCGACGCCACCATCATCCGGTGGTTCTTCACCACCATCTCCAAGGACCAGTTCCACACGGTCGTGAGCGCTGGCGACGACGCTCGCGCCCTGTGGGTCAAGCTGAACGACCTCTTCACCGACAACAAGCTTCAGCGCCGTGTTTTTTTTGCAGGAGGAATTCTTTAACTGTCACCAGGATGACAAGTCCATTGATGACTACTGCCGCCGCCTGAAGACGTTGGCGGATGAGTTCCGCGACATTGGTGCCAAGGTTGATGACGACCTCCTCCTCAGCACTCTCACCGCCGGCCTCAACGAGGACTTCGGCAACGCCGCCTCCAACCTTACTATGATGTCGGAGCCCTCCTTCCCCAATTTCGTGGCGTACTTGCGGTTGGAGGAGCGCCGGATGAAGGGAGTCAAGAAGCATGTGTAGCATCACGCCCTCGTCGCTGACACCTCCCATGGCGCCCCAACACCGGTCGTCCCACCTGCGCCACGCCAGCAGCCGCCGCCTCCCGCGGCTCCAGGGTACTTCCCCCTGCCGCCCGCGCCCCACGCCCCTCCCGCTGCCCCCAGCAGCCCGGTGGCGGGCGCCGCGGCAACCGCCGCGGGGGCAGCCGCAAGCAGCAACAGGCGC
>LR738711.1:901766750-901837262 GCA_902687465.1 Secale cereale
GGGGGGGGGGGGGCTCGTCAGCAGCAGCAGCAGGTCACCCCTCCATAGACGTACGGCACCAATCCGTGGACTGGCGTTGTCCATGCGTACTCCATGCCGATCCCTCAGGCTCCCGCTCCGGGCATCCTTAGGCCTCGTCCGGCGAGCCACCAGGCCCTCTTCGCCGCGCAGAACGCCGCGCCCTACAGCGGCTATGGTGTCGCGTCCCCACCAGCGCCCGCTTACGGGGCCGCGCCCGCCTACGGCGCCACCGCCGTGCCGGCCTACGGCGGGGTTTACCCTCCTCGGGTGCCGCCGCCGTGGGACCCGGCTCTCCTCGCTGCCCTGCACTCCGCCCCGTCACCCAGTTCCTATGGTGGCGGTGGTGACTGGTACATGGACTCGGGCGCCACCGCTCACATGACTGCTCATCCCGATAAGCTCACGTCTGCCACTCCTGTTCATACTCCCACTCGCATCACCGTTGGTAACAGTTCCTCTCTGCCCATTACACATGTTGGTCATATGTCTTTTCCTTCTTCTTCTACTCACGTTAACATGTCTAATGTTCTTGTGTCTCCTAACTTAGTCACTAATCTAGTTTATGGTCGTCGCCTTACTCGTGACAATCCTATCACTGTTGAATTTGACGACATCGGCTTTTCTGTGAAGGACGCCCGTACATGGATGGTACTACACTGATGTGACAGCCCGGACGAGCTTTACCCGGTGCATCCCTCTGGCGCCACCACCACCCGTCACCCCGCCGCCTTTGCCGCTAGTGTCGATCTTTGGCACGCTTGCCTCAGTCACCCCAACTCCACCGTTATGCATCAGATTCTTCAGAGTTTTTCTTTCTCATGTAATAAGGTTAACGACCAAACTTGTGATGCTTGCCGTCTTGGAAAGCACGTTCGTCTCCCCTTTAGCGAGTCTACAAACATTTCCACCTTTTCGTTTCAGTTATTGCATAGTGATGTTTGGACGTCCCCGGTTGCAAGCAACACGGGCTTTTTATACTATTTGATGATATTGGATGATTTTACTCATTATGTGTGGACATTCCCTCTCCGTCGCAAGTCCGATGCTCTTGTCACACTCACAGCTTTTTATTCATATGTTGCCACACAGTTCGGTCGTCCTATTCTCGCCTTGCAAACTGACAACGGCAAGGAGTTTGACAACGTCGCCGTCCGCAATCTTCTTGTGTCCCACGGCACCATTCTTCGCCTCACTTGTCCCTACACGTCACAGTAGAATGGTCGCGCCGAGCGCGTCCTTCGCACTCTTAATGACTGTGTTTGCACATTGCTCTTCCACTCCTACGTGCCTCCTCGGTTCTGGCCGGACGCACTCGCGACCGCCAATCTCCTTCTTAACATTTGCCCGTGTCGTTCACGCTGGAACTACAATCCTCATCACCTCCTCTTCGGTGCGGTTCCATCTTATAATGGCCTTCGCATCTTCGGGTGTCTCTCTTATCCTAGCACCGCGTCCACTGCTCCTCACAAACTCGCTCCCCGGTCACTTCCGTGTATCTTCCTCTGTTATCCACCCAACACCAAAGGTTACCGGTGCTATGATCTAGTGTCCCACTGATGGGCCTCGAACCCCTCGTTGGTTACCCCAAGTGGAAGGTGTAAGATGCAGTGTTGTGGAAGTGTTTTCCCTTAGCAAAGATGCCAAGGATCGAATCCCCAGAGACTCCTAGGTTCAACAAGTAGGTGTCAACTGCTACGGCGCCAGCTAGTAGCAATCAACGTGGACCTGCACACAGATACAAATAACTTTGCTCCCAACGGGTACAGAGAGGTTGTCAATCCCTCCGGCCTTGTAGTTCACAAAGGATTAAAAGCAATGATAGTAGTGATAGATAGTGTTTTGCAATAGTAAGTAATAACGAAAAGTAAATAGCGGGTGTGATCAATGATGGTAATATGGACCGGAGTCTCATGATGTTCACTAGTGATGTCTCTCTCCCAAAAGACGATAAAACAGCTATGTGAGGTAAACAAATTACAGCTGGGCAATTGACAGGACCACGAATGCAAACCAATGCTAACTACATTGCAAGAAAGGTTGAGGTTCAAAGCATGGGCGGTACGCCAAAGTAAGTAGACCGAAATCCATCAATATCTACTACTAATCATCCACCTTGAGATATCTATCCAGAACATCTCGCTGGTATTAAGTTGCGAGTCCCACCCATAGTGTAAACTCAAAGCAACAGACAACTGCATTAAAATAACTTTGCGTAAAGTAAACAATCCTTGCACCCGCGGGCACAAGCACCGTTGTTTTCCCCCTTGTGGCAACAGCACATCCCCTAGACTCATGTCACTCAAGCTAGTCATCGATGGGCATGAACCCACAATCGAGCATAACGTTCCCTCTTGGAGTCACTACCTATTACTTGGCCAAAGCAATAAATAACAACGGAGAACATGCAAGAATTACTTATGAACAAAAATATAAAAGAGGTAGATCAATCATATTACTCAAGATCAATCTGAACATAATCTCATAATCCATCGGATCCCAGCAAACTCAACATAGCAACAGCATAAGGATTACATATGTGCCTCGATCATGTAGGCCAGCTCACGAGGACTAATTAGTGAAGCACAAGAACGGGAGGAGAACATCACATAGCTATTGGTCATGGACTCATGGTCCAAGGGAGACTACTCACGAGTCATCCGGGAGGCGTCCATGGTGGTGGAGAAGCTCCCGGTGGTGATCCTCCCCTCCGGCAGGGTGCCGGGAAGAGTTCTCCTGGTGCTCCCGATCTTGGAAGCGGCGGCGGCGGCGGAACAGAGATGGGATCGCGAAAAGAGTTCCTGTTCTAAGGGTTTCGGAGGACGCTTTAAATATATGCCAAAGGGGGGCATCGGGGAAGCTTCGGGGGGCCCAGGCGCCCCCCCGGCGCGGCCCAGGGGGGGCGCACCGCCAGGGCGCCTGGAGCCCTGGTGGCCCCCCCCCCCGGCTGTCCTTCCGACGCAATGTTGTTTCCGGAACGCTGATTTTTTATATAATTTTTCTGGATTTTTCCTGGCAGTTCTCGTAACGTGAAAACCTGAAATACAAAAACAGCCGAAAACAGAAACTGGCACTGGGGTGCACTGGATTAGTAAGTTAGTCCAAATATGATCAAAAGTGTATGGAAGTGTATGAATATCATAGCAATATCACCCAAAAGTGGCATGGAGCAAGCAGAAATTATAGATACGTTTTGGACGTATCAACATCCCCAAGCTTAATTACTGCTCGTCCTCGAGTAGGTAAATGATAACAAGAATAATTTCTGTGGTGACATGCTATTAACCATATAGGACTTTTTCATAGTCATATGACAAAAGCTTACTGAGACAATGATTCTAAAGTAATGAAGTTGCCTCATGAGAAAATCACAAATGACTGAAAGTTTTACAACATGAAACTGAAACATCAAAAAGATTTGCAATGAACATGATGTGCAAATATGATAAAGTTATATCTAGCTTGCCCCCTTTAGTGATGCAAAACATAAATGCAGGGGCACCTTCAAGGTTTAAGTGATGACTAGATACAATGATTTCAGAATAAACGATATCACAATCATGCAAAAGACAATGCTACTTTGGGACAATGCACATTACACTCAGAATGACAATCATGCTCTCAGTAGTTGGTGCTTTAAGTGCTAGAGCTTTTAATTTTAAAAACATAGAAGCAATTTTGTCAACGGTAGTAGTACTTCATATGTGTCATGCATAAGACATCCTATAAGTTGCAAGCCTCATGCATCGAATACTAATAGTGCTCGCACCTTGTCCTAATTAGCTCGGATTTCCATGGGTTATCATTGCATTGCATATGTTTCAACCAAGTGTCACAAAGGGGTACCTCTATGCCACCTGTACAAAGGTCCAAGGAGATAAATCGCATTTGATTTCTCGTTTTTGATAGATCTCAACTTGAGGACATCCATACCGGGACAACATAGAAAATAGATGATGGACTCCTCTTTAATGCATAAGCATATTCTCATAAGAGATTGAGGATTAAGGTCCAAGCTAAAACTTCCACCATGATACATGGCTTTGGTTGGCGGCCCAATGTTCTTCTCTAACAATATGCATAGTCATTCAACCCACGGTAAATCACCCTTATTTCAGACAAGACGAACATGCATAGCAACTCACATGATATTCAACAAAAGTGTGACAGTTGATGGCGTCCCCTGGAACATGGTTACCGCTCAGCAAGCAACTTATAAGAAATAAGATACATAGGCAACATATTCTTTACCACAATAGTTTTTAAGCTACTTTCCCATGAGCTATGTATTGCAAAGTTAGTTCGCTTAGTACAGGTGGAGGTTAGTAAAAGACTGGGAGCGACCAACTAATAGAGCAATGACGGTCATAATCATGCAGAGCGACAAAGCAATATTGAATCAGGCATGGAAGTTATATCGCTACTTAGAAATAAAAGATCATCAAGGCTTGACAGACTTTCTTTACAGTCTTAAATATGCGTGAGCATACGCCAAGTCAATCAAAATAAATTCTCGAAGGAAGATATTACTAAACCATACCACATCATAGGCAAACAAATCATGTTGGTACTCCAATAACACATTGGGAATCCCCCAGCTATTTGAGACTAACCATAAGAAAACCTGAACTACTAAGCACCATCATGCAAGTAGCATCTTTATCATAGACACATTAACCAATGCAACGGAAGCAAACTCTCTTAATAAGGTGAGCATGGTAATTAAAGAGAGTTCAAGCAACCAACAAAAGCTCTTTGAAAAGATAAGCATGAATACTAAGAGCAGAGCATGATAGTAGCTATTAAAAGACAAAGAACACACACAGCAAAGATAGACATGAAAATTCTTTGTTATGTTCTAGGTAGAAGTGGAGCGTGTTTCTCTCCCACATAAAGAATGTTGAGTTCCGACTCGTTATGAAAAACTAAAAAGAAAACTAAAAGCAAGACGCTCCAAGCATAGCACATAACACATGAAGTGATAAAAATATAGTGGAACGAAAGACGAACTGATAATGTTGATGGAGAAGGGGATGCACGGGGGCATCCCCAAGCTTAGACGCTTGAGTCTCCTTGAATATTTCTTGGGGGTGCACGGGGGCATCCCCAAGATTGAGCGCTTGACACTCCTGAATCTTTTTATCATCTTCCCTCGCACACTTGAAAACTCCCTTCATACATAACTCATCATAATCTGATTAGCGAGGTTAGTACCCTTAATAAAATAATTATACCTTGCTGGAAATAAAGATATTCTTGAAGTTCTACTGTTTCTCAAGATTGCCAAAAGGTTTTTGCAAAGAAAAAGCAAGCTCTTGATTTGCAAAGTGAAGGAAAGGCAAAACAGGACAGAATCTGTGAAAAACAGAACAGCAGGTAGTAATTGATCTGTTCGGGATACCTCTGCAACTCAAATCAGAAAACTCAGAACAGACGCACGAAACACAATTATATAGAGAACGCTGTCGAAAAAATTCAGACCAAAAAGATGATCTGGTGATTTTATACGAATTTTTCTATCCAAGGACAGAATCTGTTTACTGGACAGCACCTCACAACTTTTGAACTTTCTAGCAATCAGAGGCTATACTTGGCACAAATATGAAAAGCAAAGATACAATGATGATGCTACAGCAGTAAACAACATCAAGACACAACAAAAGCAAAAAAATTATTCATGTGGGCTGCCTCCCAAAAGCGCTTTCTTTTATGCCTTTAAGCTAGGCATAATGCATAGAGATCAAGTTTTATCAAGAGTAAAAGAATAGCTAGCCCGTACAACGGACTCAAAAGGTAACTTGATCTTCTTACAAGGGAAGTGTTCCATCCCTTTCTTGAGAGGAAACTGAAATTTTATATTACCCTCTTTCATGTCAATGGTAGCACCAACGGTGCGCAAAAAGGGACGTCCCAAAATAATTGGACAAGAAGGATCACATTCAATATCCATAATAGTAAAATCAACGGGCACATAATTATCATTGACAACAATAAGAACATCGTCGATCCTCCCCAAAGGTTTCAATTTAAGCATATCATATATTCTTTTGGGCATAACAGAGGTACTAGCACCAACATCACATAATGCATAACAAGAGAAGTCATTCAAATTAATTTTTATCATAGGATCCCAACCATCTTCTAGCTTTCTAGGTATGGAGGCTTCTACTCTAAGTTTCTCCTCCCTAGCTTTGATGAGAGCATTATTGATATGCTCTGTGAAGGCAAGGTTAAGCGTGCTAGTGCGGGGATCTCTAGACATCTTGTGAAGGAAATCAATAACTTCGGTAAGAGTGCAATTATCAAAATCAAGATCACGAGCATCAAGTAAAGTGGTAGTGGTGTCCTTAAGGTTCACTTGTTTGGTAGTTTCTATAGTCATAGCATCACCATTAATAGGTCCAATGGGACCAGGAGTACATTGGGTGCTAAGAGTTTGAACATCCTCAACAACTTGGATAGTAGCAACAGTGTGGTGGGTAGGAAGGCTCTTAATGCTTTCCTCTTCCTCCCTTTCTCTAGCCCATCTCTCTTTTAGTTTAGCCATCATCCTAATGTTTTCATTAATTTGCACTTGAATAGCATTTATAGGAGTGGCTTCCCTCTCCTCAAGAGGAGAAGTTTTAATCTTCAGCAATTTTACCTCACTGGCTAAATGGTCTACCTTAAAAGAAAGATCATCTAGTTTATGTAGTTTTTATTCTACACTTTTATTAAAGGCTTTTTGGGTAGTGATGAAATCTTTAAGCATAGTCTCTAGTTCAGTAGTGGAGTTCTTGGTGATAGGATAAGCATTGTTGTTCCCATAAGAATTAGAGGGGAACGGTCTAGGATTGTTACCAAAGTTACTCCTATAAGCATTGTTGTTAAAATTGTTTCTAGAGATAAAGTTCACATCTACTTGTTCTTGAGCAATCAAAGAATTTAAAGGAACATCACGAGGATCAACAGAGGATTGCTTCGAAAGTAGAGACATAATCAAGTCAACTTTTTCATTAAGGGAGGAAATCTCCTCGACAGAGTTTACCTTCCTACCTGTTGGAGCGCGTTCGGTGTGCCATTGGGAATAGTTGGTCATCATCTCATCGAGAACCTTTGTGGCAGCACCAAGTGTAGTTGACATAAAAGTTCCTCCCGCGGCCGAATCTAACAAGTTTCGCGAGGTAAAGTTCAAGCCTGCATAAAAAGTTTGGATAACCATCCAAGTAGTCAAACCGTGAGTAGGGCAGTTCTTGATAAGAGATTTCATACGTTCCCAAGCTTGGGCAACGTGTTCATTATCCAATTGTTTAAAATTCATTATGTTACTTCTAAGTTGGATAATTTTAGCAGGTGGATAGTATTTTCCGATAAAAGCATCTTTGCACTTGTCCCAAGAATCTATGCTATTTCTAGGCAAAGACTGAAACCAAATTTTAGCTCCTCCTCTCAAGGAGAAAGGAAAAAGCTTAAGCTTAACAATATTACCATCTATTTCTTGGTACTTTTGCATATCACAAAGTTCAACAAAGTTGTTCAAGTGTAAAGCAGCATCATCTCCAGCACCGGAGAATTGTTCTCTCATAACTAAGTTCAGTAAAGCAGGTTTAATTTCATATGAAGGTGCTGAAGTGGTGATACGTCCAAAATGCATCACTATTTTGTATTATAATTTATCCTTATTCATTGATATATTTCACGTTATGATGATGTTCTTATGTTGTTTTGGCCTATTTTACACAGTTTGCAACTTTCCGATGCCGGAACAGCAGACGCAGGATTCAGCAGGAAAAAGTGGACGCTGAGTTGCTGAAGAAGAATACCTCCAAATTACCTGAAAATTGACGGGAGGTATTTTTCAGACGAATCACGAAGACACGCAAAAGGGGAGTCAGAGGGGGGCCACAGGGTGCCCAGGCGGCCTGGGGGCGCGCCCCCCTGGCCGCGCCGGGGGGGGGGGGGCGCCTGGAGCCCCTGGCCCACCTCTGGTCGCCCCCTTTTGCATATATGTTCTCCGTTCTCCGAAAACCCTAGGCACGGGACTTTTTACGGAGTTCCGCCGCCGCTTCGAGGCGGAAACCTACAGAGAAGAAAAGGGCATCTCCGGCGGGCAGATTCCGTCGGGGAGATGACCTCCCGGAAGGGGAGATCGTCGCCATCGTCATCACAATCGTCACGGGCATCATCGAGATCATCATCAACATCATCCCCAACACCAGCACCATCTCCATCTTCATCCAACTCTCATCTTACAATCGCAACTAGTGTTGTAACTCGTACTACCTATCCTCTCTACTCCATCGGTGTTGATTACTACTTTGTGGTGAATGCTATTGAGTTTTGTTGGAGAAATATTATTATGTCCAGATTGCTTATCACATATTTATCCCCACTGATCATGATCTCTTTTATGTCTTATGAGTAGTTGCCTTAGTTCTTGAGGACATGGGGAAAGTCTTGTTGTTAGTAGTCATATGCTGTTGAAGTAATATGTGTTGTTTGATATTTAAGTTGTGTTGTCATTCTACTAGTGGTGTTGTGTGAGTCGAACACCCAACACTTCACCTTATTAAGGACCTAGGAGAATACATTGTGTATAAAGAATGCTTATGGTGGGTTGCCGGAGTGACAGAAACCTGAACCCCAGTTCGCACGCTTTTGCATAAGGGAATAATGGATCCTCGATCGTATTGCTATGGTTAGGCTTTTGCCTTAAATTCTACCTTGTATTTGCGGATGCTTGCAAGGTGTTTAATCATAAGAGTGCATTCATCTTAGTCTAGAGAGTGCACTAGCATAGATCCACCCACTCAACACTTATCAACACATAACATAGTATCGATACGGAATATGGCGAAAGCACATGACTACCTCTCCCGTGTGTCCTCAAGAACGCTTTAGTCTTTATAAGTTCAGTTGCTAGGCCTCTCCTTTGCTAAGAAAGGATTGGGCCACTTGTTACCATCAGTACCTTTTACATTACTTGCTTTTACCTTCCTGTTGCTTATACCAAGAAAACCCCTAAAAGTTATCTTTCAGTGCTTGCAGTAATTTCTTGCTCAGAATCGCTTATCAATACCTTCTGCTCCTCGTTGGGTTCGACACTCTTACTTATCGAAAACGCTGCAATAGATCCCTTACGGTTGAGGGTCATCAAGTACCGTTTTCTGGCGCCGTTGCCGGGGAGCGTAGCGCTATTGGTAAAGTGAAACTGGTAAGAAAGTTTTTTATAATTCTGTCTTTATTTTTGCTATTTGTTGCTCCTTGTCCTTATGGACAACCCTATTATTGGATCGTTGCTTGCGGGAAGACGCCCCACACCTGTGGTGGTTGATCCTCCCCCTACTAAAATTGTGCCTTATAAAATACCAGCTGGTATTATGGACTATGTTTTGGCTAATCGTTACGCAGGAGACAGACATCCCGGTGACCACTTGCTATATCTGTCACAACTATGTTCATTATTTAAGCTTGCAGGTGTATCGAGGGAGTTTGTCATGAGGAAATTATTTGTCGTATCACTTATAGATAAAGCTTCAGATTGGTATGGGCTTCTTGATAACTCACACTTGCTGGACTGGCAGGAGCTTATGTCTATCTTTTATACTAAGTTTTATCCTCTTCATGAAATTCATCGAGACATGAATTATATCTATAACTTTAGGTCTCGTGATGGAGAAAGCATTGCTCAAGCTTGGGGGAGATTGAAGTCTCTAATGCTCAAATGCCCTATTCATAAGCTTCCCAAGGAAATTATACTTACAAATTTTTATGCCAGGCTTTCTCGTCAGGATAAGGAGATGTTGGACACCTCCTCTAGTGGGGTGTTTCAGAAGAAGAGTGTTGAAGAAAGGTGGGATCTCCTTGAAAGAATCCAGAGGAATACCGAAGATTGGGAAATTGATAAAGGTATTGAACCCGCTATAAATTATGAACATGATTATATTGAGAGCTATGTGGAAACTGATTACTTCAATACTTTTTGCTCTAAGATTGGTCTTGATTCCCATCTAGTGATTGATTTGTGTAAGAATTTTGCCTCTCACGTTGATTCTTTTAAAAAGAAGAGAGACCAGCACCATGAACCTTTTAAAGAACCACCTATTGATATTTTTGTTGCTGACCCTATTTTGCCTGCAGTTATATATGAACAGCCTCCTTTTCCCACGAGGATAAGAGAGAACTCTCTTGTGACAGGCATAATAAATAAAAGTGAGAGAAGAGTTGATGAGCCTGAGGACCAGATTAGGGTCGATCCTCAAGTTGCATTGATTAAAGACCTTGCTACTGATGATGTTTTGGATTCCAATATAAATTTTTGTGCTGTTTCCACTAACCTTGTCACAGCCAAGAATAAAGGCCCAATTTCAGGTACTCCAGTGGTATCTATTAAAATAGGAGATCACAATTACTATGGGCTATGCGATTTGGGATCGAGTGCAAGTGCTATCCCTTATTCACTTTATGAAGAAATCATCGGTGAGATTTCCCCTTGTGAACTTGAAGAAGTTGATGTTACTATTCATCTTGCAAATAGAACAACTATCTCTCCTATCGGAATTGTGAGGGACGTTGAAGTCCTATGTGGAAAGGTAAAATACCCTACCGACTTTCTAGTACTTGGTTCAGAGAGGGACAATTTTTGTCCCATTATTTTTGGTAGACCTTTTCTTAGAACTTGTGGAGCTATAATAGATTGCAAGAAAGGTAAAGTTTCTGTTGAATTCGATGGTGAGCCATATGAATTTAATTTTTCTAAGTTCTCTAAGCAGCCTCGTGGTACTGATTTACCTAGTGATGATAAAATTATTGAAAGTATTGCCTCTATTGCTATTCCCCCTAATGATCCTTTGCAGCAATACATGGAGGACCACGAGAATGATTTGCATATGCAGGAAAGAAATGAACTAGATGAAATATTCTTGAGGCAGCCTGCTATCCTGAAGCACAACCTTCCGGTTGAACCTTTGGGAATTTTATCAAAACCAAAAGAAGACCCGATGTTCGATCTTAAACCTCTTCCCGATACGCTCAAGTATGCTTATTTAGATGAAAAGAAAATATATCCTATTATTATCAATTCTAACCTTTCAGGATATGAGGAAGAGCGATTATTGGAAGTACTTCGTAAACACCGAGGTGCAATTGGCTACACCCTTGATGACCTTAAGGGGATTAGTCCATCTATCTGCCAACATACTATCAACCTTGAGCCTGATGCAAAACCAGTTGTTGATCATCAACGACGGTTGAACCCGAAGATGATGGATGTCGTAAGGACTGAGATTCTCAAGCTTCTAGCCGCAGGTATTATCTACCCTATAGCTGATAGTAAGTGGGTAAGTCCGATACATTGTGTTCCTAAGAAAGGAGGTACAACTGTGGTTCCTAATGATAAAAACGAATTAATACCTCAGAGGATTATTATTGGATATAGAATGTGTATTGATTACAGGAAGTTGAACAAGGCAACCAGGAAGGATCACTACCCGTTGCCATTCATCGACCAAATGCTTGAAAGGTTATCCAAAAATACCCACTTTTGTTATCTTGATGGTTATTCTGGCTTCTCTCAAATTCATGTTAACACTGCCGATCAAGAGAAGACCACTTTTACTTGTCCCTTTGGTACTTATGCTTGCAGACGTATGCCTTTTGGTTTATGTAATGCCCCTGCTACTTTTCAAAGGTGTATGTCTGCTATCTTTCATGGTTTCTGCGTGGATATTATGGAAGTCTTCATGGATGATTTCTCCGTCTATGGAACTTCTTTTGACCATTGTCTTCACAACCTTAATAAAGTTTTGCAGAGATGCGAGGAGACAAATTTGGTACTCAATTGGGAAAAGTGCCACTTTATGGTAAACGAAGGAATTGTTCTTGGTCACAAGATTTCCGAAAGGGGAATTGAAGTGGACAAGGCTAAGATCGAAGCTATTGAGAGGATGCCCTATCCAAGGGACATCAAAGGTATTCACAGTTTTCTCGGTCATACAGGTTTTTATAGAAGATTTATTAAAGACTTTTCTAAAACCTCGAGACCCCTCACTAATCTTCTCCAGAAGGATGTTCCTTTTGCATTTGATGAAAATTGTAAGGAAGCTTTTGAAGTCCTTAAGAAAGCTTTAATAACTGCTCCTATAGTACAACCACCTGACTGGAATTTACCTTTTGAAATTATGTGTGATGCAAGTGATTTTGCTGTTGGAGCTGTTTTAGGACAAAGAGTTGATAAGAAATTGAATGTTATACATTATGCTAGTAAAACCCTTGATAGTGCTCAAAGAAATTATGCTACTACTGAGAAGGAATTCTTAGCTGTAGTTTTTGCTTGTGATAAGTTTAGGCAATATATTGTTGATTCCAAAGTTATTATTCATACTGATCATGCTGCCATTAAGTATCTTATGACAAAGAAGGATGCCAAGCCAAGGCTTATCAGATGGGTACTCCTTCAAGAATTTGATTTGCAGATTGTTGATAGGAAAGGGGAAGACAATCCGGTGGCGGACAATCTTTCAAGGATGGAAGATATACCGCACGACCCCATCCCAGTTAACAATAGTTTTCCAGATGAGCAACTTGCCATTGTAAAAGTACAATCTCTTTCCGATCCTTGGTATGCAGATTATGCTAATTTTATTGTTGCAAAGTATTTGCCTCCAGGTCTAACATTTCAGCAAAGGAAGAAGTTCTTTCATGATTTGAGGCACTACTTTGGGGATGACCCACATCTTTTCAAAGAAGGTCCCGACGGGATCGTGAGAAGATGCATTCCGGAACATGAGCAGAAGGACATTCTCAGATGGTGTCATGATAGTCCCTATGGAGGGCATCATGCCGGTGAAAGGACTGCACATAAGGTTCTTCAATCAGGTTTTTATTGGCCTACTCTCTTTAAAGATGCTAGAAATTATGTTTTAGCCTGTGATAAATGTCAGAGAGTTGGAAACATTAGTAGAAGGAATGAGATGCCTATGAATTACTCACTAGTGATTGAACCTTTCGATTGTTGGGGTTTTGATTTTATGGGTCCTTTTCCTTCTTCACACAAGTACACTCACATTTTAGTAGCTGTTGATTATGTGACCAAGTGGGTTGAAGCAATCCCCACTGAAAGTGCTGATCACAAGACATCTTTGAAAATGCTTAAAGATGTAATTTTTCCTAGGTTTGGTGTACCAAGGTATCTCATGACTGATGGGGGATCACACTTCACGCACGGAGCTTTTAGAAAAGCTTTGGCTAAATACGATGTTAATCATAGAATTGCTTCACCTTATCATCCTCAAACTAGTGGGCAAGTTGAGCTCACCAATAGAGAGATTAAGTTGATCTTGCAGAAAACAGTAAACAGAAATAGGAAGGATTGGTCAAATAAGTTAGGAGATGCTTTGTGGGCATATAGAACTGCTTACAAAAACCCTATGGGCATGTCCCCCTATAAGATGGTGTATGGCAAGGTTTGCCATTTGCCATTAGAGTTAGAACACAAAGCTTTCTGGGCTGTTAGAGAGCTTAACGCTGACCCAAAATTAGCTGGTGAGAAGCGTCTCATGAACTTGACTTCTCTAGATGAATGGAGAAGTGAAGCTTACGAGAGCGCTAAAATGTTCAAGGAAAAGGTAAAAAAGTGGCATGATAGGAAGATTCTGAAATGTGAATTTAATGTTGGTGATAAAGTTTTGTTGTTTAGATCCCGTTTCAGGTTTTCTCCAGGTAAACTACTTTCCAGGTGGGAAGGACCATTTCATATTGAAGAAGTTTATCGGTCTGGTGCAATTAAGATTAATAATTTTGAAGGCACCAAACCTCAAGTTGTGAATGGGCAAAGACTTAAACATTACATAGCAAGAGACCCTGTCGATGTTGATGTGAATATAATATACACAACAACCCACGAAGAACATGTTGCAGCCCTGTTTCAGACGCCAGCAGAGACAGAATAAAGAAAAGGTATGTAGTACGGTAAGGAAACATCGCGAACCGCCATAAAAGTTCCGTATTACGGGTTTTTGTAAAATTAGTAAAATTCCGAGTCTAAGTGGAGCCGGAGACGACCTCCAGGGAGTCCAGGCGCCCCCCTGGCGCGCCCCCCGGGCCGCGCCGGTAGGCCGCCTGGACACCCGGGAGTCCGCTTCCGACCCCGCTTTGGTCCGTTACCTTCCTTTCTGTGCATAAATTTTTCCTATATATTTGCCCGGATTGTTCCGGCAACGTATCTTGCGATTTCGCGTGTTTTCTCTTCGATCTGTTTCTGCCAGGAAATCTTTCAGCTAAATTTAGGTGCCATGGCTTCTCCAAGTTCCCCCAAGGACACGTTCGTCCTCAACGTCATCAACCCTTACCTCGCTGAGGTGAAGAAGCACCCTCAGGTTGTTCAGATGAAGGACGGCGTCCTTTATCAAGAAGATCTGAAGGGACCTATCAAGGAGGAGAGCATCCATGCCAGGATGGAAGAAGTGGAGCAAGAAGTCTTCGAGTACAAGAAGATGATCGAGCGTGGTGTCGAAGCTAACTTTGACATCACCAACGAGCTGAAGAACTACTTCCTGAAGGAGATGAAGGAGATGTGGGAAAGAATCACCGCATCCGAAGACAGAATTATAGAGCTACAAGGGCAAATTAATGATCTACATAACCAGAACTGTGAGTATGAACTAAGGTTTCTGCGCATGGGTTTGGGTGCTGAATGCAGGATCCAGGAGACGAGCTTATCATATGAGACTTTAGCAAGATATCCATGGAAGCGTTTCGCCAAGGAATACGTGATCAACGCCAACAAGAATGATGAGTGAAATCTCCTGGGGTAATGGCATTCCCTTGGCTTGTTCCAAGCTTGGGGGAGTGCCCGGTATCTTTATCTTTACTTTTTGTCTTTTAGAGTCGAGTAGAGTCGTATCATGTCTAGGGAGGTTATTATATGAGATAGGTGTGTGCATTGAGGTCTATCGCTCCTTCGGTGAAGAATTGTATCCGTGAGTGTGGAGTCGTTTATGATGGAATATTAATGAGAAGTTTATCGGTTCCTTTTGCTGCACTCGGTATTCTCTTCACGCAATCGACCTTATATGATGACTCTTATGGGGAGTATTGACCTTATGTCAGGTATGGCTGTGAAAACTTTATTTAATCTTGGCAAACATAGCTTTGGTCATAACAACAAGCATGATTTTCTTAAAGTATCAACATAGTCAAAACCTTTATGTTATTATGCTTGAAGTGTTATGTTGACAAGGAAGACAACTTGATGTGTTATGCTTATTTCAATGTTCATGCTTTATATTGCTTTGCATCTTAGTCATCATCAATTGTCTGCTCTCTCAAAACCTTTGCTAGCCTAACCCTGTACTAAGCGGAATTCTGCTTGTGCATCCATACCCTTAAGCCAATACCTTCCATATGAGTCCACCATACCTACCTTCCCGTGGTACTCCACTACCACCTCCTAAAAGTATATAATTTATGTGTTATCCTTAAAAGTTCAAAATCTTATATTTTGTGCCTCTGTTTTAGCTCATGAGGAAGTAATAGCTAATTCATAGTCTTCTTGAGTTGGACAAGCTTCACCCCGGGATTGCATGTCTAATGTGCAAACCCATAATACGAGAAGGAACTGGCAAGGAGTGCGCCCGGCTTAAAAATAATATAACAAACAAACCCTCCTTCACGCTTTGTTCATGATAAATCAGAAAACTTTGGCAGTGATAAACAAAGGAGAATAAGAGGATGTTATCATCCTCGTGCGGGAGCCGTTCCTTGAAACTTGTCCAGTTCAAGAAGCAATTGAGTTATCTATTAGCATTCGTTGACAAATCATGCACCCCTCAAAACTTGTTTTCGTTCTGTTTGATTTGAGGATAGCACATGAGTTTTCCCTACTACCCTAGAGCAGGGCCTATCTTTTAATTTTAAATTGAGTCAGTTATTCCTACTTCCCTCTATTTCTCAAAGAGAGAAGACGTTTGATGTTGATAAGGATTCATTCATATAAAGCTGCATTAAGATTTGTCATATCATATCCTTGTTGACATTATCATTCGATAAGTAAGTTGTTTGTCATACCCAGCTAAGGCAAATATCTTCCTTTGTGTTAACACTTTCACTTCTTGCCTATTAACATGTTATTTCAAAAAGCTTCAATTAATCCCATCAAAATATAAGAGCAAAAGTTAAAATTATTTGTTGTTCTTTGACCAAAGGACATGTTTGCCATGATATAATGAGTTTCCTTAGTCCTACTTTCGAATATAAGTGTTAACACTCTTTCATAAGGGCCTTATGAGTTGAAGATTGCTGCTGACGATATTTGAGTTGGTAAAGAGACTATGATGCTTCTTGTCCGTATTCTATTTATCGACACTTCACTCTCTAAACTTGTGGACAGGTTTACCGAGTTCATATTCGCTTGGGGACAAGCGAGGTCTAATATTGGGGGTGTTGATACGTCCAAAATGCATCACTATTTTGTATCATAATTTATCCTTATTCATTGATATATTTCACGTTATGATGATGTTCTTATGTTGTTTTGGCCTATTTTACACAGTTTGCAACTTTCCGATGCCGGAACAGCAGACGCAGGATTCAGCAGGAAAAAGTGGACGCTGAGTTGCTGAAGAAGAATACCTCCAAATTACCTGAAAATTGACGGGAGGTATTTTTCAGACGAATCACGAAGACACGCAAAAGGGGAGTCAGAGGGGGGCCACAGGGTGCCCAGGCGGCCTGGGGGCGCGCCCCCCTGGCCGCGCCGGGGGGGCGCCTGGAGCCCCTGGCCCACCTCTGGTCGCCCCCTTTTGCATATATGTTCTCCGTTCTCCGAAAACCCTAGGCACGGGACTTTTTATGGAGTTCCTCCACCGCTTCGAGGCGGAAACCTACAGAGAAGAAAAGGGCATCTCCGGCGGGCAGATTCCGACGGAGAGATCACCTCCCGGAAGGGGAGATCGTCGCCATCGTCATCACCATCGTCATGGGCATCATCGAGATCATCATCAACATCATACCCAACACCAGCACCATCTCCATCTTCATCCAACTCTCATCTTACAATCGCAACTCGTTTTGTAACTCGTACTACCTATCCTCTCTACTCCATCGGTGTTGATTACTACTTTGTGGTGAATGCTATTGAGTTTTGTTGGAGAAATATTATTATGTCCAGATTGCTTATCACATATTTATCCCCACTGATCATGATCTCTTTTATGTCTTGTGAGTAGTTGCCTTAGTTCTTGAGGACATGGGGAAAGTCTTGTTGTTAGTAGTCATATGTTGTTGAAGTAATATGTGTTGTTTGATATTTAAGTTGTGTTGTCATTCTACTAGTGGTGTTGTGTGAGTCGAACACCCAACACTTCGCCTTATTAAGGACCTAGGAGAATACATTGTGTATAAAGAATGCTTATGGTGGGTTGCCGGAGTGACAGAAACCTGAACCCCAGTTCGCACACTTTTGCATAAGGGAATAATGGATCCTCGATCGTATTGCTATGGTTAGGCTTTTGCCTTAAATTCTACCTTGTATTTGCGGATGCTTGCAAGGTGTTTAATCATAAGAGTGCATTCATCTTAGTCTAGAGAGTGCACTAGCATAGATCCACCCACTCAACACTTATCAACACATAACATAGTATCGATACGGAATATGGCGAAAGCACATGACTACCTCTCCCGTGTGTCCTCAAGAACGCTTTAGTCTTTATAAGTTCAGTTGCTAGGCCTCTCCTTTGCTAAGAAAGGATTGGGCCACTTGTTACCATCAGTACCTTTTACATTACTTGCTTTTACCTTCCTGTTGCTTATACCAAGAAAACCCCTAAAAGTTGTCTTTCAGTGCTTGCAGTAATTTCTTGCTCAGAATCGCTTATCAATACCTTCTGCTCCTCGTTGGGTTCGACACTCTTACTTATCGAAAACGCTGCAATAGATCCCTTACGGTTGAGGGTCATCAAGTGGCAGGTGTAGTGATAGGTGTGCTGATAAAGTCATCGTTGTTGTGACTAGTGAAGTCACACAACTTGGTGTTCTCGATGGAACCCATAGTAGCAAGCAAGCAAGATAACTATTTTTGTGATTTTCGATAAAAGGGTACTAAAGCAAAAATGAAAGGTAAACTAACAAGACTAAAAAGCAAAGGTAAAAGATAGCATGCAACTCCCCTATCCTGAAGAGTGGAGTCCCCGGCAACGGCGCCAGAAAATACTCCTTGATGGGCCTCGAACCCCTCGTTGGTTACCCCAAGTGGAAGGTGTAAGATGCAGTGTTGTGGAAGTGTTTTCCCTTAGCAAAGATGCCAAGGATCGAATCCTCAGAGACTCCTAGGTTCAACAAGTAGGTGTCAACTGCTACGGCGCCAGATAGTAGCAATCAACGTGGACCTGCACACAGATACAAATAACGTTGCTCCCAACGAGTACAGAGAGGTTGTCAATCCATCCGGCCTTGTAGTTCACAAAGGATTAAAAGCAATGATAGTAGTGATAGATAGTGTTTTGCAATAGTAAGTAATAACGAAAAGTAAATAGCGGGTGTGATCAATGATGGTAATATGGACCGGAGTCTCATGATGTTCACTAGTGATGTCTTTCTCCCAAAAGACGATAAAACAGCTATGTGAGGTAAACAAATTATAGCTGGGCAATTGACAGGACCACGAACGCAAACCAATGCTGACTACATTGCAAGAAAGGTTGAGGTTCAAAGCATGGGCGGTACGCCAAAGTAAGTAGACCGAAATCCATCAATATCTACTACTAATCATCCACCTTGAGATATCTATCCAGAACATCCCGCTGGTATTAAGTTGCGAGTCCCACCCATAGTGGAAACTCAAAGCAACAGACAACTGCATTAAAAGAACTTTGCGTAAAGTAAACAATCCTTGCACCCGCTGACACAAGCACCGTTGTTTTCCTCCTTGTGGCAACAGCACATCCCCTAGACTCATGTTTCTGTCACTCAAGCTAGTCATCGAGGGGCATGAACCCACAATCGAGCATAACGTTCCCTCTTGGAGTCACTACCTTTTACTTGGCCAAAGCAATAAATAACAACGGAGAACATGCAAGAATTACTTATGAAGAAAAATATAAAAGAGGTAGATCAAATATATTACTCGAGATCAATCTGAACATAATCTCATAATCCATCGGATCCCAGCAAACTCAACATAGCAACAGCATAAGGATTACATATGTGCCTCGATCATGTAGGGCAGCTCAAGAGGACTAATTAGTGAAGCACAAGAACGGGAGGAGAACATCACATCGCTACTGGTCATGGACTCATGGTCCAAGGGAGACTACTCACGAGTCATCCGGGAGGCGTCCATGGTGGTGGAGAAGCTCCCGGTGGTGATCCTCCCCTCCGGCAGGGTGCCGGGAAGAGTTCTCCTGGTGCTCCCGATCTTGGAAGCGGCAGCGGCGGCGAAACAGAGATGGGATCGTGAAAAGAGTTCCTGTTCTGAGGGTTTCGGAGGACGCTTTAAATATATGCCAAAGGGGGGCATCGGGGAAGCTTCGGGGGGCCCAGGCGCCCCCCCGGCGCGGCCCAGGGGGGGGCGCGCCGCCAGGGCGCCTGGAGCCCTGGTGCCCCCCCCCCCCGGCTGTCCTTCGGACGCAAGGTTGTTTCCGGAACGCTGATTTTTTATATATTTTTTCTGGATTTTTCCTGGCAGTTCTCGTAACGTGAAAACATGAAATACAAAAACAGCCGAAAACAGAAACTGGCACTGGGGTGCACTGGATTAGTAAGTTAGTCCAAATATGATCAAAAGCGTATGGAAGTGTATGAATATCATAGCAATATCACCCAAAAGTGGCATGGAGCAAGCAGAAATTATAGATACGTTTTGGACGTATCACCCACCGTGTTTTCACATCGCGCCATGTGTACTTTGATGAGCTGGTGTTCCCGTTTCAGCAGGTACCGTCACCCTCGGCGTCTCCCGCGGCACGGTTCGCCCCTGCCTCCTCCTCTGGTGAACCATCCAGCCGCGCACTGGGCTCGGCCTTGCCCGCGCTCCCCGCGCCGCGGCCCCCGCTGTGGCCCTTGTCGCCGCGGCCCCCGTCGCTGCGGCTCCCTCGGCCGCTCCCGACGCAGCGGCCCCCGCCGTGGGCTCCTCAACGGCCCCCGCCACGGCCGCTGCGGCCCCCTCGGCGGCCACCGCCGCGGCCCCCTCGGCGGGCTCCTCCGCGCCCCCCACCCTGGCCCCTGTCGCCGCGGTCCCCGTCGTCGTTGCCGCACCCCTCACTAGTGTGGTCACTCGTGCTCGGACTGGGACACTTCGTCCTAGCACACGCTACACGTCTAACGAGTACGCGTGTGCTGCATCTACCTCGGCACCGTGTCCACTCCTCACCTCTGCTCGCGCAGCCCTTCGGGATCCGAACTGGCTAGTTGCGATGCGTGAGGAGTTCGATGTCCTGCAGCACAACTGTACGTGGCAGCTTGTCCCGCGGCCTCCCCATGCCAATGTCATCACTGGCAAGTGGGTCTTCCGCCACAAGACTCGCCCCGACGGCTCTCTCGAGTGCTACAAGGCGCGTTGGGTGGTGCGCGGCTTTCGCCAGCCTGCCGGCGTGGACTTCACCAACACCTTTTCCCTGGTTGTTAAACCGGGCACGATTCGCGCTGTTCTCCAGCTTGCTGTTTCTCGCGCCTGGCGAGTACACCAGCTCGATGTGTCTAATGCTTTCTTGCATGGCCATCTCGACGAGCAGGTGTTCTGTTAGCAGCCGACTGGTTTCGTCGACACCGACTATCCGGACCACGTGTGCTTGCTCTCCCGCTCTCTCTACGGGTTGAAGCAGGCACCTCGTGCTTGGTACCACCGGATCGCTGCCTTCCTTCAATAGTAGGGGTTCCGGTCCACACGGTCCGATGCCTCCTTGTTTGTTTATCACCAGGGTCCCGCTACCGCGTACCTCCTCCTGTATGTCGATGACATCACCCTGACTGCCTCCTCGCCAGCGCTCCTTCAGCAGATCACAGCTCGCCTTGGCACCGAGTTCTCCCTCAAGGACTTGGGGGCTCTCCATTACTTCCTCCGCATCGAGGTTGTGCGCCGGGCCACTGGTTTCTTCTTGCATCAGCTGAAGCACGCCTACGAGCTTCTGGAGCGAGCAGGCATGCTTAGCTGCAAGCCTACTCCCACGCCTGTCGACACGAAGGCTAAGGTGTCCGACGTCGAGGGCTCTCCCGCGTCTGACGCTCCCTTCTACCGCTCCATCGTCGGTGCGCTTCAGTACCTCACACTGACGCGTCCGGACATTCAGTATGCTATCCAGTAGGTGTGCCTTCATATGCATGCTCCTCGTGATACTCATTGGGATCTGGTGAAATGTATTCTTCCGTACATACGTGGCACCACAACTATGGGTCTCACTCTGACGGCATCACCTGACACCAGCCTTGTTGCCTACTCCGACGTCGACTGGGCTGGGTGTCCCGACACTCGACGCTCCACTTTAGGCTATTGTGTCTACCTCGGGCCCTCTCTGATTTCGTGGTCGTCTAAACGACAACCCACGGTCTCACGATCGAGCGCCGAGGCCGAGTACATGACTGTGGCCAACGTCGTTGCGGAGTGCTCTTGGCTACGATAGCTCCTTCAGGAGTTGCTATGTGAGGTTCCCAAGGCGACGCTTGTTTACTGTGACAACGTCTCCGCGGTCTATCTTGCTTCCAACCATGTCCGTCACCGACGGACGAAGCATATTGAGCTTGACATCCACTTCGTCAGGGAGCATGTTGCACTTGGTCGTGTTCGAGTTCTCCATGTGCCCATCGATCAGCAGTTCGTCGATGTCATGACGAAGGGACTACCCACCTCGACGTTAGGGCTTTCGGTCCAGTCTCTGCGTCACCGACGACGCTTTGACTATGAGGGGGGGGGGTGTTGAACATGTGTACATGTATGTAGGTATGGGTTTTATATGCCGCACCTGTAGTGTCCCTCTCCCTCTGTATTTACTTGTATCTTGGGAGACAAGACACCGGTCGCACCCCTTGAACCTATATATATGTGACTAGTGCACGATCAATAAATTATCGATGCACCAAATCATTCTCTACAGATAACATGGATAATGAGGTAAATGTCATAGACTAAATTAGAAAACCATTGAACATAAAATTCAACATAATACGTATATTACTTGATACGTCACATGCAAATTCCAAAGAACAACTTTTGTGTCTACTTTGATCGTGGAGACCCAAGATGATATCTCCAACAACGAAAGAACCATTTGAATGCCTTTCAGATTATGCTTTTGTATCATCCACAAAATTAACCATCGAGTTAAATAGACTAGTTCACAAAACCTTGAGGCAACTTAGTGGTTAATGTCGGCGTCCTGGGAACCACGGTACCCAGACTTGCCTGTCTGCGGGCCGCGACGCGCTCCTACAAGCGGCCTGGTACGGCCCAGCTACTCGACCAGCCGCTCAAGACCCTCGCGAGGGGCCAGGCCTCGCGAGGAGAACGACGCCAAGACCTCCTCGGGAGCGGCCTCGGCAAGGCGTTCCGGAGGGGCGGAGAATCCAAGGCCAAGCCTGCCTCAGGAGGAGGCAGTGATGTCAGAAGTGATGCACTACGCCAGCGAGTGCGAGCGTCCGCCAGCGGCACAGTTGCCATTTCGGTGCAAAGGAGACAACACAGCCGTTGGTTCCCAAGGAGCGGGGCAAATGTTTCCTCTTTGGTGCAACAAGACCGAAGACCGCAAGGACGATAAGGAGGATGTCACCGTCGAGCCCATCACCGTGTCACCGCCTGATCCTTTTGCAGGCGAAGACTGCTTTTGTCAGGGTAGGAACGTCCTTGTGTTCCCGCTCAAAAATGGCCGTTGTGGAATCCCTCCCCGCCTAAACATTTCGGGGGAAGAGGGTCGTGGCCGCCTATATAAGTAGCTAGAACCTCCACTGCAGAGGGGAAGAAGATGATCGATTCACACACTTGACCACCGCACAAGGAGCAAGAACACTAGCCTCCTGACCCTCCTGAGCTCGCCTCCTGAGCTCAGGAACTCTTGTACCAGTTCACATTCTAGCTCGCCCGGAGCCAATCCACCAAAGCAGGAAGTAGGGTATTACACCGCACGGTGTCCCGAACCTGGATAAACTCTTGTGTGCTTATTTGTTGTTTGCTTGAATCCTTCCACCGGGACAAGAGCGTGGCGCTAGGTAGACGTGAGTGGGAGAGATCTTCGTTCACGCCCCTGTGTTCGAACTTAACGGGTTTTGCGGGCGTGTCGAAATCTCGCCTCTCCGACGACCTCGTCGCGTTCTCGTCACCGACCCTGCTCCACAGCCATGGTGGACACATGCCGAGCTCGCGCCGCCCGTCGCGCTGCGAACGTCGCTCAAACGGCGCCCGCGGGCAACGGTGCACCGCTCCGCCCCAACACGCCGGTCGCCAACGCCGCCACCGATCCGGCTGTCCACAAGCAGCAGGACTCCTCGGTGCCGTCGTTCGTGCGGCGAGACGGCCGCACGGCAACACCTTCACCCTCGTCAGCCGCAGCGTCGTCCTCGCTGGTCCGCCGCGGGCGGTCTACCAGCAGCCTGCGCTACTGATGGCGCGGGAGCTCTTGCGCTACCGCCCGGCAGATGATCTCTACGACGAGTGGCTCCACCGCATCACCGAGCTCGTCAATGCAGCTGGGGAAGCGCCTGCACCAACACACTCCTCACGTCCTCCGTCGCCCCTGGCAGCGAACAAGGGCCGTGGGGTCCCGGCTCCGCCTCACCTTCACCCCGCCGGCCAGGAGGGCCGGTGCGAGGCCCCTCGACATGAACAACCCCGCAGAGCCCACGCTCGCGACGAGGAGAGTTGCTAGGTGATCCCACACCCAGATGCAGGGGCTCGTGGGCCCCCTGGCCCACAACGCCCAGACCACGCGCCACAGGAGGTGGTGGCGCCAGCACCTCAAGAACCAGCATCACAGGTGCAGGGGGCGCCTGTGATCATGAGCGTACGCGGGTGTGGCGCCCTAGCTCCCGAGCTACGACGCCTCGTCTGGCCCGGCAAGTTCAAGCTGGACCTGCCTCCGTGCTACGACCGCACCACCGACCCCACGGAGTTCCTCCAACTCTACGAGCTGAGCATCGAGGCGTCCAACGGCACTGAACAGGTCATGGCGAACTGGTTCCCCATGGCTCAGAAGGACGGCGCGCGCTCCTGGCTCCTGAACCTCCCGGTGGGATCCATCTCCTCCCGGGGAGAGCTTTGCGAGCGCTTCGTCGCCAACTTCCAAGGCACCCGCGACCGAGCCCTGGCAGCTGCTGACCTGCGTCGCGTAAGGCAGCAGCCGGGAGAAACCCTCTAAAAGTACATCCAATGCTTCAACACCATGCGCCTCCGTATCCCCAGGGTCTCGGATGAGGCCATAATCTCCGCGTTCTCCGATGGCGTCCGCGACGTCCGGATGAGGGAAGAGCTCGCCATCCACGAAGACCTGTGCACAGCCCTCGAGATGTTCAAGCTCGCGGCAAAGTGCGTGAGGGCGGAGGAAGGCCGCCTCTACCTTCAGGAGCTGCCTGACGCGGAGGCGGACGACAAGAAAACCAAGGCCAAGGAGTCGAAGCGCAAGGGACCCGCCGTGCTGGCTACTGAGCCAGAAGTGAAACGTGGCTGCGGCTACGATGACCTCCCCAGAGACAACCAACCGTACTGCGTCTTCCACAACGTCGACAGCCACAACACCAACGACTGTCAGGAGCTCAGGGTGACGCCCGACGGGCAGCGCCCTGAGCGTGACAACCGCGACTACGGCCATGGAGGAGGCCGAGGAGGAGGACGTTGGGACGGTAGGAATTCGCGCCAAGGGTGGCGTGAGCAACCTCGTGAAGACCACTAGCAAGAGTAGCCTCATGATGCCCCATGGCGCGACCAGCCTCGTGAGGGTCTCCCTTAGGGCAACGGAGGCCTGCATCCACTGCCACCACCACCAAGAAGGAACGACGACGACCGCCAGGGAGACGGGGCAGGGGGCTTCCAGGAACCGCATGCAGTCGCGTGCATTCTGGGAGGAGCCCATGCCCCAGCTTCTCACCGCATCTTCAAGCAGTTCCACTGTGAGGTGAACATGGCGCTTCGCAGGCCTGACGCCGCGTGCAACCTCAGGTGGACCAAGCAAGTCATCACTTTTGACATGAAGGACCAGCTCAAGTGCACTGCGGCCCCAGGCGCACTCCCGATGCTCTGCACCCCGACCATCAGCAACGTCCTCGTGACCAAGACCCTCGTCGACGGCGGAGCAGGGCTCAACGTGCTCTCCGTCCAAACCTTCGAGACACTTCGGGTTCCCTACGATCAGCTCCACCCCACCAAGCCATTCTACGGAGTCACGGATGGCTTCACGCTCCCGATGGGGCAAGTCCGCCTCCCCGTCACCTTTGGAGACCGCGACAACTACCACACCGAACTCATCGACTTCGACGTCGCCAACATCCACCTCCCGTACAATGCCATCCTGGGGTATCCTGCCCTTGCCAAGTTCATGGCGGCGACCCATCATGGCTACAACATCCTCAAGATGCCTGAAAGCGGCGGAGTCATCACGATCGCCTCCGACGAGAAGGAAGCGGTGCGTTCCCTGGAGTGTGCCTACTAGACCGCGGCGGTTGAATACCTCGATGATGATGAAGCCATCCTCACCCTGCAGACCGCCCCCAAGAAGAAGAAGAACCTACCCGTCAACGGACCTTAGGCCGCGGGGGCTCCCGACGACCTGGCCTCAGGACTCGCGCCTGTTGACGAGGCGCCTTCCACCCTTGCATAGGGAGGCGCGCTCGACGCACCTCTCGTGATGGGCTCGGGGGCTCTCCTCTGGAGTGTCCCTGAGCTGACCCGTGCCCCGAGGGAGGTGTTTGAGCACCACCTGCAAGCGTATCTTGATGCGCGTTTTTGTGAGCCCAGCGCGAGCCATCCAACGATAGGGGCTCAGGACTTCATCGACCAAGTTACGGAGGAACTTCAGTACACAAGACTCATTCGCGATGGGCGTAACCGCGCAACCCCAAGTCCACCTTCTCGCAGCCCAAGCGACTTCTTTCGTGTCTGCGTCGACATCGCGGGTCTCAACCGAGCCGCTTCTCAGGAGCCCTTCTGGCCGACGGCGGTCGGCCGGAGGAGGGCCCTCCCCTGCAGCTACGTCTGCACGCTCTTCGGCTTCTGCAACGCAGCTGCCACGTTCCAGCATCTCGCGCAGGAGGCCTTGGGGGCTCGGGAGGCTCAGTGACAGGTGGTCCGGACGGAGTGGGAGCCAGACCCGCGCGATCACTAGGAGCCTCAGGAGCCCCATGATCCTCTGGAGCAACCCGCACATCTCGCGTCTTCAGCTACCCCAACTCTCCTTCGGCGAGTATCAGGTGACACTTCAGGTATCCAAACGAGGACGCCTCTCTGGCTGCATCATCCTCGGGCCGCTGGGGGCTGTTCCCCCGTGGCTGTCTCCCTTTTTGCATGATCAAGGCCAGATATTTATTTTCATTCGCATTATCTATATGCTTGGCGTCCTCACCGCCACTAAGGTCATGAGCCCTTGTGAGCCCACTCGCGACCGCCCCATGATTAAGGACTGGCACGATGTCTGTGCTCGGGTCCGTCCCTGCAGCGTCGATAAACCCAAGGGCTGAGCTCTGCCTAGCGAGCCATTTCCGTGACGGCACCTCCCATGGTCCTTGGTGCCTTGTTCTCGCATGGGCTAATCGTGGATGTGTAAGTAGGGGCCCGTGGCAGGTGCCTCGCTCACACGGGAACCACGCACCGGCTGTTTTTCCTTTGGATCATGGCATGAGAAGACTGGGCGCGGCGTCTGTGCTCGGGTCCGTCCCTGCAGCATCGACAAATCCAGTGGCTGAGCTCTGTCTTGCGAGTTAACCCCATGATGTCACCTCCTGGGGTCGCTGGTGCTGCGGCCTTCTCATGCAATATCCCCTGGAGATGCACTCGGCGCAGGTCGATACAACACCTCTCTTTTCACATTTTACAGAAGAAGACTCAGGCGCAAGCCGCCTGAGGGTAGGGTCTCGTGAGTGATGCGTAAGCTCACGAGAACTTTTCCTTAGAGTCGTTCAGCTCGTCCTGAGGAGGGCCCATATACACCTTGGCTGTCCTACCGTGCTAGCCACGTGTCAGGACGGGGATGTACACGCCCTGGAGTCTCTCCCAGTGGGAGGCTCCCTCCCACGGTCCAGTGGAAGTACCAAGCTCCGCGCTGACAGATCCAACCAAGGAGCGGTTATGCCCACGAACCAGTGGAAGCACCAAGCTCCGCGCTGGCCGATACGACCGAGGTGCGGTTATGCCCACACTCCGCGCAAGTGTGGTATCTCTATGCCCCGCGCTAGTTATAAACAACTGAGGGTGGCCCTGATACGTCCAAAACGTATCTATAATTTCTGCTTGCTCCATGCCTCTTTTGGGTGATATTGCTATGATATTTATACACTTCCATACACTTTTGATCATATTTGAACTAACCTATTAACTCAGTGCACCCCAGTGCCAGTTTCTGTTTTCGGCTGTTTTTGTATTTCAGGTTTTCCCATTACGAGAACTGCCAGAAAAATCCCGGAAAAATTATATAAAAAATCAGCGTTCCAGAAGCTACCAGGCACCCGAAGCATAGCCGGAGGGGGGCCACCAGGGTTCCAGGCGCCCTGGTGGCACGGCCCCCCTGGCCGCGCCGGGGGGGCGCCTGGGCCCCCCGAGCCTCGTCTGATGCCCCCCTTTGGCATATATTTATACCGACTCCCGAAACCCTCGAGACGGGAACCCTTTTTCGCGATCTCATCTCTGTTCCGCCGCCGCCGCCGCTTCCAAGGTCGGGAGCACCAGGAGAACTCTTCCCGGCACCCTGTCGGAGGGGTGGATCACCACCGGGAGCTTCTCCACCACCATGGACGCCTCCCGGATGAGTTGTGAGTAGTCTCCCTTGGACCATGGGTCCATGACCAGTAGCTATGTGATGTTCTCCTCCCGTTCTTGTGCTTCACTAATTGGTCCTCGTGAGCTGCCCTACATGATCGAGGCACATATGTAATCCTTATGCTGTTGCTATGATGAGTTTGCTGGGATCCGATGGATTATGAGATTATGTTCAGATTGTGTTTGAGTAATATATTTGATTCACCTCTTTATATTTATGTTCGTAAGTAATTCTTGCATGTTCTTCGTTGTTATTTATTGCTTTGGCAAAGTAGTAGGTAGTGACTCCAAGAGGGAACGTTATGCTTGATTGTGGGTTCATGCCCCTCGATGACTAGCTTGAGTGACAGAAACATGAGTCTAGGGGATGTGCTGTTGCCACAAGGGGGAAAACAACGGTGCTTGTGCCCACGGGTGCAAGGATTGTTTACTTTACGCAAAGTTCTTTTAATGCAGTTGTCTGTTGCTTTGAGTTTACACTATGGGTGGGACTCGCAACTTAATACCAGCGAGATGTTCTGGATAGATATCTCAAGGTGGATGATTAGTAGTAGATGCAGATGGATTTCGGTCTACTTACCTTGGCGTACCGCCCATGCTTTGTACCTCTACCTTTCTTGCAACTTAGTCAACATTGGTTTGCGCACATGGTCCTGTCAATTGCCCAGCTGTAATTTGTTTACCTCACATAGCTGTTTTATCGTCTTTTGGGAGAGAGACATCACTAGTGAACATCATGAGACTCCGGTCCATATTACCATCATTGATCACATCCGCTATTTACTTTCCGCTTTTACTTACTATTGCAATTATACCTATCACTATTATCACTTGCGTTTGATCCTTTGTAAACTACAAGGCCGGAGGGATTGACAACCTCTCTGTACTCGTTGGGAGCAAAGTTATTTGTATCTGTGTGCAGGTCCACGTTGATTGCTAATATCTGGCGTCGTTAGCAGTTGACACCTTCTTGTTGAAACTGGGAGTCTCAGGGAAGTCGTTCCTTGGTATTGCCAAGGGAAAACTTCCGCTACACTGCATCTCAAACCTTCCACTTGGGGTAACCAATGAGGGGCGAGAAGCCATCAAGCAAAGTTTTCTGGCGCCGTTGTCGGGGACTCCACTCTTCAGGATAGGGGAGTTGCACGCTATCTTTTACCTTTGCTTTTTAGTCTTGTTAGTTTACCTTTCAGTTTTGCCTTAGTATCTTTTATCGAAAATCACAAAAATAGTTATCTTGCTTGCTCGCTACTATGGGTTCCACCGAGAACACCAAGTTGTGTGACTTCACTAGTCACAACAACGATGACTTTATCTACACACCTATCACTACACCTGCCACTTCAGCACCTTCGTATGAAATTAAACCTGCTTTACTGAACTTAGTCATGAAAGATCAATTCTCCGGTGCTGGAGATGATGCTGCTTTACACTTAAACAACTTTGTTGAACTTTGTGATATGCAAAAGTACCAAGAAATAGATGGTAATATTGTTAAGCTTAAGCTTTTTCCTTTCTCCTTGAGAGGAGGAGCAAAAATTTGGTTTCAGTCTTTGCCTAGAAATACTATAGATTCATGGGACAAGTGCAAAGATGCTTTTATTGGAAAATACTATCCACCTGCTAAAATTATCCAACTAAGAAGTAACATAATGAATTTCAAACAATTGGATAATGAACACGTTTCCCAAGCTTGGGAACGTATGAAATCTCTTATCAAGAACTGCCCTACTCATGGTTTGACTACTTGGATGGTTATCCAAACTTGTTATGCAGGCTTGAACTTTACCTCGCGGAACTTGTTAGATTCGGCCGCGGGAGGAACCTTTATGTCAACTACACTTGGTGCTGCCACAAAGCTTCTCGATGAGATGATGACCAACTATTCCCAATGGCACACCGAACGCGCTCCAACAGGTAGGAAGGTTAACTCTGTTGAGGAGATTTCCTCCCTAAATGAAAAAGTTGACTTGATCATGTCTCTACTTTCGAAGCAATCTTCTGTTGATCCTCGTGATGTTCCTTTAAATTCTTTGATTGCTCAAGAACAAGTAGATGTGAACTTTATCTCTAGAAACAATTTTAATAACAATGCTTATAGGAGTAATTTTGGTAGCAATCCTAGACCGTTCCCCTCTAATTCTTATGGGAACAACAATGCTTATCCTAGCACCAAGAACTCCACTACTGAACTAGAGATTATGCTTAAAGATTTCATCACTACCCAAAAAGCTTTTAATAATAGTGTAGAAGAAAAACTAAACAAACTAGGTGATCTCTCTTCGAAGGTAGACAATTTAGCCAATGAAGTAGAATTGCTTAAAATTAGAACTTCTCCTCTTGAGGAGAGGAAGGTCACTCCTCTGAATGCTATCCAAGTGCAAATTAATGAAAATATTAGGATGATGGCTAAACTTAAAGAGAGATGGGCTAGAGAAAGGGAGGAAGAAGATAGAATTAAGAGCCTTCCTACCCACCACACTGTTGCTACTATCCAAGTTGTTGAGAATATCCAAACTCTTAGCACCCAATGCACTCCTGGTCCCATTGGACCTATTAATGGTGATGCTATGACTATAGAAACTACCAAACAAGTGAACCTAAAGGACACCACTACCACCTTACTTGATAGTAGTGACCTTGATTTTGATAATTGCATTCTTACCGAAGTTATTGATTTCCTTCACAAGATGTCTAGAGATCCCCGCACTAGCACGCTTAACCTTGCCTTCACAGAGCATATCACTAATGCTCTTATCAAAGCTAGGGAGGAGAAACTTAGAGTAGAAGCCTCCATACCTAGAAAGCTAGAAGATGGTTGGGATCCAATGATAAAAATTAAGTTCAATAACTTCTCTTGCTATGCTTTATGTGATGTTGGTGCTAGTACCTCTGTTATGCCCAAAAGAATATATGATATGCTTAAATTGAAACCTTTTGATTCTTGTTCTTTTGGTGTTTGTCTCGTTGATTCTTCCATAAAGAAACCTTTGGGGAGGATCGACGATGTTCTTATCATTGTCAATGACAACTATGTTCCCGTTGATTTTACTATTATGGATATTGAATGTGAACCTTCGTGTCCAATTATTTTGGGACGTCCTTTTCTACGCACCGTTGGTGCTATCATTGACATGAAAGAGGGGAATATAAAATTCCAGTTTCCTCTCAAGAAAGGGATGGAACACTTCCCTCGAAAGAAGATTAAGTTACCTTTTGAGTCTGTTATACGGGCTAGCTATTCTTTTACTCTTGATAAGACTTGATCTCTATGCATTATGCCTAGCTTAAAGGCATAAAAGGAAGCGCTTTTGGGAGGCAGCCCAATGAATAAATTTTTATTTTGCTTTTGTTGTGTCTTGATGTTGTTAACTACAGTAGCGTCATCATTGTATCTTTGCTTTTCAATTTTGTGCCAAGTGTAGCCTCTGATTGCAAGAAAGTTCAAAAGTTGTGACGTGCTGTCCAGGAAACAGATTCTGTCCTTGGATAGAAAAATTCGTATAAAATCACCAGATCATCTTTTTGGTCTGAATTTTTTTCGACAGCGTGCTCTATATAATTGTCTTTCGTGCGTCTGTTTTGAGTTTTTTGATTAGAGTTGCAGAAGTGCCCCTAAAAAATCATTTACTACCTGCTGTTCTGTTTTTCACAGATTCTGTCCTGTTTTGCCTTTCCTTCATTTTGCAAACCTAGAGCTTGCTTTTTCTTTTCAAAAACCTTTTGGCAATCTTGAGAAACAGTAGACCTTCAAGAATATCTTTATTTCCAGCAAGGAACAATTATTTTATTAAGGGTACTAACCTTGCTAATCAGATTATGATGAGTTATGTATGAAGGGAGTTTTCAAGTGTGCGAGGGAAGATGATAAAAAGATCCAGGAGTGTCAAACGCTCAAGCTTGGGGATGCCCCCATGCACCCCCAAGAAATATTCAAGGAGACTCAAGCGTCTAAGCTTGGGGATGGCCCCGTGCATCCCCTTCTCCATCAACATTATCAGTTCATCTTTCGTTCCACTATATTTTAATCACTTCATGTGTTATGTGCTATGCTTGGAGCGTCTTGCTTTTAGTTTTCCTTTTTAGTTTTCCTTAGCTTTTCATAACGAGTCGGAACTCAGCTTTCTTTATGTGGGAGAGAAACACATTCCACTTCCACCTAGAACATAACATAGAATTTTTCATGTCTATCTCTGCTGTGTGTTCTTTGTCTTTCAATAGCTACTGTCATGTTCAGCTCTCAGTTTTCATGCTTATCTTTTTAAAGAGCTTTTGTTTAGTTGGTTGCTTGAACTCTCTTTAGTTATCATGCTTATATTATTAAGAGAGTTTGCTTCCGTTGCATTGGTTGATATGTCTATGATAAAGATGCTACGTGCATAATGGCGCTTAGTAGTTCATGTTTTCTTATGGTTAGTCTCAAATAGCTGGGGGGTTCCCAATGTGTTATTGGAGTACCAACATGATTTGTTTGCCTATGATGTGGTATGGTTTAGTAATATCTTCCTTCGAGAATTTATTTTGATTGACTTGGCGTATGCTCACGCATATTTAAGACTGTAAAGAAAGTCTGTCAAGCCTTGATGATCTTTTGTTTCTGAGTAGCGATATAACTTCCATGCCCGATTCAATGTTGCTTTGTCGCTCTGCATGATTATGACCGTCATTGCTCTCTTAGTTGGTCGCTCCCAGGCTTTTGCTAACCTCCACCTGTACTAAGCGGACTGACTGCTTGTGCATCCAAATTCTTTTAAACCAGTTATGCCATATGAGTCCACCATACCTTCCTACATGGTATTTACCTGCCATTCCTAACGGAGACTTGCATGTACCATCTCGAAATTATTCAAAAAAATGCATTCCTATTTTGTGCCTCTGTTTTAAGTTCATGAGGAAGTAGTAGCTAATTCATGATCTTTTTAAGTTGGACAAGCTTCACCCCGGGATTGCATGTATAATGTGCAAACCCATAATACGAGAAGGAACTGTCATTGAGTGCGCCCGGCTCAAAATTAATATAACAATCAAACCCTCCTTCACGCTTTGTTCATGAGAAATCAGAGAACTTTGGCAGTGCTAAACAAAGGAGATTAAGAGGATGTGATCGTCCTCATTCGGGAGCCGTTCCTCGAAACTTGTCCATCTCAAGAAGTGATTGTGTTGTCTACTAGCATTCGTTGACGGAACATGCATAATCAAAAAAATATTATTACCTCTGTTTTTAAAACCAAGAGCTCTGGTACATGTTTTGTCTTTGTTTCCGACTACGGGTTTTCAACCTTGCCAACAAAAGCCACGGTTCGAGAGTCTCCACCTTCTTTTAAAAGCACCAACTACTGAGAGCATGATTGTCATTCTGAGTGTAATGTGCATTGTCCCAAAGTAGCATTGTCTTTTGCATGATTGTGATATCGTTTATTCTGAAATCATTGTATCTAGTCATCACTTAAACCTTGGAGGTGCCCCTGCATTTATGTTTTGCTTCACTAAAGGGGGCAAGCGAGATATCACTTTATCATATTTGCACACCATGTTCATTACAAATCTATTTGAAGTTTCAGTATCATATTGTAAAACTTTCAGTTCTTTGTGATTTTCTCATGAGGCAACTTAATTACTAGAGGTTCATTGTCTCAGTAAGCTTTTGTCATGTGACTATGAAAAAGTCCTATATGGTTAATAGCATGTCACCACAGAAATTATTCTTGTTATCATTTACCTACTCGAGGACGAGCAGGAATTAAGCTTGGGGACGTTGATACGTCCAAAACGTATCTATAATTTCTGCTTGCTCCATGCCTCTTTTGGGTGATATTGCTATGATATTTATACACTTCCATACACTTTTGATCATATTTGGACTAACCTTAACTCAGCGCACCCCAGTGCCAGTTTCTGTTTTCGGCTGTTTTTATATTTCAGGTTTTCCCATTACGAGAACTGCCAGAAAAATCCCGGAAAAATTATATAAAAAATCAGCGTTCCAGAAGCTACCAGGCACCCGAAGCATAGCCGGAGGGGGGCCACCAGGGCTCCAGGCGCCCTGGTGGCGCCCCCCTGGCCGCGCCGGGGGGGCGCCTGGGCCCCCCGAGCCTCGTCTGATGCCCCCCTTTGGCATATATTTATACCGTCTCCCGAAACCCTCGAGACGGGAACCCTTTTTCGCGATCTCATCTCTGTTCCGCCGCCGCCGCCGCTTCCAAGATCGGGAGCACCAGGAGAACTCTTCCCGGCACCCTGCCGGAGGGGAGGATCACCACCGGGAGCTTCTCCACCACCATGGACGCCTCCCGGATGAGTTGTGAGTAGTCTCCCTTGGACCATGGGTCCATGACCAGTAGCTATGTGATGTTCTCCTCCCGTTCTTGTGCTTCACTAATTGGTCCTCGCGAGCTGCCGTACATGATCGAGGCACATATGTAATCTTTATGCTGTTGCTATGATGAGTTTGTTGGGATCCGATGGATTATGAGATTATGTTCAGATTGTGTTTGAGTAATATATTTGATTCACCTCTTTTATATTTATGTTTGTAAGTAATTCTTGCATGTTCTCCGTTGTTATTTATTGCTTTGGCCAAGTAGTAGGTAGTGACTCCAAGAGGGAACGTTATGCTTGATTGTGGGTTCATGCCCCTCGATTACTAGCTTGAGTGACAGAAACATGAGTCTAGGGGATGTGTTGTTGCCACAAGGGGGAAAACAACGGTGCTTGTGCCCGCGGGTGCAAGGATTGTTTACTTTACGCAAAGTTCTTTTAATGCAGTTGTCTGTTGCTTTGAGTTTACACTATGGGTGGGACTCGCAACTTAATACCAGCGAGATGTTCTGGATAGATATCTAAGGTGGATGATTAGTAGTAGATGCAGATGGATTTCGGTCTACTTACCTTGGCGTACCGCCCATGCTTTGAACCTCTACCTTTCTTGCAACTTAGTCAGCATTGGTTTGCGCACATGGTCCTGTCAATTGCCCAGCTGTAATTCGTTTACCTCACATAGCTGTTTTATCGTCTTTTGGGAGAGAGACATCACTAGTGAACATCATGAGACTCCGGTCCATATTACCATCATTGATCACATCCGCTATTTACTTTCCGTTTTTACTTACTATTGCAATTATACCTATCACTATTATCACTTGCGTTTGATCCTTTGTAAACTACAAGGCCGGAGGGATTGACAACCTCTCTGTACTCGTTGGGAGCAAAGTTATTTGTATCTGTGTGCAGGTCCACGTTGATTGTTAATATCTGGCGCCGTTAGCAGTTGACACCTTCTTATTGAAACTGGGAGTCTCAGGGAAATCGATCCTTGGTATTGCCAAGGGAAATCTTCCGCTACACTGCATCTCAAACCTTCCACTTGGGGTAACCAACGAGGGGCGAGAAGCCATCAGGCCCTAGTGGTCACACCAACCTCAGGGAGCTTTTCAGCTCACGACACCCACAACTTCTCCTTGGATGGGTGTCGCGAGGGGGGCTAGGCACGAGGGCTATGCTCAGGTCACGCCTGGCAGACGCCACCCTACCAGGTGCCCAGACACCTGGCCTTCTCGTGCCCCCATCCCAGGAGAAGGCTCGTGGGCAAGGTATGGTGCTTGTTCTCCTTCATGAAGAGCCGTTCGTACGTCAAGGGGGACCCCTGGGCATCACGACCCAGGGGCCCAACTGGCCACGTAGCCCCTCATCCCTTGAGCCTAGTTATGACAATAACCCCGGTCCTCCGTAGGGCTCAATGGCGATCGAGGTATGCGCGGGGTTGGGCCCTGCCGACGCAGAACGAAAACGGGATCGCTTGAACGTCAAGGGGGACCCTTGGGCATCGCGACCCAAGGGCCTCACTGGCCACATAGCCCCTCACCCCTTGAGTCTAGTTACTGCGGTAACCCTGGTGTCCGGAGGGCTCAGCAACGAGTATAGTTACTACGGTAACCCCGGTCATCCAGAGGGCTCAGCGGCGGTCGAGGTATGCGCGGGGTTGGGCCCTACCGACGCAGAGCACCTAAAGCAAACATGAAAGTTAGCAAGCATGGAATCATCTAGCTATTACAATAACGTCAAGTCTTTTCAAATTCAACCAAGTTCTTACGCCTCCCCGAGGCACTCGCACTTCTCTCACTAAACAGGATGGATGAAGCATCGCCAAGCACAACATCACCGGTCTACACCTTTTTAGGTTCCGATGGTGGCAGCCGGGAGAAACGTCTCCACCGACCATGTGGCTTCTGTTCCAGGGCCTCGGGGGCGATCGTTGCCGCGATGGTGGCAGACCGGAGAAACGTCTCCACCGACCATGTGGCTTCTGTTCCAGGGCCTCGGGCGTGATCGTTGCCGCCTCCTCACGAAGGCGCTCGGACGCCAAACCTTGCCTCAAGGGAGGGGCGATAGGAATCAAGCACCATCTGACCTCAGGAATCGCTAAAGATAAGTTTTCAATGCCGCACCCGCTTGCATACATACACCACCACTTACTATAGTTACGAAGCCTTTCTCGAGGGACCAGTCGGCAGCTGCCTGGACGCCAAGAGGGACCTCCTGAGCATTGTGCCTCGGGGGCTCTTACTGGATTCTGGACCCCTCGCCTCCTGGCCTTGGCCACGGTGCCGCGACTTGGCATATCAGCACAGGCCGAGGCTGGTTCCGGGACTGGGTCTCACATGCGTAGGGCCTTAAGCTACCTCAAGAACGAAAGAAAGGGGAAACCGTGCTCTAACAAAGGAATCGTGCAAGACATAAGTTTATAACGCTAGATAGTAACAAAAGTATTACGAGAATTTACATGTCCTTGTGAAGCCCTCCATGATGTCCCGCAGGAACTAAGCTAAGGAAGATGCTCCCAAGGAACTCGGCTTGGACTCCTTCAACAACGGCGACGCCGGAAGGACACCGTTTCCCTCCGACGATAGGGGAGGCGGCTTGGCGGCTCGTATCTCTCAACAGAGCTCGAGGCCGTCTCAGGGGTAGCATAACTACTATCAAGAGAGTCGGAGATATAGCCAACAGCGAGCGCTTCGCTGCCCTGACAACATGGGGAATGGTCGCCGGCGAGCCCATTCCCCGCGCCACACGGCAGTCAGAGGCCGTCCGCCCCGAAGACTTTGAAGGTCATCGCGCTCGTCGTGTCTAGCGCGAAGTGAAGAATGTGCCTCCCGGTGGGGGCGCAGGCGCGACGCACCACACCTCAGCCCCAGGTCATGAAGACCTGGCCAGAAGAAACCACCTCCACGTCAGCGTGCGAAGGAGAAAGGCGACACCCTTCGTGCCTCAGCTCCATCGTCACTCGGCCACGAGTCAGGAGTACCTCCCTCATGAACGGCGGAAGAAGGATCCAGGAATGCGGAGGGGCCCCCGCCCATACGATGAACTCGCGGGCATCATCCTCCGAATGGGACGGTAGCAGGGTGCGAGGAGACGCCCGTCTCTTCGGGCGACTGGAGGAGCCACCCCTATCGCCGCCCCCGCTCAGTCTGCCTGCCGATGAGATGTGCAAGGGAAGCGGAAATCCTGGTGGAGCCCGCGTGCACCATGTGCGAGCGTCCACCGGCCTCAGGGACGCACCCGGAGAATAACGGCGCCTCTTCTTCGAGAGGAGCTGTTCGGGCTCCGCCATCGGGCTCTTCCCTTTCTCCGCGGCCGAGAATCTGCGTACCGGCGCCATGGAACCCTGGGAGCAATGGAAACGTGGGGATCGGCCTGCAACGGTCAAGTGATAGGTGTGGAGCCTCACCCCCTGTTTATAAGCCAAGAAGAGCAACCGGCGGCCACTCACGCGCAGCCATAATGGCCCCGCTGCACGCGCCAAGGAGTTGTCAAATCACACGGTTGCCAAGATTGTGTGGGAAGTGGAGTCGCTTGCGTCCCATCCAACCATCACGCGCCAGCCTGGCCCGCAGCCTTTTTGGGGCCCGCGGCGCTTCGTCCTCGACTAAGGCTTCGCCCTGAAGCCAACTCCGCGCACGCCTTGGGCCTGGGGGCTACTGCCGGCGTCCTGGTAACCAGGGTACCCAGACTTGCCTGTCTGTGGGCCGCGACGCACTCCTACAAGCGGCCTGGTATGACCCAGCTACTCGACCAGCTGCTCAAGACCCTCGCGAGGAGAACGTCGCCAAGACCTCCTTGGGAGCGTCCTCGGCAAGGCATTCCGGAGGGGCGGAGAATCCAAGGCCAAGCCTGCCTCAGGAGGAGGCAGTGATGTCAGCAATGATGCACCGCGCCAGTGAGTGCCAGCGTCCGCCAGCAGCACAGTTGCCATTTCGGTGCAAAGGAGACAGCACAGCCGTTGGTTCCCAAGGAGCGGGGCAAAGGTTTCCTCTTTGGTGCAACAAGACTGAAGACCGCAAGGACGATAAGGAGGATGTCACCATCGAGCCCACCACCGTGTCACCGCCTGATCCTTTTGCAGGCGAAGACTGCTTTTGTCAGGGTAGGAACATCCTTGTGTCTCCGCTCAAAAAATGGCCGTTGTGGAATCCCTCCCCGCCTAAACATTTCGGGGGAAGAGGGCCGTGGCCGCCTATATAAGTAGCTAGAACCTCCACCGCAGAGGGAAAGAGGATGATCGATTCACACACTTGACCACCGCACAACAAGCAAGAACACTAGCCTCCTGACCCTCCTGAGCTCGCCTCCTGAGCTCAGGAACTCTTGTACCAGTTCATATTCTAGCTCGCCCGGAGTCAATCCACCAAAGCAGGAAGTAGGGTATTACACCTCACGGTGGCCCGAACCTGGATAAACTCTTGTGTGCTTGTTTGTTGTTTGCTTGAATCCTTCCACCGAGACGAGAGCGAGGCGCTAGGTTGACGTGAGTGGGAGAGATCTTCGTTCACGCCGCTGTGTTCGAACTTAACGGGTTTTGCGGAGCCCTGAATCCGACAGTTAATCCTATTTCGAAGACATCGTCCCATACTTCTAATTTGTAATCGAACAATAACAACATGGCTCCTAATTTGCGGATATGAACCCAAATGCTCGTGGTGACTGCAAACTTTTTACGGCAAAAAACGGAAGGGCAGAAATCTTCAAAATCTGTACAACTCCACATGATTGGATCTAAAAAGAGCAAAGAGATCCTTACCAGAGCCTGATAACAAGCCTACTTGCGTGCTCCTCCTCCGTTGCCGCTGCAGCGGCGAAGGCGGCCGCGATTGGAAACTGGGGTTTAGCGTGGGTGGAGGGTGTCGAAGACGGAAAAACCGCAACATGGGCGTTGTACGCTAGTACCTGGGCCTCCAGTAACAATCACAAAGACACCAAGTGCACTAGGCCAGGCCCAATATGTCCAGAACTATGCAGGGGCTATACCTGGCCAAACCTCAGGCCGGGCCGGGCCGGGCTTCGGGCAAGGCCTAGCCAAGCCCGGGGCAAAAAACCAAGGCCCAGGCCCGGCCTGGCCATTGGGCATGTTTTTTGGGCCAAGCCCGGCCCGAACGCAAAAAAGCCCGTCGGGCCTCAGGCCACGGGTCGGGCCTCTTCAGGAAAGCGCAAAAATGATGGGCCCGGACCTGGCCCGGCTAGGTCATCGGGTTCAAAATCTAGGCCCGAGCCCGGCCCAGCAGCAGCGTCGGGCCGGGAGGGGTCAGACTTTTTCAGGGGTGGTCGGGGCGGGCTGCCCATGGCCAGGACTAGCGGGGGTCATGCAATTGGAAATAGCAGCAGGACGGTAGCCTGGGCGACAGTACCTGTTGTCCCTGGCCGTGGGCTACTTGCACACCTGGGAGGGGGCCCTGGATATTGGGGGCCCGGGGCGGCCGCCCCCCTCCCCCCACCCCTCCCCTGGGTTGTCCCTGCAAATACATGCATCCCAAATATATCTCTAACATCCCCCGCAGTCGTAACAGTAGTGTTGCGAACAACAGGACGCCGCGGGCGGTCAGACTGAAGAGAATAGAAGCCGACGGGCTGGCATCCCCCCGCAGTCGCAGTGGGAGTGTCATGGACTGCGTCGCGCTACGGACGCATGGACTGGAGAGGAAGCCGAGAGTTGCTCAAGCGAGGTGATAGCCCTTTGTGCCATTGTCGATGTAGCCAAGAGCGTAGGGTGGTGTACCGTGGTCGAGGTAGCCATGCGAAGAACGCCGTGGTCGATGTGGAGTTGGGGGAGCTGGTGTCGAGGAAGTCGACGTGGAGTCGCGGGCGCAAGGAGGCCGTGTTAGTCATAGGCACAGTGGTGTCGAAGTAGTGGTGCGCTGGGAAGAAGATGTTGTTGACGACGTGTCTCACCGGGTTTCCCAAGCCCGGAGACACATTGTGGACGAAGGCACACATCGGTGTTGCCAACATCGGGCATGCGTAGACGGACGAAGTCGATGTTGACGATGCGCTGCTACAAGTTTGCCAGGCCCGGGAACACGTCGTGGGCGAAGGCGCGCATCGGTGTTGCTAGCACAGGTCATGTGTAGACGAGGAGCCTGCACAAGCTGTACGGCATGTCGAGGAGTCGGAGGGGCCAGCAGAGAAGGACTCGACGATGGTTCTGGCGCCAATCAACACGGGGCCGATGTCGCCAACGGTGGTCGATGTATACGAAGTGGTCGTGGAAGATGACAGCGACACTGGCGACGGGCTGTTGCTTGACGAAGACGAGGGGGTGGACAGCGGGGCCATTCGAGCGAGCGAGCAGCAACGGTGCCAAAGAAGAGCGGCGACGGTGGCTAGGTTAGTAGGGCGGCGGCGATGCTCGAAGTAGGCGATGAAGAACCCGACAGCATGACGAAGACCAACGTAGACGGTAGTGTTTCGGCACCAAGGGAGGCAGTGCGGCGCATACCATGAAAAGTCGACGCGCGGGGACGATGGAGTGGACCGCAGGCCGCCGCGCTACAAGCCGAAGGGGCGACGCAGTGACCCCAGACAAGTCGGGGCGACAGCAGGAAGACCTCGTGGCGGCGGCGGTGACCATGGGTGGCAGTGCAACAACCTGATGGGGTGGCGCAGCGGCGGAGCGCGGGTCAAGTGCAACCACAAGGACAACCTCGGGCAACGGCGGAGACCACGTGCCACGCTCACTACGGCCCGATGGGGCAACGCAGAGGCAACGCGAGGGTCAGTGCAGCCACGGGGACGACCTGGATAGGATGGCCTCAGGGCAGCAGTAGACCACAGGGCGCGACACTATGGCCCGGAGGGGCGACGCAACGGCAAAACGCTCGGCTGTGTAGCCATGGGGAGAACCACAAGGCGATGGCGTTGCGGCCCGACGGGCCACGCAGCGGCAGCGCGATGCTCGATCGGTGGAGGGGCGCGTTGTACTTGGGGACAGTCTTCACGGGAGCTTCGGAGGCGTGCGCAACCGACGGGCCAGGTCAGTCGCACGTAGTCCTGGCCATGGGCAGCCCGACCCGGCCCGACACTGCTCCCGGGTCGGGCTCGGGCCTAGATTTTGATCCCGATGACCTGGCCGGGCCGGGCCCGTCATTCTTGCGCTTTCCTGAAGAGGCCCGCCCCGTGGCCCGAGGCTCGGCGGGCTCTTATGCTTTCGGGTCGGGCTTGGGCCCAAAAAATAGGCCTGATGGCCGGGCCGGGCCGAGCCCGGGCCTAAGTTTTTTGCACCGGGCTTGGCTAGGCCCGGCCCGAAGCCCGAGGTTTTGCCAGGTATAGTCGCACGGCATAGATGACGCATTGTGGCGCTGGCGGGTGATCAATCCTATTGCGCACGAGGTCGAGGACGCCGATCGCTGGAGGCGGGGTGGCGGCGGAGTCCAAGATGAAGCCAGCGATGACGGCTTAGACAACGAGTCCAACGCAAGCGGCAGAAGGCAGCCGGCAATGGGGCCGCAACCAACGCGCCCAAGATAGCCGACGATATGGCCGCAGTCGGCGATGGGGCCGCACAGACACGGCGGAGGCGGTGGATGATGAAGAAGTCCCAGTCTGAGTAGGGCGGTAATGGCCGGCGTAGGCCGACAGGCGGGCCGACGCATGAACGGCGGCATGCCGTGACGGACCGCCCCAACCCGCGTGGCCGCCGGGTCGAAGGAGAGGCCAGTCGGTCGCACCGGTGTCGAAGTAGAGGCACACGTGGGTAGACGACGGCGACGGGCAACACAAACCGATTTTAGATCGTAAAACCAAAAGAAAATCACTAATTTTAAATGACCGGCGAGAGAGAGAGAAAAATCCGGATCAAAGGATCCCGAAAAAGATTCTCTAGGGCAGCCAGCCAACACGATCGTCAGACGAACCCTAGGTACAGGTGACGCGGCCCCCGATAGCGGTCATGGCGGTCGACCGCCACACGCAGGGTGGAAGCGGCAGGCAACATCTAGGGTTTTGATCGGTTATGCTGATACCATATTAGAAGAGATAGAGATGATTGGTGGAATAGTTGATGGATGTATTAGAGCATCTCTAGCAGAACCCGCAAAACGGGCGACCCGTAAAAATTCCGGCAAGTATACGGGCTCGGCTCTCGCCAGAACAGAGCGTGTATACTCGCCCGGCCCGTAATGTTTTTTACCATGGCCCGCAAACTTCCCCTCTGAAGTCGTATATCTGAGGGTTTGCGGGATAGATACGGATCGAAACCCTATCCCCCCGCCGCCGCGTTTCACCGCAATCCCCCACTCCCTCCCTTCCATTTCTTGCCGCCGATAAGCCCTCCAGCCGCCATGTGGGCCGCATGTGGAGCTCCGGGCGCAGCTCCGACAAGGGCGGCGACCCCGAGCGCGAGCGGTGTGTCCATGCGGACGGCGCGATGAAGCGCGCGGTCAAGAGGTGGACCAACCAAGACCTCCAGCCGTTGTCGTCGCTCCTCCATCGCGAGACGGAGGAGTACGACCGCCGGCACGGGCAGACGCCGTCATCGGCCGCGGGCTCCTCCACGGCCGCGGGCTCTTCCCGCATGGATCTTCTCCCTATGAAGAGGGAGTGGGCGGAGTTTGTCGCCGTCAAGCAGGAGCCAGAGGACCCCAAGCTCGTCGCCGTCAAGCAGGAGCCGGAGGAGATCGAGCGTCGAGGCGTCGTCGGACCCGAAGATTTCGTCGCCGATGTCAGCACGGTCACGGCCGTCATTGCCGAACGGAGCTTGCGAGAGGAGGAGGAGCGCCACCTCCACGATGAGGAGCTCCAAGACCTACTTTTCAAGCAGGCGGTCACGGCCAACCTGGCCGGGAAGGACAAGGACGATGAGTGGCGGCGCATCCGCGAGGAGCAGAGGGAGAAGTACGTCAACCTCGTCAGCTTCGATGAGCAGGACTGAGCTCCTCCACCGCTTCGGCCTCGCCGCCGCGAGCTCGTCCATTTTGGTAGCCGCCTCGTGCCCACAGAGCCCCACCTCCTCTAGTAGTAGAATGTATGTATGATCATGTAGTGTGTGATAAACTATGAACGATCAGCGCGTGATTTCGCCCTGCAAAATAGTTCGGCCTCGAACTGTAAACACCATATGCTGGTTCGTATTATGCGGGGTCTACTACAGATGCTCTTATTGAGCCCCGAGGGCGAGTATATATATTCAGTACAAGACTTAGAGGGCAAGACGCCTCTCCTAAAGATAAGGTAGAAGACGGATTACAAATCCTAGATAGCCAAATACATGCATCTCGGATATATCTCTAACAAAAACAACCCATCAGGATTCCAGTATAGGTGGTCCCTGGATTTATTTCAGGCATTTCGACGATGTACGTCCAAGGTGAGGAGATGTTCTTGTCGAGTATGAAGACGTCTAGACAACTTTGTCAGCCTCGAGAAGTTGTATCAACTCAATAGTTCGACTATGCTAATAAAAGATAAAATGTGCATTTGTACGGCATGTGTGGTATGAACAAGCGTGAGCGGACGTGTGCAACTTAACTTTGGCTAGGTTGATCTATATAAAATCGGCCATCTAAATGAGAGGAGCTGATTAACATCTATCGGTGCATCTTTGCCATTAATACGCGTACAATAATCTTATAAAAGGTACTAGATAATATAAGAGAGTACAGTTTGGCGCAAATAATAAGTGTAGTTTTATCTTCATACTCAAACTAATGAAAAGACATCTATTACAAACACAACACAAAGGGTTCCTGGTTGTTGGAACCCTAGCCGCCACCAGGAGAGGCCAATCTTCCAGCGCCATCCTCTGGCGGCTCCCCTCCGCTGGCGACCTCGATCGTCGGTGGTGAGGGGGAGGGGGGTCGCCAAATCCATGCGTGTGGATCATTTTTACTTCCTCGTACTCTAGATTTTTAGCATGTTCATTATTTTGGCTTCGGCGGCGACGATGACGGCGTTGAATAAAAACTATTCGGATCCTTCCCTGACGAGGCCATCGGTCATATGGTTGGGGATGAATTTGGAAACTAGATTTTTTAAGTAAGGATGGCGTGGCGGCGGCATCCTCATGGTGGACATGTGTCCTCTGGTTCCGCCGTTGTGACGGCGTTTGCTCCAGCATCGGCACGGAGCTTGAGGGGTAGTCCACGAGTGGATGCAGATTGTGGTCTGCATCGACGATATCTGAAAGATGGAACATGTGCTGGGTTCATGCTTTGTGGATGGCATGTATTGTTTCCTTCTTTGGCGTCTTAGTCATGGTGGGGTGCCAGATCTGTAGTTCGATGGCGTGTCCGGGGTGTTGCCCCGTTTTGATTCATTCAACGGCAAGGGCTTCACTTTTGGTGAGCCACCTTGAAGGTCCGCAAAGCTGCATATCAGCGATGGAGCCGCGTCGAGCACAGGTGAGGAGGTGATCAGTCATCCTTTCCTTCGATGGCTATTGTGCTGGTGCCGGAGGCAAGTGACGGGCATTGGCTCAAGCTCAGAGATGTTCTACTATCTTTTCAGTTTTGTCATGTCGGTCGTTACGTGACTTGTATTTTGATCTTTATCATATGAATGAGACATGTATTACCATGCAAAAAAACACAACATAAAAGGGGTATGTCCTAAACAAATCATCAAGACGCGTCTCGAGAAGCGGGGCCACCCCGAAGAGTGACAACTCTATCTAAAATGTCCTTGATCATGCATCAACTACTCTCGGATGCCTAAGCGGAGATGGTGAGTGGACAATGGGAATCGATCATTCCCGAGAAAGCCGTCATCTTTGACTCGCCATAAGTTACAAACATAGCGGCCATGAAGATCAACTTGATCAGTGACAAGCATGGAAGAACCACATCATAGAACCTCAAAGCCGAGCCTCCGCATGGGATGCTTCCACCAGAGCAACGACTCCAAAACGCTGCCATCGCCGATCCGGCATGAACCTAAGCTTTCGCCCGAAACACAATCCAAGCAAGAGGGGAACGACACCCTTGGGCACCATTGCTGCCATCACTGATCGACGTTGAGCAGCATTTTCATCTATAATGACGCACACCTCCCATCGGATTGGGGCCACGCTGTCTATGATGGGTCACACCGCCGCCGCCACAACACCTCGCCAACGAGGCCAAAACGCCGCGGAACAAAGACACCCCGCGCGGTGGGGTACACGATTGTTGGAAATATGCCCTATAGGCAATAATAAATTGGTTATTATCATTTTTCCTTGTTCATGGTAATCGTTTATTATCCATGCTATAATTGTATTGATTGGAAACTCAAATACATGTGTGGGTACATAGACAACAATGTGTCCCTAGTAATCCTCTACTAGACTAGCTCGTTGATCAAAGATGGCTATGATTTCCTAGCCATGTACATGCGTTGTCATTTGATAACAAAGTCACATCATTAGGAGAATGATGTGATGGACAAGACCCAAACTATAAACATAGCATATGATCGTATCAAGTTTATTGCCATCGTTTTCTCCATGTCAAGTATATATGTCCTATGACCATGAGATCATGCAACTCACTGACACCGGAGGAGTACCTTGTGTGTACCAAATGTCGCAACGTAACTAGGTGACAATAAATGTGCTCTACAGGTCTCTCCGAGGGTGTCTGTTGAGTTGACATGGATCAATTATGGGATTTGTTACTCCGTATGATGGAGAGGTATCTCAAGGCCCACTGGGTAATACAACATCACAAGAAGGTCAAGCAATGTGACTAATGGGTTAGCCACGTGATCTTGTATTACGGAACGAGTAAAGAGACTTGTCGGTAATGAGATTGAACTAGGTATGGAGATACCGACGATTGAATCTCGGGTAAGTAACATGCCGATAAACAAAGGGAACTACATACGAGATAAGATGAATCCTTGACATCGAGGTTCGACCGATAAGATCTTCGTAGAATATGTGGGAACCAATATGGGCATCTAGGTCCCACTATTGGTTATTGACCGTAAAGGTGTCTCGGTCATGTCTGCATAGTTCTCGAACCCGCAGGGACTGCACACTCAACGTTTGGTGACGATGTAAGTATAGTTAAGTCATTATGGTGGTTACCAAAGGTTGTTCGGCGTCCCGGATGAGATCCCGGACATGACGAGGAACTCCAGAATGGTCCGAAGGTGAAGATCGATATATTGGACGAAGGGCATTGGAGTCCGGAATTATTTCAGGGTACCCGGTGATGACCAGCATGACCGAAAGGTGTTTCGAGGGGCCTCGACAAGTGCCGGGAGGGCTCATGGGCCAAGGGGAGGGGGCAAACCCGCCCACTAAGGAGATGTGCGCCCCCTCACCCCTTCCAACGTTGCCAGTGGAGGTGGGGGCGCCAGCCTAGGGTTCCCACCCCTTTGTCTTGGGGGCCAAGTCTCCTAAGGGGGAAACCCATCTAGGGATTCCCTCTAGTGGCCGCTGGCCCTAGATGGGATCCTATAGGGGGCACCCCTCTCCCCCTTCCCCTATATATAGAGAGGTAGAGAGAGGGCAGCCACACCTTTTAGATACGGATCTACGCCTCAGTGCTGCCCTTCCTCTCCCTCGTAGCCATCTTCCTCTTTGTAGTGCTTAGCAATACTATATTAAGATTCCACCACCGCCACCACGCCATCGTGCTGCCGAAGGACTCGAGATACTACTTCACCATCGCTCGCTGTATCGAGAAGGTGAAGGCGCCATCAGGCTATAAATGTGTTGAACATGGAGGTGTCGTCCGTTGAGCGCTAGGTCGGAGTTCGCGGGACAGATCGTGATTGGATCGCAAAGAAGTTCGACTGCATCAACTGCGTTTCTTAACGCTTCCGCTCAATGATCTACAAGGGTATGTAGATCCAATCTCTCCTCTCGTAGATGGTCATCTCCTAGATTGGATCTTGGGTGTTCGTAGGAATTTTTTTGTTTCCCATGCAATGTTCCCCGACAGTGGCATCATCAGTTAGGTGTATGCGTAGATGACATCACGAGTAGAACACAAAGGATTTTGTGGGCGTTGATATTCAGATTGCTTCCTTCCTTGGTCTTTTCTTGATTCAGCAGTATTGTGGGATGAAGCGGCTCGGACCAACCTAATATGTCTCCAACGTATCTATAATTTTTTATTGTTCCATGCTATTATATTATCTGTTTTGGATGTTTTATATGCATTAATATGCTATTTTATATTATTTTTGGGACTAACTAACCTAGAGCCCAGTGCCAATTTATGTTTTTCTCTTATTTTTGAGTTTCGTAGAAAAGGAATATCTAACGGAATGAAACTTTACGATGCTTTTTCTTGGACCAGAAGACACCCAGTGGACTTGGAGACCAAGTCAGAGGAGCCCCGAGGCGGCCACAAGGGTGGAGGGTGCACCCAAGGGGGTAGGGCGTGCCCCCCTACCTTGTGGGCCCCTCGCAACCCCCCTGACCTACTTCTTTCGCCTATATATTCTCAAATATTCTAGAAACCATAGAGGATGCATCAAAACCACGTTTCCATCGCCGCAACCTTCTGTACCCGTGAGATCCCATCTGGAGGCCTTTTCTGGTACTCTGTTGGAGGGGGATTCAACCACGGAGGGCTTCTACATCAACACCATTGCACTTCCAGTGAAGCGTGAGTAGTTTACCACAGACCTACGGGTCCATAGCTAGTAGCTAGATGGCTTCTTCTCTCTCTTTGATTCTCAATACCATGCTCTCCTCGATACTCTTGGAGATCTATCTAGTGTAATCTTCCTTTGCGGTGTGTTTGTCGGGATCCGATAAATTGTGGATTTATGATTAGGTTATCTATGAATATTATTTGAATCTTCTATGAATTCTTATATGCATGATTTGGTATCTTAGTAATTCTCTTCGAACTATCGGTTTGGTTTGGCCAACTAGATGGGTTTTTCTTGCAATGGGAGAAGTGCTTTGCTTTGGGTTCAATCTTGCGGTGTCCTCACCCAGTGACAAAGTAGGGGTACCGAGGCACGTATTGTATTGTTGACATCAAGGATAAAAAGATGGGGTTTTCATCATATTGCTTGAATTTAATTCCTCTACATCATGTCATCTTACTTAAGGCGTTACTCTGTTCTTCATGAACTTAATACTCTAGTTGCAGAATCGTTTCGGATGATGTGTGGAGTAATAGTAGTAGATGCAGAATCGTGTCGGTCTACTTGACACGGACGTGATGCCTATATTGCATAATCATTGCCTTAGATATCATCATAACTTTGCGCTTTTCTATCAATTGCTCGACAGTAATTTGTTCACCCACCATATTATTTGCCTTCAAGAGAGAAGCCTCTAGTGAAACCTATGGCCCCCGGGTCTATTTTCCATCATACTAGTTTCCGATCTATTATTTTGCATTCTTTTACTTTCCAATCTATAAACCAAAAACCCAAAAATATTTTATCTTTTGTTTATCTATCTCTATCAAATATCACTTTTGCAAGTGATCGTGAAGGGATTGACAACCCTTTTATCGCGTTGGGTGCAAGTTGTTTGATTGTTTGTGCAGGTATTGGTGATTTGTGCGCTCATCTCCTACTGGATTGATACATTGGTTCTCAAAGTAAGGGAAATACTTATCTCTACTTTGCTGCATCACCCTTTCCTCTTCAAGGGAAAAACCAATGCAAGCTCAAGAAGTAGCACAACCTTACATGTCCACGTACATGAGACCGGATCCATCGACAGACATGCAACTTGTTGCATAAAGATGGCTGGCAGGTGTCTGTCTCTCCCACCTTACTTGAATCAAATTCGACAAAGGTGGTCCTTGTAGAAGGTTGAATAGCAATTTTCATATCACCGTTGTGGCTTTGCGTACGTAAGAATCGTTCTTGCTAGATACCCATAACAGCCACGTAAAACATGCAACAACAATTAGAGGACGTCTAACTTGGTTTTGTAGGGTATGTTGTGATATGATATGGTCAAAGACATGATGAGATATATTTGATGTATGAGATGATCATGTTTGTAATAGTATATATCGACTTGCATGTCGATGCATACGGCAAACGGCAGGAGCCATAGGGTTGTCTTTAAACTATTGTACGACATGCGTGCCAATCATTAAGCGCTATGTAATGATTTACTTTATTGCTAAGCAGTAGCTAGCCGTGATGGCGGCATAATGATGGAGATCATGGTGTCATGCCGGTGACGATGGAGATCATGTCGGTGCTTTGGAGATGGAGATCAAAAGCACAAGATGATGGCCATATCATGTCACTTATGATTTGCATGTGATGTTAAATTGTTAATCCTTTTATGCATCTTATTTTGCTTAGGACGACGGTAGCATTATAAGGTAATCCCTCACAAGAAAATCAAGATAAAATTGTGTTCTCCCCAAGTGTACACCGTTGCAAAAGTTCGTATTTTCAAAGCACCACGCGATGATTGGGTGTGATAGACTCTACGTTCACATACAACAGGTGCAAACCAGTTTTGCACATGCGGAACACTTGGGTTAAACTTGCCGAGCCTAGCATGTAAAGACATGGCCTCGGAACACAAGAGACCGAAAGGTCGAGCAAAAGTCATATAGTAGATTTGATCAACATGGAGGTGTTCACCATTGAAACAACCTCATCCCACGTGATGACGGACTTGGGTTGGTGAATTTGGATCATGTTACACTCGGACAACCGGAGGAATGTTGATTTGAGTGGGAGTTCTTAAGTAATATGATTAATTGATGAACACTAGTCTAAATTGTCTTTGAAAATTATGTTGAAGATCAATAGCTCGCATTGTAGCTCCCTGTTTTAATACGTTCCTGGAGAAAGACTAAGTTCAAAGATATTGTGAGAAATTATGCGGACTAGGGCCATATTCTGAGGATTGTCCTCACTACTACACAGAAGTCTTATGTCCCTGATGCACCGCTCGGTGTGCCAACCCCTCTAGCGTCGTCTCTGGATGTTGTGAACATCTGGCAGACACGTTCTGATGACTACTTGATAGTGTAGTGCGCCATGCTTTACGGCTTAGAACCGGGACTTCAAAGGCGTTTTGAACGTCATGGAGCATTTGAGATGTTCCAGGAATTGGAGTTTATTTTTGTGAAAATGCCAGGATCGAGAGGTATGAGACCTCCGATAAGTTCTATACCTACAATATGGAGGAGAATAGCTCAGCAGGTGAGCAAGTGTTCAGAATGTCTGGGTGCTACAATTGCTTAAATCAAGTGGGAGCTAATCTTCCAGATAAGATAGTTATTGACAGAGTTGTCCGGTCACTATCACCAAGCTACTAGAACTTCGTGATGAACTATAACATGAAAGGGGTGGAGATGATCCCAGAGTTGTTTGCGGTAGGTCACGAAGGTACAAATTAAGAATGAGCGTCAAGTGTTGATGGTTAACAAGACCACTGGTTTCAAGAAGGGCAAGGGAAAGAAGGGAAACTTCATGAATGGCAAGCCAGTTTCCGCTCCAGTGAAGAAACCCAAGGTTGAACCCAAACCCGAGACTAAGTGCTTCTATTGTAAGGGGAACGGTCACTGGTAGCGGAACTACCCCAAATATTTAGTAGATAAGAAGGCTGGTGACTTCAACAAAAGTATATTTTATATACGTGTTATTGATGTGTACCTACTAGTACTCCTAGCAGCACCTGGGTATGAGATACCAGTCCAGTTGCTAATATTGGTAACTCGAAACAAAAGCTGCGGAATAAACGGAGACAAGCTAAGGGCGAGGTGATGATGTGTGTTGGAAGTGTTTCCAAGGTTGATGTCATCACCATCACACGATCCCTCTACCTTCAAGATTAGTGTTGAACCTAGATAAATGTTATCTGGTGTCTGCGTTGAGGCATGAACATGATTAGATTGTGTTTATTGCAATACGATTATTCATTGAAGTCAGAGAATAATGGTTATTCTGTTTACATGAATAATACCTTCTATGGTCATGCACCCAACGTGAATGTTTATCGAATCTCGATCGTAGTGATACACATGTTCATAATATTGATGCCAAAAGATGTAGAGTTGATGATGATAGTACCACTTTCTTGTGGCATTGCCGCGTAGGTCATACTGGTGTAAACCGCATGAAGAAACTCCATGATGATGGACTTTTGGAGTCACTTGATTTTGAATCACTGGACACATGTGAACCATGCCTCATGGGCAAGATGACTAAAACCCCATTTTCCGGAACAATGGAATGGGAAAGTGACTTGTTGGAAATCATACATACAGATGTGTGCGGTCTGATGAGTATTGACGCGCGCGGTAGATATCGTTATTTCCTCCCCTTCACCGATGTTTGAGTAGATATGGGTATATTTACTTAATGAAGCATAAGTCTGAAACATTTCAAAAGTTCAAGCAATTTCAGAGGGAAGTTGAGAATCATCATAACAAGAATATTAAATTCCTATGATCCAATCGAGGGGGAGAATATTTAAGTTATGAGTTTGGCAATCACTTAAGACACTGTAGAATTGTTTCACAGTTTACGCCACCTGGAACACCACAGTGTAATGGTGTGTCTGAACATCGTATCGTACCTTATTGGATATGGTGCATTCTATGATGTGTCTTACCGATGTGCCACTATCGTTTTGGGGTTATGCATTAGAGACAGCTGCATTCACTTTAAATAGGGCACCATCTAAGTCTGTAGACACGACACTGTCGGTGTTCTAGGAACCAGGGTACCTAGACTTGCCTGCCTACGGCCCATGACGTGACTCCTTCACCGGCCTGGTACGGCCCATCTTCATCATCGACACTCAAGACCCTCACGAGGGGCCAAGCCTCGCAAGGAGTACGACATCGAGACCCCTAGAAGGAGCAGTCTCACTACACTAGCTCCAGAGGGGTGGAGATCTCTGTGCAAGCCCCCACCTCATGAGGTTAGGGTGACGCAAGCCATGACAACCAAGGCCAGGCGGGCGCCAGCGGGCGCAGGACGACAAGTTTCCTCTTTGGTGCTAAAGAGGCAAGCGTAGGTGCGGAGTCCCGAGGAATTAACCAAAGGTTTCCATTTCCATGCAACAAGACCAAGATCGCCAGGACGGCAGGACGGAGGTCATCACCGAGCCCACCGTGGCGTCAATTTCAGAAGCTTTGCACGCAAAGACCACCTTCAGTCAGGATGAGATGTACTAGTTGTCTCCCTTCAAATTTGGCCGTTGTGGGATCCCTTCCCGCCTACATTTTAGAGGGGAAGGACCAAGGCCACGATAAATATAGCTTAGCTACCACATAGAAGGGGACGGATCATTCAGACCACCTTCACCACCACAAGCAATAACACACCTCGCGAGGTTGTACCACCACTGTAGTAGTTCTTCCTCGGCCCACCTCGAGGCAATCCACCACATTGGAGGAGTAGGGCCACTCACCGATAGGTGGCCTGAACCTGGGTAAACTGCCCTGTGTCATTTCCTTTCCTATTCCTCGAGCTAGATCATATAGACGGCGAGTAGGCTGATAGGGGAAGTTGAGTTCTTTGCACGCACCCCAGTGTTCGAACTTACAAGGGTTTTGCGGAGCCTAGAATCCTACATTTGGCGCTCCAGGTAAGGGGTGCATCGGAGTCTCTCTTCCTCCGGTCAGATCGTCATCACCTTGCCATTCCCATGGCCGACGCTCCCCGAGGCCATGCTGAGCCCTGGGCCGCTTGGCCTACTCAGGCGGCGCCTTCCATTCAGGAGGACCTCAACTCCGCACTCCAAGCGGCTCGCGCGCCACCCAGTGCCGCCAGCCGTGGCTGGCGTGGGCCGCCGCCTCTCGCTTCTACCCTGCACCACAACCGCTCCACCACGCGATCCTCAAGCTACGCCGCGGTGACGGCACCACACACTCGTCGGGAGCACGCGAATATGCGAGCTGTGGTCGTCGTAGCGCGGGAATTGCTCCTATGCAGATTGACGGAGGTCGGCAACGACGCCTTGTTGGAGCGAGTCGCGGAGCTGCTGGATGTCGCGTGTAGGGGTGAGGCGCCTTTTTGCACCTTGCCCACGTCGTGAGCGCTGCTAGGGGCGCGCGCTGGCCTCTGCAGCGCCCATGCACCTCTCCTCGAGGAGCCCGAAGGACCTCATGGTACCGGCCCGAGCCGCGGCACCGCTCGCCTGGCTAGGATCGCGGTGCCTACAGGTGTGGCAAGCTCAGGCGGCCCCCTTTGGGGCCACACTGAGATGCTGCCCTGCGGTCACCACGGCCCCGCGCCGGGCCAAGAAGACAGAGATGACGAATGGCCAGGCAATAGCTCAAGGGCGAGAGCCACAAAGACCACCGCGCCCCTAGCGGCATACCCGTCGTATTCACCAAGAAGTCCTCAACTGTTTCCACCACCGGCCTAGGTGATGGGGCCGAGCGAGCCCGAGGCTCTCCGCAGGCCACCATGGGGCTTCATCGACGCCTTCATCAATGGCGGCCACCTGGTACAGCCGATATCTCATGAACATGATTACGCTGACCATAGACCGCATGTGAACCGAGCCTTGACAACGACCATGAACCTTAGGACGGCGGCCCTGTTGCAGGAAGAGGCAACGCACTGGGGGCTACGTGGTGGAGGCCCGGCACCAGGCCCCCCTCCACGCAACCCAGGGCAAGGCGCCGCCGCCGCAGTAGCGCATGCCACTCGGAGGTAGGCCCCTGCCGGGACCGGCTCCGGTGAGTGTAACACTCCAAAAATTTTGGATTTGTTTTTCTTCCAAACTTTTGGTCTTTTGGAAGGGGGATATTTGATATTCTCTGGAAAACCCTTCTAAAATCTTTTCTGACCAAAGTTTGTGTGTTCTTCTCAAGCTTGATTTTTTTGTCTTGAAGGTTTTCTTCTTGTGTTAGCTCAAACACAAGTTGATTTTCAAGGGGTTTGTTGGATTCTTTTCCCTTCTTGATTAACCATCATAGGAATAACCTTGGGCTTGTCTTCCTCTCCAACTTTCCTCTTGCCATGACACCCAATAAGTATATTTCTCTCCAAGACCTCCTCTTCACCTTAGGACAAGTCTCTCATCAATTCCAGTGAGTTTCAACCTTATTGAAATTTTTCTTCGATTTATTTTGCTCCAAAAACAATTTATGTCCATTAAAATGAACTATGGTGATTTACAAAGGAACCACCATGTTCACCTTGATATTTCAGTCCAAACTAACTTCCCTGGATAGTCCTTAGTACCCACAACCTAGATCCATCTTGTTTCACTGGTCCACAGTTCAAAATTTTCAAATTTCACCTGCTGCAAGTTTGGACCAGATTTGCAAATTTTGGTGAAATTCATATTTTCCTTCTTCCAAAAATTCTGTGAAAATTCAGGCAGCCTCTAGATGCATCAAGAAGCCACTACACCAAATATCAGCTCCAGCAATATTTTCCACATGCCAAAATCATTTCATCAAACACCTGGCGTGCACTGACTCAACTTTACAGACGACAGTGAAGCTTCGTCAATTTCGTCAGTCAGCGATCGTCAATCTCACCAGTGCTCCTTTGGCCCGATGCTGCACTGCACCTCCCTCTTATCCAGAGCAGTGCACGCGTTCTTGGCAGGTTCCTGGCGTCGGTGGCGCCCTGGCCCGCCCACGCCGGCGTCTTCCGCGGCGGCAGAACCTCCCGTGGCGGCCGACAGGAGGAACCCTACGGCACAACGCCGTTCTGCACCGCCCAAGTCGCCTGGGGGCTCCGCGTGGCCTTCTCCACCGCTAGCGCACGCGTGCAGCACCGTCGCCGTGGCCTGGCACGCACAAGGCACGCTCTCTGCCGCCGACATGCCGCACGGCCGTTCCGTCGAGGACAGACCATAACCGCCCCTCCCTTGATGAGTTAGGCACTGAAATGGAACCAGTACACCTCCTAGGTGATGCTCGAGCTCCTAATCCAACCGTCCAGCCACAGCGCCGCCGTAATCGATCGCCGGACTTATCCCGTTCACGGCAACCGCCTCGGGCCGGCTATATATAGCACCCGCGAGCTCACTCTCGACGCGGCATCTCTCCACTACCTCACTAGACCTCGCCCAGCCACTGGAAGAGCCTCGAGGGGCCCTTCTTCCTCAACTCAGGCCAACTCCGTCTGCCTCGGGCTCCAGCAACGTTCTCTCTGGTGAGAGCTCCTCCATCGCTCTAGACTCGCGCGTAGCCTCCTCGCACCTACATGAGTCTAACCCCCACTCCAATTTGACCCCGGAAGCTCTCTCCAACGAGACCCACGACCACCCAAACCGCCGTCCGCCGGAGATAGGGTCGCCGTCGACGTGGGGCTCGCCGACGCTCAACTCCACCACCCACCGACGCGGAAGAACACCAGGAAGCTGTAGGTACCGCTCCCTTCCCCTACCTCGCCATGGATCGGCGCCGGCGACCACCGTAGCCTTCTGGCACCGGCGCGGCTCTGTTTCAGTTTTAAACCTGACGAGTGGGATCCCCTCGTCGGTCTCTCTTTTCCCTCCAAAACGTTTTTTCTGGAAAGCTCCTTCGGGCAAAGTACGTCTTCCTATTCGGCTCGCGTACTGCGTACTGGTTCGCTTTTCTGTTTTTCTATTCTAGCCCCTGGAAACTTTCTGCTTCATTACAGATTAGTCCCTGGACAGAAACTCTAATATCTTTTTAACTAAAGATGATTTTGAGTTGATTCTTTTTCTGTCCTCTTTAGTTTTTTGTCTAGTTTTTTTTCATATTTATTTGAAAAATATTTGGGACAACTTTTATGCACGCGCGGTATTTATGTTAGTATTCATTTTGTTTGAATACGTAGATACCGAAGGGCGTGACGGAGCCGCGAACTTCACCTAGTTAGACTCCGACTACTCCGAACCAGGCAAGCATGTTTGAACCTTTGATATGATGAGTGTGTTGCATGTTTGCTCGAGTAGTTCTTTTCATAGCATGATCATATAAGCATTTGTGGATGATTATTTTTCATTTAAGCAAGCTTCGGGTGAGCCCCGAATGATAATGGTTGAACCACCTCGATCATGTGGTGACATGATGGGTTGCGTACTGGTATTGTTGGAGCATGCCAGTAGATGGTTAACTTTAGTATCAACGTGGATCAAGTCGGGATCCCGTTCGTCTCCTTTTGGTACTGTCATATGCCGTCTGTTAAGATTACGGTCTAGTCGGTTGCAAACCACTTTCCGTGTACACACCAAGTAGAGGGGCCGGGATGAGGGTTCCATGGCCCTGGATTAAAGCCCATCATCCGGTCAGGGGGCATGGGTATTTCTGGTTGGGACCAAGAGGGGGGCACCCCTTAGAGCGCGCATATATAAATTTGATCCCATGCTATTCGAGGTTGTAGCATCCCCGTCTTAAAGTTTTCGTGAATGTTGTCACGGGTGATTCCGGACAGCAGGATGTGAAATGGGTGAGTACTGGTCAGTTGTGTTTCTGCTAAAACACCGTAGACGAAACTAGTCCCTGTGACTAGTGGAATCCGTTGGCTATGATTTAATAGTACAAGCTCTGCAGAGTCAAATCTTCCGAGTAGTCATGTCTATGGCCTAGAGTCAATCTTCGTGTCAACCCCGGTGACCGTCTCTAGTAACTTTATGATAGTAACAAGAGTGATGATTTTTGCTGAGTTCATTTTGGTAGATGAACTAACCAGTTACCTCTGTATTGATTTACCTCCTGAAGTATTTTACCGTTATACTATTGTTCATTATAAGCCCTTTATGTGATGTCGCTCAGACTTTCGACTGTGGCATTCTTGCTATTTATTTTCATTATAAGCCCTTTATGTGATGTCGCTCAGACGTCCGACTGTGGCATTCTTGCTATTTATTTTCAGTATAAGCCCTTTATGTGATGTCGCTCAGATGTCCGACTGTGGCATTCTTGTTATTTATTTTCATTATAAGCCCTTTATGTGATGTCGCTCAGACGTCCGACTGTGGCATTCTTGTTGTTCATTTTTATTATAAGCCCTTTATGTGATGTCGCTCAGACGTCTGACTGTGGCATTCTTGTTATTTATTTTCATTACAAGCCCTTTATGTGATGTCGCTCAGACGTCCGACTGTGGCATGTTTTTAATTCATTTTCCTCACGAGGCGTCACTCAGAAACTCGCTTGGCTTTCTTTTATTTATCTTAGGGATTTCGGGAGGATTACTGCCCGACTTCTATTTTTCTCGCAACACAAATTATGTTATTCGGATACATACTGCTAGAATACTCACATGCATCATCTTTGCATTTATTATATCTTATGTCTGAACTGTCTTGCGAGTACATTCAAAGTACTCACCTGGCTTGTTGATTTGGCCAGATGTTGACGAAGGCGATCTCATGGATGAAGAGTTCGATAGCGAGTCCAACGTCTAGTGAAATCCCAGTCAGTCTCTTGCGATCCTGGAGTTGATCACTGTTATATAACCGCTTCCGCCAACCACCAAATAAATTCATCGGGTCTCACTCCGACACTCGATGAACTGTAAGATAATGGAGTCACGCCACCCACCACACTGTGATATATCCACCACCCTTTTTATTACGAGTTAGTAGTATGACACCCTACCTTTGTGTCATATCCGCCCTTATGTATTATATCGACGTGCTTGTAATAAATTGTTGAGCAACCTCAGCTCAACCATGTATAATATTCAGTACTCTGGAATTCTGTAACAAGGAATTGTCTATCAGCAAGAAGTATTCTTCTGTGCTGGTTCGATAAAAAGGTCGGTCTCTCGGTAATTATTTTGCTGAAAAACCGGTCCTGACAGTGAGCCCTTCCCCCGGCAGAGGGCCTGCGGTCGCCAGGGCACCGCAAGCGTCCCCCTTGCCCCTTGGCCTCTTCTTGGTTTCCGGATGCCCCAACGATGGTAGGGGGAGGTGCAGGGCGAGGCCCTGTCTAGGCGCCAAAGACGTTCATGAAGATCTCCACCCATGACACTCTCACGTAATAATGAGTGGGGCTCTATACGCCCGAAAGTCTCCTGAGTGCCACCCTTGGGCCTCACGGGGGCTCCACCCCATGTCCAAGTGGAAGCACCATGCTCCGCGCTGGTCGTTGACATTGTCCCCCAATGACTATGCCAACGCCCAGTGGAAGCACTTAGCTTCGCGCTGGTGGGAAGACGAAGACTAGTCTAGGTGCCGGACGCGGCTATTGGTTCTTTTTGTTTACCCTCTTTCTGTAGCCTAATTCACCTTCTTTTTGGAATAAAACTTGGAGTTTCGTGTTCTAGCCAAAGAAAAAGGTTTTTTACCTTGATTCACACTATTTTCTTGCTTTTGGTTTTTCTCTAAAGGCGCGGGGCTCTGGCCTTCTGCCCACCGCCATAAGCGCCTCGTGAGCGGGGGCTGGGCATGCTTTGCGCACTACGCGTGCTTGAGCTGCTTCAAGCAGCACTCGAACGGTTGTCACCGGGCTGTAGTGTGCGCACCTTGCCAAGGCTCGGTATTTAGCTCCTCACCAGGCGCTCTCAGGAAGGTCCGCGGGCTCCTCAGAAGTCTTAGACATTCATCAGCCTCGGGGTGCCATCTCACAGGAAAGGCACCCTCGCGCCACAAGGACTCATCCAAGACCATCCGCACCCAGATACGTTGTGGAGTTGGCTTTCGTCAAGGGCCTCTTGGCTCTAGACAGGACCACTCACATCCTACCTCAAAAGCATCTCCTCATTTCAAACATAATAGAGGAACTCTCCTCTCCAAATTCTCTCACACCGCCTCGGGGTAGTATCCGAAGGTTTTGTTACGTACAGGGCAAAACAGGAGATAAGAGCCTAGCGAGGCGTGTCGCATCAGCATCGTTATCGTCCTCATCTCCCCCATCACCCTCCCCGGCTGAGGGCGCATCCACATCTCCCTCGGTAGAAAGCTCCTTAATCAGGTCATACACGTGGTCGTCCACCCACCTCGCCAAGATGCCCATTGTGGCCCCGGGTACAGGGGCTATCGCGGCGTCGAAATCAAAGCCAGGATCAAGGCTGAGAAGGTGGTTGAAGATGCGCGAGAATGCACGCCCAAGGAGACCTTGACTTCTTTCCTCAACAAGCTGGCGAGCTCTTGCAGCCCGATCCTCCAGACGGGTCACAACTTGGGTGAAGAAGTAGAGGTAGCTAGCGTCGTCGTCTTCATGAGGCCATGGGATGCTCTCTCCGTAGATCATTTCTAGGGCCCGATTGGCCCTCACCCTGAGACCTTCGAGCATTGAAGAGCGCTCGCGCTGCATCGTCCGGCGGTGACTTGCCTCATCCACAGCCTGACCCACGAGGGATTCGGGGTCCGTGACCTGCCTCTGAAGCGAAGAAAGTTCAGCCTAAATGGAGGCCTGAGCCTCCCGGGCGGCCACCTCGTGTTGCGCCATTGTAGCCAGATTCTTCTTGAGGGCGGCGGTTCTACCTTCCATCTCGACCTGCTGCTGCTGAGATTTGGTCTCCTAAAGCCTTAGTTTCTGGCGGTATTCTCTTGCAAGGGCTTCTCAGATCTTTTCCACCTTCTGATCGACTTCCTGTTGGATCTTAGCTTCTCGGGCAGCGACGGCATCCTCGGCTGCAGCAACTTGGCGCTCCCTCACTTCCAGTCGCTCAGGCTCCAAGCTGTGCTCCAAGGCCTCAAGCAGCGGTGCCTCCTCGCGCTCCTGGAGCTCCTTCCCATTAGAGGGGGCTCCCCTCGGCGGTGTCGTCAACGCGGCTCACCGCGCCTAGATTTGCTGCTCAAGGGCAGCGTTCGATGCCTGAAGTTCTTCTCTCGTTCCTCGGTCGCCTTGCGGCGGCGGTCAGCGGCCATCGCCTCTTCCAAGGCGCGAGCACAAGCCTCGCGAGAAGCCGCAAGGGACTCCTCAGCATACATGCAGGCTCGCTCCTGCTGCCGACGCCCAAGATTGATGGCAACCATTAGCTTGTGCCACTCCTGTGCCAGGCGAAGATTCTCCACTCAAGGCGTACGTCGACATCAACGAATTCTTCCCCGAGCCGGCCTAGTGTGCTGATGGCTTCCTAGAAAAGGTCGTGGCGAACGGTGCTATGCCCGTGCGCAAGCTCCAGCGATTGACCGGGCCCCTCGGCGCAGGGGGCTGCCGAAGATATGCGAGACGCTCCACCTGTCTCCCGTAAGGGGCTGGTTGTCGGTGCTCCCCCAGCAGTTTCATCAGCCTCAGCTGGGGGGTCAAGTGGTGCGGCTCCGACACTCAAGGATGGAGCTGGCACCAAGGGAACCCACCCGCTAGCAAGGAGTAGCGGGGGAGCCCTCGGCACACCTCCGACGCCCAGAAGGCGACCGCGGATCAGGGACGCGGCAAGCCCATGACATCGGACCCCGGGCGAAGCGCTCACCTCGCGAGCCGTCCCCATCCCTCACACAGGTGCCTGGCACAGGAAACTCGAAGTTGACATCAAGCCAAGAGCCCCCAAGGGGCAAACCTCAGGAGCTTTCTCCTCCATGATCAGAGAGACCCTGGGGAAGCAGGGTCAGGAAAGAGCATCGCTCACGGAGAACCACAAAGATAAGGCACTTACCCGTTCACTACTATATATTTCCTCTATTTTAGGGGTCGGAGACCATCCCGTTGTAGCCCCACAACCCTTTCCTCTTGCGGAGCGCTCCGAGGTTCGGGCGAAGCGGGCCGGAGACTGGGGCATGATCTTCAGAGGCTGGGAGGCTTGTTGACACCTCGGGAGCACACGCCTGGGCCTCAGGTGCGGCTTCCTCAGGGGCGACGGGCCGCGCTTGCTCGGGGACGGCAACCTCAGGAGCGCACATGGGGGCTCCTAGAGTGACTATATTGGAAGCTTCAGGCGATGTCAACTCCTCATCCGTCGCCTCGGGAGCCTCCGGGGGCGTTCGCCCCCCTGCGCCCATGTCTGGGGCGCGCATTCCAGGATTAAAAAGCACTGGAGTCACCAAGACGGGATTCTCGCGGGGCCCTCCAAGCCCCCCGGGCGCAGCCCCCACTCATCGAAAAGGGGCATCTGCCTCGCGAAGCTCTCCTTGTTCGAATAGTTGTACAGGAGGAAGCCGTCCTCCAGAATCGCGGTGGGCGCTAGGTCGCCAGTCAAAAGCCCGAGCACCACGTGCAGCGTCTTGGAAGGAAGCAAAGGCACCTGGAGCCTTATGGGGTCTGTGGGGCCAGTAAAGGTCCACATCAGACGGGAATGGCGCTGAAGCGGGGCAATGCGCCGCCTGACGAACTCCCTCACCACCATCGGAGCCGTCACCCTGGCCTTCTTCAATCTGGCCAACCTGGCCCAAACAAAGGCGAGCTGGCGATCGACAAGCTTCTCGTAGCCCCAGCCGGAGCTGGGTTCCGCTGGACTTCGCGGAAGCAGAAGCAGATGGCTGAACGTGGTGGCGTCCACGAACACTCATTGCTTCCGGTACCCCTTCACGACCGGGTGGAGCACGAAATCAATGCCCGAACCAGTTTTTGCCGCCTCGGGCTGGAAGGCCACGCACCTTGAACATTGACGGTCGTCGACCAGATGGAGCGAAAAGAAATGGCGAAACAAGGCAACGGACGGTGTAATGCCCACCATGGACTCACATAGGAAGGCAAAGGTGGCCAAGAGGGTAATGGATGCAGGGTCCAGATGCAGCGCTTGGATCTGGTAATGCGAGAGTACGACATTGAAGAAATTGGAGAAAGGAGGGACCAATCCGGTCAGAAGAGCATGAAGATGGATGGGGATCTGAGTGGTTTCCATATCCACCATAGACCGGGAGGCAGGCCAGACTATCGTCGCCTTCCACTCATTGGAGTCGGTGGCGAGGGCCGGCCGGACCTTGGCCTGCCCCTCCGAGTTGGTCACCGTCGGTCGATCGAGCGCGGGCTCCAAGCCTGACCAAGATTCAGTAGGAGCGCTGGTTTTCCCCTTCTTCTTATTCTTCGACCTAGGGGCCATGGAGACGAAGAGAGACTGGCACAGTGCCGGGGCCGGAAGACGAGCCACAAGATTGCAAGATAGCAAGGCGAAGGGGGAGCCAAGGCTTAGTAAGACGGTCAAGTCTGGCAAGGTCGTGCTAGCAACAGGCAGTAGTCAAGTCAAGCAGTTGCCAAGGCTGCGTGGGGAAGTGGAGGCGGCCACCACTCGCCATGCGCCATGCGTCGACTAGGCCACAGGCGTTTGGGGCCCGTGGCGCTTCGCCCTTGCCCTTTGGCTTCGCCTCGAAGCCAAGTCCGAGCACGCCTTGGGCCCGGGGGCTATTGTCGGCGTTCTGGGAACCAGTCTACCCAGACTTGCCTGCCTGCGGCCCATGACGTGGCTCCTTCACCGGCCTGGTACGTCCCATCTTCAGCATCGACACTCAAGACCCTCGCGAGGCGGACAACATCAAGACCCCCGAAAGGAGCAGTCTCACTAGGCTGGCTCCCGAGGGGCGGAGACCTCTATGCAAGCCCCCACCTCATGAGGTTCGGGTGACGCAAGCCATGATAACCAAGGCCAGGCGGGCGATAGCGAGCGCAGGACGACATGTTTCCTCTTTAGTGGTAAAGAGGCAAGCGCGGGCATGGAGTCCCAAGGAATCAACCAAAGGTTTCCATTTCCATGCAACAAGACCAGGACGGCAGGACGGAGGTCATCTCCGAGCCCACTGTGGCGTCAGGATCAGAAGCTTTGCAGAGAAAGACCACCGTTAGTCAGGATAAGATGTACTAGTTGCCTCCCTTCAAATTTGGCTGTTGTGGGATCCCTTCCCGCCTACATTTTGGGGGAAGAGGACCAAGGCCACGATAAATATACCTTAGCCACCACATAGAAGGGGACGGATCATTCAGACCTCCCTCACCACCACAAGCAAGAACACACCTCACGAGGTTGTGCAACCATTGTACTAGTTTTTCCTCAGCCCACCTCGAGGCAATCCACCACATTGGAGGAGTAGGGCCACTCACCGATAGGTGGCCTAAACCTGGGTAAACTGCCCTATGTCATTTCCTTTCCTGTTCCTCGAGCTAGATCATAGAGACGGCGAGTAGGCTGATAGGGGAAGTTGAGTTCTTCGCACGCGCCCCAGTGTTCTAACTTATAAGGGTTTTGCGGAGCCCAAAATCCGAAAGACATCGTATGAACTATGGTTTGGCAAGAAACATTAAAGTTTGGGGCTGCATGCGATGCTTATGTCAAAAGGCTTCAGCCAGAAAAGCTCGAACCCAAAGTGGACAAATGCATCTTCGTAGGATACCCAAAGGAGACAGTTGGGTATACCTTTATCTCAGATACAAGGGCAAAGTGTTTGTCGCTAAGAACGGGTCCTTTCTCGAGAAAGAGTTTCTCTCGAAAGAATTTAGTGGGAGGAACATAGAACTTGATGAGGTTGTTGAACCTTTACTTGAACCAGAGAGTAGTGCAGCACAGAAATATGTTTCTGTGGAACCTACGGCAATTGAAGAGGAAACTAATGATCGTGATCAGGAAGTTTCGTATCAAGTTACTGTCGAACCTCATAGGTCGACAAGGATACATACTACTCCTGAGTGGTACGGTAATCCTGTCTTGGAGGTCATGTTGTTGGACAACGATGAACCTGCAAGCTATGGAGAAGCGCTGGTGGGACCGGATTCCGATAAATTGTTGAAGGGCATGAAATCCGAGATGGCATCCATGTATGAAAACAAAGTATGGACTTTGGAAGTATTACCTCGAGGGTGAAACGTCATTCAGAATAAATGGATCTTCAAGAAGAAGACGGACGCATACGGTAATGTCACCATCTATAAAGCTCGACTTGTGGCAAATGGTTTTTTTCACAAGTTCATGGAGTTGACTGCAATGAGACTTTCTCACCTGTAGCGTTGCTTGAGTATGTCGGAATTATGTTATCAATTGTTGCATTTTTCGATTACGAAATCTGGCAGATGGATGTTAAAACAGAGTTTCCTTAACGGTTTCCGTGTAGAAAGGTTGTATGTGATACAACTGGAAGGTTTTGTCGATCCAAAGGATGCTAAAAGGTATGCAAGCTCCAGCGATCCTTCGATGGATTGGAGCAAGCATCTTGGAGTTGGAATATACGCTTTGATGAGGTGATCAAAGCTCTTGGGTTTATACAAAGTTTTCAAGAAACTTGTATTTACACGAAAGTGAGTGGGAGGACTACAAAATTTCTGATAAGTATATGTGGATGACATATTGTTGATCAGAAATGACGTAGAATTTTTGGAAATCATAAAGGGTTGTTTGAAAGGAGTTTTGAAAGGAAGACCTGGGTAAAACTGCTTACATATTGGGCATCAAGATCTACATAAATAGATCAAGACGTCTGATAAGACTTTCACAGAGCACATACCTTGATATGATATTGAAGGAGTTCATAATGGATCAGTCAAAGAAGGAGTTCTTGCCTGGGTTGTAAGGTGTGAAGTTGAGTGAGACTCAAAGCTCGACCACCGCAGAAGAAAGAGAAAGGACGCAGGTCGTCCCCTATGCCTTAGCCATGGGCTCTATACGATATGTCATGTTGTGTACTGCACCTGATGTATGCCTTGCCACGTGTCTAGCGAGGGGGTACAAGAGTGATCCAGGAGTGGATCACTGGACAACGGTCAGAAAATTATCCTTAGAGGAATAAGGAAATGTTTCTCGGTTATGGAGGTGATAAAGAGTTCAGCGTAAAGGGTTACGATGATGCAAGCTTTAACACCTATTCGGACGACTTTGAGTAGCAAACCGGATACGTATAGTGGATCAACCATTTGGAATAGCTCCATGTGGAGCGTGGTAGCTGCATCTACAATATGACATAGAGATTTGTGAAGTACATGCGGATCTGAATGTTGCTGACCCGTTGACTAAAACTGTTGGGAAACGTTGCATGGAAAACAAAATTTGCTACGCACACACAATTATCTATCCATGGAGATTCATAGCAATGAGGGGGGAGTGTGTCTATGTACCCTCGTAGACCATAAGCGGAAGTGTTTCACAACGTGGTTGATGTAGTCGAACTTCTTCGCGCTTCAACCGATCAAGTACCAAACGCATGGCACCTCTGCGTTCTGCACATGTTCAGCTCGATGACGTCCCTCGCCTTTTTAATCCAGCAAGACGTCGAGGTAGTAGATGAGTTCCGTAAGCACGACGACGTGGTGACGGTGATGGTGAAGTGATCTTCGCAGCGCTTCGCCTAAGCACTACGAAAATATGACTGTGGTGTAAACTGTGGAGGGAAGCGCCGCACATGGCTAAGCAATTGTCTGGGGTGTGCTAGCCCCCCCTCATATATATAGGTGGGAGGGAGAGGGGAGGCTGCCATGGGGCGCCCCAAGTAGGCCGAATCCTACTTGGGGTCCTCCTTGGCCGCGCCCCTCCTTGCCATGTTTCTTTTGGAGGGGAAGGAAAGAGGGGGGAGGAAGGGGGAATCCTAATCCCTTTCTTTCCTTTCCTTCTTCCCCCTTCCTTCTCCACCTTGGCCGGCCCATATGGGGGGCACACCAATCCCTAGTGGCTGGTGCATTTCCCCTCTGGGCCCATAAGGCCCATATCTTTTGCCGGGGGTGCCCGAAACTCCTTCTGGTGATCCGATATGTGCATGTACCCTCCGGAACACTTCCGGTGTCTGAATACCATCGTCCTATACATCAATATTTACCTCTCGGACATTTTGAGACTCCTCGTCATGTCCGTGATCTCATCCGAGACTCCGAACAACATTTGGTCACCAAATCACATAACTCATATAATACTATATCGTCAATGAACGTTAAGCGTGCGTACCCTATGGGTTCGAGAACTATGTTGACATGACCGAGACACCTCTCCGGTCAATAAACAATAGTGGAACCTGGATGCCCATATTACACTACTAGGAAAAGGGCTATAGATGATATGGCCACTAATGGCGCACCAGACACTTGGTGCGCCACTACTATATAGTAATGGCGCACCATGAGTGGGTGCGCCATTAGTGTGGTAGGCACTAATGGCGCACGAGACCCACGGTGCGCCATTAGTAACAAATGTTTTTTTTTTCAAAAATACTAATGGTGCACCATGGCAGAGTGCGCCATTACTAGTTTAACTAGTAATGGTGCACCTCCAACACAGTGCGCCACTACTATATTTTTTTGCAAAACTACTAATAGCGCACCTCAAGATGGTGCGCCATTAGTAACCAGGGTTACTAATGGCGCATTTGTGGGTGGTGCGCCATTACTAACCTGGGACCAGCTAGATATTTTTGACAGCCACACCTACACACTCACTTTCCCCACTTCATTCTCTCCACCTCCTCCTCCAAGCTTGTCTCGGCTGCCTCCTCCTCCTCACCTCATTTGCACCATAGATTCGTCAAAATTAAGTGGTTAAATTACCTTTTTTGATAGGTAAGTAAGGGGAAAGCTATCTTTATCTTGTAGATCTACATTTTTTCTCCCTCGAGCTCCAACAACCGTGCACATGCACTTTTTATGGCCTAACTAGATCTATGTATGTTTGTGGTGTTGCATATGTTTGTGGTGTTGCATATATGTTTGTGTTTGCAGGTACCGGTATTTGAAATGCGATAGTTGCCAATATTTTGCCGAAATGTTGATTCATTTCCGTTTCGGCGAGAATTTTGGCACTATGCATTCTTTTTGGTCCTATTTTTAGGCAAAGTCATGCCAAATTTTTTCTTGGTTCTAAAATATCATTTTTCTCTACCCCGCAGGCGACCATGGTCCGCACGATGACCGAAGGCATGTTGAATAGGTTTTTGAGCTCCACGAAGGTCGAGATGCTTCAAAAGAACGAGACGGAGATAAGATGTCCGTGTCGAAGATGAAAGATGAAGAGCCTTATTGCGGACCCGGATTCCGGGCAGGTGCGGGACCACCTACTCTTGTGTGGTTTCATGGATGGCTATCGGTGGCAAGGTGATGAAGATGACTATGAAGTCGTCCATGGCCGGGCAAGAAATGAGGAAGGGCAGCAAGACAACCACCGCGGCGAGGGCAGGCGAGAAGACGAAGAATCTCCAGGACATGATCACGACGGTGATGATGTACACAGTCATCATGTAGAAGATGTCGGACATGATGATGAGGAAGATTAAGACGAAGGGCATGATCATGATCTAGATGAAGATGCCGGAGGAGATGACGATGGAGGCTGGGTGCAGGACCCTCATATTCAAGAGCTGCTTCTCGAGCAGACGGATAACGCAAGAGTTGCCGCCCGAGAGAAATCCAAGCTGGATCAACTGGAGATAGACGCGGTTACTCCATTGTATGAAGGATGCAGGCCCAAGGATACCCGCCTGAAAGTAACTCTCATGGCTCTGGAGATGAAGGTAAAACACAAAATGACCGACGCATGCTTCAACGAGATCATGTCATTCTGGCACGAACGTCTTCCCAAGGGGAACAAGTGCCCGACCAGTTTCGAGGAGGCGAAGAAAATCGTGTGTCCTCTGGATTTACCGCACGTGAAATACCATGTGTGCATGAACAATTGCATCATATATCTGGACGAGCATGCGGAGTCTACCATATGTTTGGTGTGCGGCGTCACTCGATACAAGAAGAGGAAGAAAGCTCCTCGAAAAGTGGTGTGGTACTTTCCGATCACTTCTCGTCTGCATCGGTATTTTGCGGACCCTAAGGTAGCAAAGCTCCTGCGTTGGCACGCGGATAGGGAGGAGAAGAAGCGAGAAGATGACGGAAATGATCCGGAGATAAATAAAAAGACAAGATGCTGAGTCACCCTAAGGATACGAGCCTGTGGCAAGCGTTGAACTTCGAAGACCCAGAATTTGGGAATGATCCAAGAAACATCGTGTTGGGCACGAGCACTGATGGAGTCAATCTGTTTGGCAGCCAGAGAAGCACACATAGCACCTGACCTGTGTTTGTGTGGATGTACAACCTTCCCCCTGGTTGTGCATGAAGAGGAAGTACATTCACATGAGTATGCTAATTGAAGGGCCGAAACAACCAGGGAACGACATCAATCTGTATCTGGGGCTGCTGAAAGAGGAGCTAGACACGCTGTGGAAAACGCCAGCCAATACGTGGGACGCTGCAGAGAAAGAATATTTCCCTATGAGAGCCGCACTGCTCACGACGGTGTACGACTATCTCGGTTACGGATATCTCGCGGGGCAGGTGGTCCACGGATTTTCTGGATGCGTCAGGTGCATGGATGACACAACGTATCGCCAGCTAGATAGAGATCCCGGGTCTTTGAAAACCGTGTTCATGGGACATCGAAGGTGGCATTGCGACGATGACCCGTGGAGGAAACGCAAGGATCTATTCGATGGTGAAACCGAACCCCGAAGACGCCCGCGTACGAGGAGCGGCGAGGAAATAGACGAGCTGTTGAAAAATTGGAAAGATTACCCACTGTCGGGAAAGAAGCAAAAGGCGCCAGAGCCGGGAAAGAAGTGAAAGGCGCCAGAGCCGCTGCTGAAGGTATGGAAAACGAGGTCTGTTTTCTGGGACTTGCCGTACTGGAAGATCCACCGTGTGCCTCATAGCCTTGATGTCATGCATATCACGAAGAACGTGTGCGAGAGTCTACTTAGTACCCTGCTCAACATGCGAGAGAGGACCAAAGATGGCCGAAAGTAAGGGCAGACTTGAAATAAATGGGCATCAGGCAGGAGCTTCATGCTAATGATGATGATGATGATGATGATGAGGCGAAGCAGGACACGGAAAGTCGTCGCAAAGGCAAAAAGGCCAAGAAGACCAGAAATGACTACCCTCCCGCGTGCTTCACTCTAAGTTAGGAGGAGATCGAGCAGTTTTTCACCTGCCTCATAGGAGTAAAACTTCCTTACAGTTACGCGGGGAAGATAAGCAGATACCTAGACCCAGCGAAGCAGAAGTTCAGCGGGATGAAGTCTCACGACTGTCACATGCTGATGACGCAGATACTTCCAATTGCAATCCGTGGGATCATGGACGCGCACGCCCGTGAAACGCTATTTAGCCTATGCAACTTTTTCGACGTCATCTCTCAGAAGTCGGTTGGCGTGAGGCAACTCAGAAGGCTACAGGAAGAGATCGTGGTGATACTATGCGACCTTGAGATGTACTTCCCGCCCGCATTCTTCGACATTATGGTGCATCTGCTGGTCCATATCGTGGAGGATATCATCCAACTCGGGCCGACGTTCCTGCACAGCATGATGCTGTTCGAAAGGATGAATGGTGTCATCAAAGGATACGTTCTCAACATGTCACATCCAGAGGGAAGCATAGCCAGGGGCTTTCTGACCAAAGAGTGCATCTCCTAATGCACGAATTATCTAGGCATCGAGAACCCCGTTGGTCTGCCCGTCAACAGGCACCTCGGCAGGCTCGCTGGATGGGGTCACCGTGAGGGTCACCGTGAGGGTCGCCGCGAAATGCATGTCAACTTCGAGGGTCGACTCGCCGACTTTGAAAGAGCAAACCTAGTCGCGCTACAACACATAGACGTGGTCGATCCTTGGGTGGTAGAGCACAAAACCTTTATTGAGAAGACGTACAATGATCGAGGCCAACAGAGGACGGACGGAGATATAATCAAAGAGCACAACTCATGTTTCACGCGTTGGTTCAAGCAGAAGCTTCTGTCGTACCCTTAACATGAGGATTCTTTCGTGGAAGAACAACTCATATTTGCCTTGTCACAGGGCGCCGAGTACAACCTGATGACCTATGAGGCGTACGATATCAACGGCTACACATTCTACACCAAGGACAAGGACATGAAGAGTGATGGTTATCAGAACTCCGGGGTAACATTGGAATCCTACACCGGTAACGACAAGGACAGATACTACGGAAGGATCGAGGAGATCTGGGAGCTGAGCTACGCTGGAGAGAAGGTATCGATGTTCCGTGTCAGATGGGCCAAGAGCGTCCTAAAAGAAGACCGGTATTTCACCACCATGGTTATACCCGAAGCCAAATCCAAGACCGCGAGCGCAAACGTCACCGCGAAAAATGAGCCATGGGTACTGGCTTCCCAAGTGGACCAATGCTTCTTCATTACCGACCCGTCAAAGCCCAGTCATGTTGTCGTGAGGAGAGGCAAAAGGAAGATCATCGGAATGGATGGAGTTGCCAATGAGCAAGACTTCGACAAGTACGGCGACCCGAAGATGGAACATGACGACGACGATGAAGTAGCAGCATACACCACAAGAAGAAGCAGGACCACCCTACCTAAAGGACGTCCGTTCCATAGAAGAACTCCATTTGCGAAAAAGAAGGGATTGTGAACAGATAGCTAGCTAGCTAAGATCGATTGTATTTAAATTGTAGCCTTCATTTCTCGATTGTATTTCATGGGCACTTTTTAAACTATCATGAATATTTTTAAATTTCATGGGCACTTTTTGAATTCATGAATATTTTTTCAAATTTGATGATATTTTTTCATATTCAATATGAAAAAATATTGAATATTCATGAGGACACTCGATCTCGATC
>LR738711.1:901837680-901861125 GCA_902687465.1 Secale cereale
CCGCGCGTGCTGCCCCGACCCACAATGCCGCCGTCCCTACGTGCGCGCCCGCCCCCGCGCCCCCGCGCCCCCACCAATGCAGCTCCGCCATCGCCGACGCCTCCGCGACCTCGCCGTCGCAGACAGCCTCCCCGCGTCGGCCTCAGCCCTGCACCGCCTCTACCTCAGTTCGGGCACGGGGTGCAGTACGACGACCGCCGCCGACCCGCGAAGCACGTGGCCGTCGGCCTCCCCATGACCAACCGAGGCGCCCAGGAGGACCGTCGCTGTCTTCTTCTTCGACTACGAGGACCCGAACGAGCTCGGACGCCCTCGAGCCATCCCTTCGCCGCCGCCGCCGACCCCGACCCCGACCCCTCCGGCGACCGGCCTCGCCTGCCCAGGTACCTCTCCTCCTTCCTCCTTCCTCCCAGTTTGCAATCCAGACAGAGTTGCCTGCCATTTTCTCTGAAATTTAAGAGGTATAATGCCAGTGAATCGACATTTCGGTGGCATACATTGCGATCCTTCTATTAGATAGAGATGTCTGAATCTTTTGTGTGTCTCTGTTTGTAGGGAGCTTGTGTAGTATTTTCAGGCTAGATAGGTGGTTCCGGAAGTGAGCACATCCTGGTAGTGTTTTGACATGTTTATATTTTTTCTGTCTGAAACTTTGCTAGGTGAGAATGTCTGAAACCTTTTTTTTGTTCGATGAGGAACCATATTTTCTGAGTAGGATCCCTGGTGAACAAATACTTCAAACTTTTCAGACTAAACAAGGTTTTTGATTTCTTAAAAGCTGTGGCATATGGTACAACTCCGGAAATGACAATATAGTAGTAGCAGGCCTGAATGTATAGCTTCTTACGAAGATACATAACGTGCGAGTATAGATTTTTTGTCAAATCTTTTTTTGTAGATACAGGATTGAAAATCTAACAAAGAGTACTTTGATCAATGAGTATTCTCCAACTAGGAAATTATGTGATGTGACAAGTGAGATGCTATTCACTTAATATTGGTAGAGAAATTATGCTGCCATCCCAATAATGTTGGTCTTATTCATGATCAGCAATCCATTATCAGCAACAGTTTCTTTCACTAATTGTCATGATCAGCAATCCATGATCAGCAACAGTTTCTTTCACTAATTTTCAGTTAACAGCAATCCATGATTTTTTTTTCCAGCTAAAACTATTGATGATTTTTCGTTGGGTGATCTATTAGATCTGGAATGGAAGCTCACATAAGTTGAGCTGATTTTTGTCCATATGAAAGCAGAGGACCATATGGTCTGTGGCCTTTTCATCCATATGAAAGTAGAGGCACATTGTGGTGCTAGTTTGTAGGGTTTTGTCTCCGACCATCGTGTCGTGATGATTTTGCAGGTACCCCGAGAGGCCCTTGAGTTTTTCGGAATGTCGATTAACTTCCGTTCCAGCAAATTCGGGTACTCCATATGTCCTATTTTCAGCAAAGGTCATGCTGAAATTTTCCGTGAATTTTAGCATGACTTTGCTAAAATAGGACATATGGGGTACTTGCGACTAATGCATGGGCCGGGGTATCTTAGTACTAAATTAAGTAGGATCAACTGCCTCTTGTGTTATACATATAGAAGTGTGATATGTTTACTGTCTCTTGGTGTTTTTCCTTAATTAAGTAGGATCAAGAATTAAGTAGGACTAGTTCTGAATAGCTTCTATCAATGGCTGATATGTTTACTGACTCTTGGTGCCTCGGCATATATATCAGTCAATCTAGGATGCCTCGGCCTCGCTAAACCCTAAATGATGAAAACTTAACTTAGCATTTAGGGTGCCTCAGCGTCGACAAACCTTAAATGATAAAACCTTGGCTTTTAGGGTGCCTCGGTGTCGATAAGAACCTAAATGATGAAAGCTTAGGCTTTTAGGGTGCCTCGGCGTCGACAAACCCTAAATGATAAAACCTTAGCTTTTAGGATGCCTCGGTGTCGACAAACCCTAAATGATGAGACCATGATAATTCCTCACAAACCCTAAATGATGAGATCTTGTTCCTTGACAATAACCAACTTTTTGACCAAACTTTTTTTCCTATTTAGAGCGAAACATGGCCCACAACAATGAGGCCGGCGGTTCGGGCGGCAAGGCATTCTGGGAGCTGTCCCAGGAGATGGAGGAACAACCTCACCACTATGAGGACGCCACGAAAGACACCGATCCTGACTACACAACCCCTAATGGCGTCGGGGATGGCACCACTGATGGTGCCGTCGGGGATGACACCACTGATGGTGCCGCCGAGGATGCCACCACTAATGATGGCAGCGCACGCACAGATGGCAGCCAACCGTAGAGGCAACGGAAGGACCGGCGCCCGAACGTGCTCCGCACCGTCAAGGAGGAATTTACTGAAGTGAACACCGACGGGCATCCAACGGCGCCCAAAGAAATAGTCAAGGGGTACTCGGTTCAGCTCGAGTGCATTCTTCGGAGCACCGTCTCGATCAACACCAAGAACCTAAGGCATAAGGACCGAGGGAATTTGCGCAACCTCCTCTTCACGAAGTTGCACGAACGATACAAGTTCCCCGCTGAATTTGAAAACACACGCCTCTCAGGGAATAAAGTGAACAATGCTGCCCTCACGAGGATGAGCACGGCCCTGTCTACTTGAAGAAGCGCGGTGAAGAGAATGATTGACAAAGGTTTTAGTTATGAGAAGATCAAGGCGAAAAATCCTTCGATCAGCGAAGATGACTACAAGGAGTTCAAGATCAAGTGCGAGAGCAGCGCAACCTCCGAATCAAGTCAATGGGGGAAAGAAATGCGGGAGTTGAACTTAGGGGAACACAAACTCGGTCCCGGCAGTTACAGAGTGGCGGAGCCTATATGGGACAAGGAGGACGCGGAGCGTGCCGAGCAAGGCCTACCGCCTCGCTTCGAGAAATACAGTGACAAGCAGACCAGGAACTATGTCAGGGCCCGGTACAAGGAGGACCCGGTTACAAAGGAGCTTACCACGGATCCAAATACCAGGGCCCTTGAGGTTGTTCTGGTAAGGAATACACCCCTGCGTAATTAGCTCCATATGGTTGCATTCTAATTAATGAAGCCAAATTTCTAAATGGTTCACATTCCTTTCGCAGGCGACTGAAAGCAGTAGCGCGGGGTCGACTCAGAGCACCCCTTGGGACAACACTCTAAATAGGGCGTTGAACGTAATGAAAAACAAGGATAAGCTCAGTAAGACGTTGTCAGCTGGTCGTGTGGCCGGCAAAGGCTTGTCCACAAAATGGTCGTCATACTATAACGCTGGTGGGCGAAAGGAGAGAAAGACCAGCTCAGAAACCCAGTCGCGCGAGGTTCAAGAACTCAAGGCACAAGTGGCGCGGACTACGGAGATTGTCCAAGAGCAAGTGAATTAACAACTGGGATCGACGCTCACCGGCATTATGCCTACCTTGATTCATGGGCTGACGACGTGGATTGCGGGCGGCCAACAGGGGCCGCCCCCGATTCCCAGCTTCACAGCCAGCAACTCGCACAGCGCGCAGGCGGCGCCATTGGTGTCTCCGGCGGAGGCGGCATTGGTGTCTCCGACGCCGGCACGGGCATTGGAGCTTAATGCACCCGGGTGTACGCTGGCCGGCACCTCTGCAGCAAGCGGCCCCTCCGTCAATTGCACGCCCGCCGTTGGCGGTGCCTCGACATTAGCCGAGCTCGACGCCATCATCATGGTAACTAATTAAGCCTCTCGGCCGAGGACTTCATCTCCTTGCCTTTGACTGGGCATCCCTGACGCCCTACATGTTTTCGCAGGGCGCCGCCGATGTTCCTTGCACTCTCTTGCACTTCGTGAACGACGAGTTGGTCAATGTCGCCAAGGGCAGAATCGTTCAACCGGGCAACCTTTGTTCCACGGTAATCCGATGCCACCCACCGTGTATAGTGTTCAACTGGTTCGGGTGCTGACAGGCTGCGGCGAGTTATTACCTCCGATTCGACCTGCCGGGGCCGACGAAGATGATGTGATGACCCTCAGCGCCTGCCTAAGCTGGCCCCTGCTTTGGCCGAAGAGCCAGATTTGTTTGGGGGCAGAAGAAACCACCCCAAAGACAACACCGCCAGTCGTGCCGGCGCCAAGCCAGGGCAAGACCGTCGCAACGCTACCGGACATGCCGGACATCCCTATGGCGCAGGATCCGAACATGCATATGGCACAGGATCCAGACGATGACGACAATGACGACGGTACATTTGCCAACGTCGATAAGTACTTTGCCGAACATGGGTACGATGACGAATTCATGGGGCCTCCTTCTCAAGAACCCAACCCTACAAAAGACGATCGCGATCTAGCTGGTACCGTGGAGAAACCCAATTGCAACAGTCATTGTCTGGCGTTCAGTTCTCAGGAGACGCCTCCAGCTGTCGACTTCACCGAGCCTCAGATAGCCGAGGTGCGAAATATTATCAGCCCCAACACACTCAAGAAGGCGGTCTGTGAGCAGAACCTGGTCCCATTACAGCAGAAGAAGGGACGAAAAAGAAAGATTAACAAGGGTGCGAGCCAGCCGGCACCGAGTACGATCCGTGCTCAGGACGGGCCACCTTCACCTAAGGATATAATGAGGAGGGTGCATGTGGCGGGTAGGCCGATGCTACCGACTAATATGCTCAATGCTGCAACCGATGCTATGCGGAGTCTGTATGACAGTGTTCTTTCTTTGGAGAAGCGGCGTCTCAGAGAGAATGATGTGGCATACCCGGTTTTCGTGACCAAGGTGCCAGAGGGCAAGGGCTTTGTGGATAACTCCATCGGGGGTACGATCGTCCTGCGGTTTGATGACATCATAGCTACATGTAACCTTCATCCGCTGCACTACACCTTCGTTCGGCTATTTTCGCTGAGTATGGAGATGCGGATCATTAGAGACAAGACCCCGGACATCGTGATAGTCGACCCCTTCTACATGCGTGCCAAGATCTTGGGCAGCGCTGGGGACCGGCAAGTCGTGAGTTCTTACCTCGAAGGCGTCATTTTGGCAAACCCAGATAAGGATAACTTCCTCGTGCCTTACTTTCCCGAGTAAGTCGTCCCCTCAACCGCCCCGTAACATATGATTTCTTAGATTTTGATGGTTTTTTTAACATTTCGTGTTTTGAGCAGTGACACACATTGCACACTCATCCTCTTAAGCCCGAAATATTACATGGCCACGTATTTGACTCGGACCGTCAATCGAAGAAAGACTACACAAATGTCAAGAAAGTTCTTGATGATGTTCTCCCTGGCTACGCCAAATCTGGAGGCACCTTCACCAGGCCAGTTCGTAAGTACGGCAAGCACGTGTTCGCCCACAATACGATGTTCTGCTGCGTCAAGCAGCCGCCTGGCGGTCAGAAGGATGCCTACTACGCCCTCCATCACATGCGGGCGATCGTACGGGACCATAATCACCTTCTGCTACCAGATAATCTCAAAGATTGGGCCGCGAGCTTGTCGGCAATCCAGGACGCGGACATCAGACAAGAATTCTTTCGCATCCAGTCGGAGTTTGCGGAAATCATCCATCAAGATGTCCTTCGTACCTCGGGGCAGTTCAACCTCAGAAATCAACCGTCCAACAGTGAGATAGACACAACGCTACAAATGCAGGCCGACAACGCCCACGATTTCATGACCATCACGATAGACGGCGGCTTCATCCATGCTACGATCCCTTGAGTCGAGTCGAAAGTAGTGATGCTATGTCTAGTTCTGAAACATCAATTGGCTCATGTTGTACTTAAACTTTAATGAACTTGTATGTCTCTTTGGTTTGGACAGTCGTTCAACTTAGATGTAATCGATGCTATTAATGTCTTGCTTTTCTCTTCCAATCCTTTTGTTGCACACTTATATATTGCTTATGTATTGTCTGTGAATTGGTACTAACGTTTTGTTTGGCTAGTGCATAGAGATGTCGACGTATGTCGTGTACAAGGGTAAGGTTCCCGGAGTCTACGACGACTGGGAGGAGTGTCGGAGACAGGTTCACCGTGTCAGCGGTAACAGTTACAAAGGGTACACTACTAGGGTGGAGGCGGAATCTAAATACGCGCGCTATCTAGAGGGAGAGAGGAGGGAGCGTTGGAGGAACCGGATGAAGACTAGTTTCATCGCGATGATGCTCATCGTGATGACCGCAGGTCTCTTCTATGTGATGGTAGTTTAGATGATCGATATCGACTTGTAATGTGAAGACAAACTCGCTACTCGCGGTCTCGAGACTTGTAATGTTCTATCTTTGTTCGGTCTTTTGAATTCAGAGACTAATATGATGAATTGTATTCGGAGACTAATCTTCTATTGTATTCGATGAATCTGTTGTTGTTGTGTGGTGTTGTCTAAATTCTGTCCAATAATATATTTTGTATCATGTGAAAATATCAGAAAAGAAAAAAAAATCCCTAATATTCATACTAGTGGCGCATCACCCACTAGTGCGCCATTAGTATGCCAAATCACATGGGTACATATGGCCCCTTGTGAGGCATACTAATGGCGCACGGTGGGCTATACTAATGGCACACTGCGTGGTGCGCCATTAGTACACTAGATACTAATGGCGCACCAGGGGTGCGCCATTAGTATTTAATTCTAATGGCGTGGTGCTAGTGGCGCACCAGTAGTGCGCCATTAGTAGGCAAAACTGGTGCGCCACTAGCATGCCTTTTCCTAGTAGTGTTGGCTCCTACATATTCTACGAAGATCTTTATTGGTCGAACTGTTATGACAACATACAAAATTCCCTTTGTCCGTCGGTACGTTACTTTCCCAAGATTCGATCGTCGGTATCTCTATACCTAGTTCAATCTCGTTACTGGCAAGTCTCTTTACTCGTTCTGTAATACATCATCCCGTGAATAACTCATTAGCTATGTGCTTGCAAGGATTATTATGATGTGTATTACCGAGAGGGCCCAGAGATACCTCTCCGATACTCGGAGTGACAAATCCTAATCTCGATTCACGCCAACCCGACAAAACACCTTCGGAGATACCTGTAGAGCATCTTTATAATCACCCAGTTACGTTGTGATGTTTGATAGCACACAAGGCATTCCTCCGGTATCCGGGAGTTGCATGATCTCATAGTCAAAGGAATAAGTATTTGACATACATGAAAGTAGTAGCAATAAACTGTACGATGAAATGCTAAACTAACAGATGGGTCTTGTCCATCAAATCATTCTCATAATGTGATCTCATTATCAAATGACAACTCATGTCCATGGTTATGAAACCTTAACCATCTTTGATTAACGAGCTAGTCTAGTAGAGGCTTACTAGGGATACGGTATTTGTTCATTTATTCACACATGTATTTAGGTTTCCAGTCAATACAATTCTAGCATGAATAATAAACCTTTATCATTAATAAGGAAATATAAAATATTAACAACTTTATTATTGTCTCTAGGGCATATTTCCATCAAAATCTCTCTCACAAGCATAACATGATCAAACCCCAGAACTCATTGAGTGTTAATCACATGGTGATGTGAACTAGATTATTGACTCTAGTAAACTCTTCAGGTGTTAGTCACATGGCGATGTGAACTATAAGTGTTAATCACATGGCAATGTGAACTAGATTATTATCATATTTCCTTGTTCATGATAATCGTTTAGTATCCATGCTATAATTGTATTGATTGTAAACTCAAGTACATGTGGGGGGTACATAGACAACAATGTGTCCCTAGTAAGCCTCTACCAGACTAGCTCGTTGATCAAAGATGGCTATGGTTTCCTAGCCATGGACATGAGTTGTTATTTGATAATGAGGTCACATCATTAGGAGAATGATGTGATGGACAATAACCAAACTATAAACCTAGCATATGATCGTATCAAGTTTATTGCTATTGTTTTCTGCATTTCAAGTATATCCTATGACCATGAGATCATGCAACTCACTGACGTTGGAGGAGTACCTTGTGTCTACCAAACGTCGCAACGTAATTGGGTGACTATAAAGGTGCTCTACAGGTATCTCCTAGGGTGTGTGTTGAGTTGAAATGGATTGAGACTGGTATTTGTCACTCCGTATGACGGAGAGGTATCTCAGGGCCCACTCGGTAATACAACATCACAAGAAGCTTACAAGCAATGTGACTAATGGGTTAGCCACGGGATCTTGTATGACGGAACAAGTAAAGAGACTTTCCGGTAACGAGATTGAACTAGGTATGGAGATACCGACGATCGAATCTCGGGTAAGTAACATACTGATAGACAATGGGAACTACATACGGGATTAGCTGAATCCCTGACATCGAGGTTCGACCGATAAGATCTTCATAGAATATGTGGGAACCAATATGGGCATCCAGGTACCGCTATTGGTTATTTACCGTAGAGGTGTCTCGGTCATGTCTGCATAGTTCTCGAACACGCAGGGTGTACACACTTAACGTTTGGTGACGATATAAATATAGTTGAGTCATTATGGTGGTTATCGAAGATTTTTCGGAGTCCCGGATGAGATCTTGGACATGATGAGGAACTTTGAAATGGTTTGGAGGTGAAGATCGATATATTAGACAAAGGGTATTGGAGTCCGAAAATGTTCCGAGGGTACCGGGTGATGACCAGCATGATCAAAAGGTGTTTCGGGGGGCCTCGACAAGTGTTGGGGGGCCTCATGGGTCAAGGGAAAATCCAGCCCACTAAGGGGATGTGCGGCCCCTCACCCCTTCCCATGTTGCCAGAGGAGGTGGGGGCGCCACCCTAGGGTTCCCACCCCTTTGGCTTGGGGGCCAAGTCTCCTAAGGGGGAAAATCCATCTAGGGTTTCACTCTAGTGGCCGCTGGCCCTAGATGGGATCCTCTAGGGGCGCCCCCTCTCCCCCTTTCCCCTATATATAGAGAGGTAGAGAAAGGGAAACCACACCTTTTAGATACAGATCTACGCCACGGTGCTGCCCTTCCTCTCCCTCGTAGCCATCTTCCTCTCTGTAGTGCTTAGCAAAACTCTATTGAGATTCCACCACCGCCACCACGCCGTCGTGCTGCCGAAGGACTCGAGATACTACTTCACCATCGATCGCTGGATCGAGGAGGTGAAGGCGTCATCAACCCGTATGTGTGTTGAACGCGGAGGTGCCATCCGTTCGGCGCTAGATCGGAGTTTGCGGGACGGATCGTGATTGGATCACGAAGATGTTCGACTACATCAACCGTGTTTCTTGACGCTTCAGCACAGCAATCTACAAGGGTATGTAGATCCAATCTCTCCACTCGTAGATGGTCATCTCCTAGATTGGATCTTGGGTGTTCGTACGAATTTTTTTGTTTCCCATGCAACGTTCCCCAACAACGATGCCCATCCTCGGCCTCCTATACGTCCAAGGAGTTGCAACATCAAAACCTCTTCAACTCTAGGACGGCCAAGAGCCACCGACTGGTGAGTGTTATTTTACCCTCATCAAACCTATGTTTAAACCAAGTTATTTCAATAAAACAAAGATATTTGTGCCGATATTTCTATTAATGACTAATGAATGTAAAGAACTCCAAATATCCTATATTTATTTCGTTTTCATTGGAAATGGGCTATTTTATGGACGAAATCAAGCCAATACATGGAAATGAGTAAAGAGGATACAAAGGAGATCAAGTGGGTGGCGCATAGAAATGGCGACGTTCCATATGAGTGCACACGCTCATATGCGCGGGTGTATGGCCTATCAGAGGAGCCCTCTGATCCAACGCTACAAATACCATGAAGGGGCCAACGCCCGAAAGACCAAAGAACAATGTCGAAACCTCCATCCTCACCATATAAAACAACCCTAGCTGCCGTCATTTCTCATCTACATCTCCATAGTCGCCACCATCTCCACCACCGTAGCATTCATCCAACTACCCATGCTTTGTAATAGGGCATCACATCCGGCATCTATTGTAAGACGCATTACCAATCAATCAATCTCCATGATGTGTTATTCAATGATTTCTCATTGTGATCTAATCTTCATGTGCGATTTATTCGGTAAGGCCATTGGTTGAGGCATAGACCTACAGACCGATGTATTTGTTGGAGTGATCGATGGAAGTACTTTGAATTAATGTCCCATATGTGTGGCATAAAATTGCTTCGTAATTGTCTCTTGCCTTGTCTACATTATTCATCCCTGTAGGTACCCAGAATTATGGCGAGCAAGCCACCGAGAGGCTAAGGGAAGGAAGACCGTGAAGTGTTATTCTGAACAACAATGATAGAAAGGTTTAGTATGGTAACATGAATCCCATCACTGGGGATACAAGAGGTGTATTCATTAAACGACCAATGGGTTTGTCTGATTTCTATCTTACTACCTCCGTCCTGGTTTTTTGGTCCCCTTTGTAATTTATTCTCAATTTTGACCAAATATTTAACTAACAAAATGTTAATGCATGTCAGTAAAAATTATATCATTGGATTCATATTTGAACATAGTTTCCAATGATATAATTTTTGGTGACATGCATGAACATTTTATTAGTTAAATTTATGGTCAAAACATGGCACAAAATACAATGGGGACCAATAACCTAGGACGGAGGTAGTAATTACCAGGGCAAGCCCACGTGACGGCTAGGGCCTTTTGGTTGGACAACCGAATCCTGATGTAGGACGCGTGCCCCTTAAGACATAATTTGGATAGGTCCTCCTCTTCGATAGTTGCAAGCATAACATGATGGATGACTTGCAATGCACAGATTAGTATCACAAGAATCCCATTGACAAATATATATGCTATAAGAAAAATCCTCTACCCATGCCTATTTTTATTATAAGTGTTTCCACGTTCAACTTGATTTTGATCCAGTCAAAAGCTGGAATTAATACTCCTGCAAAAGCTTGGTAAAAACCTCCAACTTCAAGGGTGCCTTTCTCCCATGGGTTTGATAACCCAGGGTCACCTCTGGAGAAAAAAGCAAGCATCATTTCTGATCCATTAGTAGATTACTAAAGGGACTAATCAAACCTTTTCTAGCACCATTGCCACACATGATTTGTGTGCGTAGTCTTTGTGTCAAGAGTTTTTGCTAGAGTTTTGTTTTAGTTTTGGATTACTTTTTGTTGCAAGAGTTGTCACTAGAAAACCCCAAAAGATTAAAATGGCTTGTAATCTTGCAAGCTTTCATGCTTCTAGCAATAGTTTAATGCATCGACCAATTGCACAACTTGATGTTGTTGCCACTGAGTATGAGATTAGACTGAATTTAGTCTCTATGGTTCAACAAGACCAATTTGAAGGCTTTGCTTCTGAGGATATTGGCATGCATTTATAATTTGTATAAATTGTGTACATGACACGCATAAGGGGTTATGACTCTTAACACTTTGAAGTTACATCTATTTCCTTTCTCTTTGGGAGAAAAGGCTAAAGAGTGGCTTCTAGCTTTGCTTGCAGGTAGTATAATTTCATGGACTGAGTGTTGCGGAAAGTTTTTATCTAGGTTTTTCCCACTTGTAAAAAATATGCAACTGCACTCACAAATAACAAGTTTTAAGTGGGAAGATTTTGGGCCACTGGAGCTTCCATGGGATCGCAAGGAGACTAGAAGGAATTGTTCTATTCAAGGAATGGAAGAATGGTTAATTCTTCGTATGCTTTATATAATGCCTTAACTCCTATATCAAAAACAATGCTTGATACTCTTGCAGGAGGAAATATTATGAGAAGCCCATTGTTGAACCTAAAAAGTTGCTAGACTCACTAACGATGTGCAGGATCTAGATGGAAGAACTAAGAGCATGAAAGCATAAGTGGCTAAAATTCCATAGAGTGGAACTTTGATTCTAGCCACGTTTGGAGGTAAATGGGAATAAAAACCTGGTTGTAGACATCAAGATGATGAGAAGTAGCGAATAAAATGCAGAAAGCTTGGCAAGAGCCATGTGCTAGATATACATATACTATTGGAGACTTCGTGAAGATAATAGCAATGAAACACCCACTACCTGAAGTATCAAATGATGAAGCATATAATGTTTATGTTGATCATGTTGCGGCTAAGGTATGTGAGTTAAATGATGAAAAAAAGAAGCTATACGGTAAGCTAGCTGCTATACAAGAAGGTATACTTGAGCCTACTATTAAGATTGAGATTGGTTTGGAGAAGTTCAATGCTTTGAGTGATCTAGATGCTAGTGTTGCCACTATCCTGAGTCTATTTCTGATAGTTTCAATATTGTTCCCTTTGTTACACCGCAACCATCTTCCACGTTGGCGTTAGCACAAGGCACATCGCGTACCCCAGCCACCATAGTGGCTTCCGGCCGCGGTTCGCATAGACTCTCCTTACCAAGATCCGTTGGTCACCGCCACCATGGCCCAGCTGTGCCGCGACCATCGCCTCCCATGTTGGAACCTCTTCTGTGAGCTTGAGACCATGCTCGGCCTCACCATGGGCACAGCTGCACCAGAAAGACACACCGTGCCGTCCACTTGACGCAGCTCCCCCGCTTGAGGAAGGCCTGTTGGGGCGCATCGACCTTGCCAGCCGGGCGCCGCCACTAGTACTGGCTCGGTGGTGGCGATGACCAGGAAATTAGAGCATCTATAGCCGGGCGCCTCGAACCGGTCTCAAATGCCTGGACGTCCCGTTCAGTCACTGGCTGGTCATGAAAATCCAACCTAGCTAGACGCCTCAAACGACTTTCAAACGCTTGGGTTGTCTGACACCCCTTTTTTCAGCCGAAATATAGGGCGGATATAGGGCTGCCCGGGCACGTCCGACATGTCCGCTCGACCCACCCTGACCCCGCTCCATCCCCACAAATATCCCCAATCATGAACCCTAGCCCACTCCACTCTCGATCTGTCTCTTCTTTTTCCCTCCGATTTCTTGGATTCGATCCTCTCCGACGACTCCGGTGACTATGCCGACCATGTTGAGCGTTGGCAGCCACTCCTCCCCCGACTTCGACGACTAGCTGGCCATCTACATTGCCCTCGAGAAGTCCAAGGTGGACATGGGTGGTAGATCCGAATCGGTCGCCTCGCCTCTCCCCCGCCAGCGTAGCGAGGAAGCCGACGCTGCCTCCTCCCGACCCATGCTTGGCTCCACACGAGCTGCACAGTCCGCACATCCCGCAAGCTGTCCCCTGCCCCCACCGGCTGCTGCTCCCCATGCGGGCAACAGTGGGTGCTTGTGCCCACCCCGTCGGCCCGCACGCGCACGCCGGAGTCGGTGGCGCGCGCTGCCCGCCGTGAGAGGAGCAGGCAAGGTAGAGGGACGCCGCGGAGAGCTCTGTTCACCACCACCGTGGGTTACCGATGGAGCCCAACGTGGACAAGTGGCTGCTCGCATGGGTCTACCGCCGGTTGCTTGCAACGGCGGAGACGGATGCTCGGCGGCTCCGCCGGAAGAACGCGAAGCCTCTCCGACTAGCTATCGAGCAGTCCGAGCGTGAGTCCAAGGAGAAGGCAATGAAGCTGGCTCGGGTGGCGAAGCTCAAGCGCTAGCAGGATCGAGTCGTCCCGCTCCTCAAGGGCCTCATCATCATCTCCTTCGACGACGACAACGATGGCTCCTAGACGATAACTCAGACGATTCTCCACCAGCCGCCGACGGCTAGAACTGCTCCGATGACCGAAATAGGAAGGGGCCGACTCGGAAGTGGTGCAGATCCACTTTTCTTCAATTTAATTTCATGTTTTAGATGTAGTTTCAAGTTGTACGTCATTTATGTGAACTTTGGTGGTCCTTTGAACATCAATCATGATCTTTTGATGAAAGTATATTGTGCTTGCCTATGTCCGTTTCTATGTTTGTGTGCTGATCTATGTAGTTTGATCGATGTTGCATGGCTTAGTATGAATATAGGCGATCGGATATGAGATACACGGATGTGAACAACGTTATTTAAGAAGTGCCCGGTCACTGCCACAGACGCGTTCGTGGATGTTTGAGGAGTCATATTTTTCATATATGTCATATGAGGCTAGAGTTTTGTGACGCCCGAAGACCGACGTCCCAGAAGATTCCAGAGATTCCAGATGTTCCGGGTCCTCCCGTGTGTTTTAGTTGTGCTTGCTTTATTTATTTTGCATTGCATCTTGTCATCATGCCATCATGTCATTAATTTTTGCAACTCAACCTAATAAATTGCATAGATCTTTTGATCTATTTAAATCGAGGGAAGGATGACTTCTCTTTATAACATATCCTCCTAATATTATGGAGCTATATTATAATATTCCATTTGTTTGGAATTAACCAACACACTTGCATATTCTCCCCATGCCTATTTCACTTCAAGTTTCTCCATCTAAACCTTGTCTATAATTCTTTTCCGTTGTATCGACGTTCCTCCAAAAATTCGAACATTTTTGGACACTTCAAAAATCAAGTCTTAGTTCAAACCCATTTGAATTAAATTCAAATATGTTTGAATTATATCTCGATCTTGCCATTTCTATTTTTCTCGGACCGTGCTCATTTTTATGAGCCCGAGAAAAATAATCCCTTGTGCAACTTTTTCCCTAACCCCCCTCTTTCCTCCTTCCTTTTCTTTTCTTCCTTGTTGTTTTCTGTTTTTTTGGGAAACAACTGAAAAAGGAAGAGCCAGCCGGCCCAAGAACCTTCCCCAGCCGCCCTTTTGGCCCAGGGCCCAGTCTCCTGTCTAACCCTAGATGGCCCGACCCCTCACTCATCTCTTCCCTCAGCGCGCCTCCAGCATCCCCCTCGCTCTCCCTCGCAGCCTAACCGCATCTCTCCATCTCGCTCGACCCCCTCTCTGTCTCGTCTCCATCCCAACCCCGATCCCCTCGAGCGCCCAGCGCTCCTCCCTCCTACCATCAGCGTCGCATCTCCATCCTCTCGAACGCCCTCCGTCTCCAGCGCGAGGAGCAGCTCCGCGCCAGGAGCCCCAGGCCGCAGCGACCGCTCCCTCCATCTCCAAGGCAGCAGCGCCCCGCGCCTCTGTCTCCAGCGCCGGCGCCGCCAAGGCCTCGTCACCGAGCGCCCGCCGGCCAGGAGCCAGCGCCGAGCGCCCTTCTCCCTCGCGCGCCGCCTGCCATGGCGCCCAGCCAGCCGAACGGCCTCCTTCCCCCGCGACCCCGCTGGACCTCCGCGTCTCCCCTGCAGCTGCCAGCCCTCCTCCGCCTCGCCTCCTACAGAGCTCCACCCTGCGGCCTCCTCCTCGTCGCCAGTTTTCGCCGGACCTCTCACAGAACCAGCTCCGCGGCTTGCCGCCGCTCCGTCCCCGGTCTCCGTCCTCGTCGGGCCCTTTTTCTCGTCCTCCCGAGGCCCTCACCATCGCTCTGTTGTTGTTGCCTCTGTACGCCAAGACTAAACGTTCTGGTCTCGCCGTGGGTTTTTCGTCAAGTTCGACTACAACGCAAAGACATGTGCAACTACGCGGATTCGCCGAGTACAAATACGACCCGTGAATGACTACCGTCGACCCTTGAGGACCCCGTGGAACATTCGGACATCAAGTACCACTACGCACCGCCAAGTACCTCGACGCCCGATGTCAAGTTTGACTACAAGGAGAAACGTCAAGTACCACTACCGTCGCCGAAGAACCGAGTACCACGACACGATAACGTGAACAACTACTTTCCTCTACGAACGTGTACCTCTACGGAACGACTACGTCCCTCGACGACTCGAACCCCCCCGAGAACGAATGTTCCGAAGGTATAACCCCGAGGCGATGACCCGTGGACGAATGCTTGTGTGGTATGAGATGTTTCCCTTGTGTGCTCCGTGTCCGTTGTGCCCTCTTTTGTCGCCGACCCGTGGGAACCCGGAAGCCGGGATCACCCACCTTTCATCTTGTTCGACTCACTCACGCCATCTTTCTTTTGCACCGGTCTCTCAACGAGTTACCGGAACCGAGATGTTGCCGTTGCATCATTTTCGGATCGTTCTGTGGTACCCTTTCCTTCCACCACGGTGACAATACTTCATATCTCTTCATGTTAACTTTTAATAAAAATGCATAAAACTTGATCATGTCATCCGCATCATATTAACAACATTAAAAATGTGTGATTGTTGTTTGCTTAAAATTGCTAAACATGCATATGGGGATTTTTTCTGGAATTGTTGTTGTTATTTTCCGGCCTCAATTAAAATGCCTAAATAGGTAGTTTGCTCTTGCTTCACCTCTTGCCATGTTAACAAACATTTAATCTTGTCTTGTAAATAAACGGGAGTCAATTAAATAATTAAAATGTGGTGTTTCGTCAATATGCAACTCGTTGCATATTGAGCTCCACTTAACTTGTAGAACTTGTTTGTGCACTTTGCCATGTCATGCATATTTAAACCGGACATCCATCATACTTGTTTGTGCATTGTATGCCTTGTTTATGCTTGTGTGTTAACCGTGTTGTTTGCTTCTTTCCGGTTTGCTTCCCTCGTTAGCTTCGGGTTCGTTCCGGAGTTGTGAGGTTCTGTTCGACTACTTCATGGATCATGTTCTTCTCCCTTGCGGAATCCCAGGCAAGATGATCATACCCTTGGATACCTTTACTACCATTGCCATGCTTACTTGTCTCGATGCTATCGTTACATGTCGCGCTACCCATCTTTTATGTCAGCCTCTCCTTGTTGCCATGGAACCTCTAACCTTTGACACCTTCCTAGCAAACCACTGTTTGGCTATGTTACCCGCTTGCTCAGCCCCTCTTATAGCGTTGTTAGTTGCAGGTGAAGATGAAGATTCGTTCCAGGAGGGAACTTGTTGTTGTTGGTATATCACAATATCTATAATTATTATTAACACACCTATATACTGGGCATGGGTGGAAGGCTTGGCCTTTTGCTCGGTGTTTTGTTCCACTCATGCCACCTTAGGCGCCGATAAACCGGCATTATGTTCCTTGATTTTGTGTTCCTTACACGATGGGTGGATGGGGACCCCTTGACAGTTCGACTTTGAATAAAACTCCTCCAGCAAGGCCCAACATTGGTTTTAATTTACTCATAATAACAACTTAATTAATTAATTAATTGCATAGGGGGTCATGTCCCCGGGTTCTTAATTCTACATAACAGGGGGGGCCAGTGCTGATGGTGTTGGTCCCAAACGGGTGTTATGCGGGGCCACCACGGGGAAACTCGAGGTTTGGTTTTACCTGTAGGATCGCCCATCCGGTTGTGGCCTGAGACGAGATACGCGCGGCTACTATCAGGGTGTCGGCACGTCGGGAGGTCTTGCTGGACTTGTTTTACCATTGTCGAAATGTCTTGTGCACCGGGATGCCGAGCCTGATCGGTTTTCCCTAAGATAAGGAGTGATGATATTATATTTGTCACTTCAGCTAATCGTGAGAGCTTGTGATGGGCTAAGTTGGGACACCCCTGCAGGGTTATAATCTTTCGAAAGCCGTGCCCACGGTTATGTGGCAGATTGGAATTTGTTAATGTCCGGTTGTAGAAAACTTGAAAGAGGATCCGAAGTAAAACACACAACTGTGTGAGTAACCGTGACTGTCTCTTTTCACTTTGAGAAGAGAACACGGTGGGGTTATGTTTGACTCGTATGTAGTTCAGGATCTTTAGTGATCACCTTTTGCGACCGTTTGCGTAGATGCTCATCTTATTCTGGTACTCGTAAGTTAGCCACCATATTATGCTTAGCCGCTGCTGCAACCTCACCACTTTACCTCTTCCTACCCATAAAGCTTTGCTAGTCTTGATGCCCATGGTTATGGGATTGCTAAGTCCTCATGGCTCACAGTTACTACAACACCAGATGCAGGTCCAGCCGAGATTGATGCAGGAGCTGGTTCAAGTACTTCATCTGGAAGCTCGATGAAGAGAGTGGCCGTTTGCTTGTGACGTTTTCGACGATCAGTAGTGGTTTCTACTAGGGGCGATTCGGACATGTGGCTTTATGTTGTTTTTTTGGTATCTTCCTTTTGGATCTTCGCCCATAGTCGGGTTGTGATGTTTTGAATGATGTTTTGCTTATGTAATGTATTGTGTGAAGTGGCGAGTGTAAGCCAACTATCTCCTTTTGCAATTTAAACCCTCTTTTACATGAGTCGTGCAAAGATACCAAACTTGAGATCATTCCAGAATGGGCTTATACCTTTAAGTCGTGCCTCGACACGTAGGAGGTATAGCCCCATCCTGGGCATTACAAGTTCGTATCAGAGCCTTCTCCGACCTATAAGCCCCTACTGATTGATCGAATCGTTGACGGTTGAGTCTAGGCACACACTTGAAAATGTTTTGAGTCCTATTTATATATCGGAGAGTAGGATTTCTTTTGCTCCTCATCTCTTTTCACTTTGGTGAGGACTCCTGACGATTACTCTTGCCTCTTCTACTTTCAAAAATTGCACCAATTTTTTTTTAGGATCTCGCGAGTATTGTTTGGATTGTTCCGATGTCTTTGTGACGAAAACATTGTTCTCGATGCCTCCTGTCCTTTAGGGGTTGTGGCAGTGTCCCGGGGAGTTGAGCTCCGAGGTGTTGTCGTCACAAATATATCGCATCAGTTCTAGAATACTTAAGACGGCCGACATCGAAAACTCTCCTATGCGGTTAGTGGCAAGATAACCCCGACATCACCCAGTACAGGGGAGGTAGTTCGGGAGTATTGCCATAGCTTGTATAGTAGATGCGTTCTGAAGGTCCGAGGTAAACGGTATCCGAAAATGACTGGTTATGTGTTGAAGGATGGATAAAGCTGGATGTAGTATCAGAGTTGAGTGCGCGGTGCTTCCCCTGTATCCTCAACACTTGATTGCATAACTGGAAACTTTCGGAAATTAATAGGTGGGTTCATCTAGTAGTTCTAGGCATTCTTCCAACGAGTGCATGATATGAAGTTCGGGGTTCTACATTGAGTGAAGTGGTTTTATGGGCTTGTTCCGATCGGGAGTTGCATCTTAAAGGGTCCTTGGCTATGCTGATCCGGGGATTGCAAAACCCTTTTGTAACACGTTCCATGAGCTTGTAGCACGAAGATGTGGAATGAAGCTTCTATCTTGTATTTGTTCTATCTACTCCTTGTTGTTTTTATTTACCTTTTGTTCTCCCAAGTGGCTTCTCGACAAGTTGATGTACCTACGGAATTCATTCGTTCAATTCTCTGTTCGGATGATATTGTGAAGATTATGCTGCAACATATCTATCCTTTGTTTGTTTTGATTCTGGTATTCGAGTTGCTTCGATGTCAAATGTTGATTCCATACCTTTTCCTAATCGGTGTTCTCATATTTCTATGGGAGTGCTAATCCTTCTTGATCAATCAAGATGGTCATGTTAAATTCTTTTTCAACCGGTGTCCATTTTGTTCGTCTCAAGTTGTCTTTGTTTTCCCCACCCTCCCACCCTTCTCTTTATGGAGCCAGCAATTATTAAATGAAATATCCATTTTATTAATGTGATGTTTCTTCATTCTTTACCTTCAATGTTCTTATCCGGTGATTTATCGTGAAGATGCTCAAGAGCTTCAAGTTCATCATTCTTTTGTTCTCAAATTCTGCCGGTGGATGTAATTCAAGATTTCGGTGTTGATCTTATCCTTTTCCTCATTTCACAATGCTTTCTTATTCCGGTGCACCAATTAATCATTCTCCTCTTGCTATTCATATCCGGAGTGCTGAAGATTCATAATTCCATTCTTAATCTGTTCAAGTTATTTTGAGGATTATCATCTTATTCAAGCCATTTAATTCAACAGGTGCAATATCTCTTAAGCAATCTTTTTCAGCGGTGATTTCTTGAGTGGGCCCTAACCCACAGGTCTTTTCCAGGATCTTACCTGACTCTTCTATTTTTCTGGAATTATACTTAAATTCTTTTCAAAGTGTGACGTAAGAATGATTTCCATCAGTCACATGCCTTCTCCAAGCTTGTTTTCAATTATTTCCATCTTTTGCTCCACCTTCCTCTTGTCATCCGTCCGGAGTATCTCGAAATTCTTCATGGCATTTCTCGTCTTCACTCTCAACATTTGAAGATCGGAGAAGAGTTTCTATTAATCTTGGCCCGTTCTCTTGATGAGTTGTGGTTCTAGCTTCATGCCATCCTCATTATTGTTCCGATTGTGGGGAATTTTTTTATAACCATCCGAAGCATTTCATGAATTCTTTTCTTTGTGTTCCTCCGAAGGCCATCATTTAAGAATATTTCTTCGTTCTCAGTTTTTAACTTTACCCTCCAAATATTCTTCATTGATGTCTCTTCGTTCGTCTCAATATTCTTACGGTGGCTCGTTCAAGATTACTCTTTCGTGTTATCGTATTATTTCACTCGTTCTTTTCATAATCCTACCGGTGCTTCGTTGAATATTTATCCAAGGTTATGCTAGACCTCTCTTTAATTCCTTGCAATGAGAATAAGTAGTATGCCAAATCCTTTGGTTGTCATCAATTAAATTGGTCAAGGAGATGCATAACATAATTCTTATTCTTGTTCCTTCAAGGTGATTTAATTATTTTGTCTGGAGCTTGTTCATCATATCATATTCTCGGTTCTAAGTTGTTCATTTTGTTTTTCCGGAGCTCCAAGTTATTTCAATTATCATTTCAAACCTCCATCTAATTCATCGCAGGCCTTGAATCCTATTCTTTTCATCTTTCACTTCTCATGCTTTCATTACCGGAGTTCTTCATGGTGGTTCATCATGTTTTAATTCATCCTCGAAGTCTTCATCAAGATTCTTGTTGGAGGTCAACCATTCTTCATCATGCTTTCCAAGTGCAATTCTTTCTACCTTATCTTTTCAGATGATGTTATGTCATTCTTGACAATTCCTTCATGTATCATGATTCACGAGTTATCAAGAATGAGATAATTAAAAACATCATTTCTTTCTCTTTAGGAGATCCTTTCAACCCCTCATTTTTATCTCTTGGTGTTATTTTGGGTTATAATTCACTTAAAAGCTTTCCCTAAGGATTGTTGCTAATTATGGTGCTTATAAATGACCCAAGTTCTTCATTTATCATTCCGGTGAAATAAGTTTATCGTCTCCTTGTTGATCTCAATCCAATCAAATGTTTTAGTCAGTGGCTGGTTGTCACCTCATAATTTTGATATGTTTTTCATAAGCCCACAACGAGCTTATTCTTTTCGTTGTTGAATTTCCAACAACTCTATTCAACCCTTCTTCGTAAGGATGCTCTTTTAAATTCAATTTTGAGAGAAGTTGTCATTTTTCTTCTCCATTCATTTCTTTCGTTGATCTATATTCTATTCTTTCATTCCGGAGGCTTTGTGATATTGCTCTCTTTGACCATCATCTCGTTTTTATCAAGATCATATTCTTCCCTTGATTGTCTATTTAACTAGGAATGTTGTCACCTACATTCTAGTTCCCTCATCTTGTCAAGTTTGCCTCTCTTTTCAACCGGAGTGCTGTGTGAATCCTTCTTACCCCTTGTGCCATTCTTTCAATTGTTTCAGAGGCTATATGTTGTTGTTTTCATCAAGTATCTTCCCAACTTGGCAAGTTCTTGTTATTTCCTTCCATTTTCAGTCGGAGTGCTGTCCAAATTCTGTCATTCTTATTCCTTGGCTATACCATTGCAGTTTCATATTCTTTTGGTTCGTAAGCTCTTGTTTCATGTCTTTCAACCTTCAAGGTTCTCATAATGCTACTTGTTCCTCTTTCCTAACGGAGTGTTTTCATCTTCATGCATCTCTGTTGTATTCTTCTTTCAATTTGTTCAACCTCTCAAGGTTCGTGGTTTCACTCGTTTATCGAAGAAGCAACTCTATTTTACCTCTTCCTCTCTCGTTTTTATCCGGTGCTATCTCTAGGATCTCGGGTCGAGATCCTCTGTTAGTGTGGGAGAGTTGTGACGCCCGAAGACCGACGTCCCAGAAGATTCCAGAGATTCCAGATGTTCCGGGTCCTCCCGTGTGTTTCAGTTGTGCTTGCTTTATTTATTTTGCATTGCATCTTGTCATCATGCCATCATGTCATTAATTTTTGCAACTCAACCTAATAAATTGCATAGATCTTTTGATCTATTTAAATCGAGGGAAGGATGACTTCTCTTTATAACATATCCTCCTAATATTATGGAGTTATATTATAATATTCCATTTCTTTGGAATTAACCAACACACTTGCATATTTTCCCCATGCCTATTTCACTTCAAGTTTCTCCATCTAAACCTTGTCTATAATTCTTTTCCGTTGTATCGAGGTTCCTCCAAAAATTCGAACATTTTTGGACACTTCAAAAATCAAGTCTTAGTTCAAACCCATTTGAATTAAATTCAAATATGTTTGAATTATATCTCGGTCTTGCCATTTCTATTTTTCTCGGACCGTGCTCATTTTTATGAGCCCGAGAAAAATAATCCCTTGTGCAACTTTTTCCCTAACCCCACTCTTTCCTCCTTCCTTTTCTTTTCTTCCTTGTTGTGTTCTGTTTTTTTTTTGGGAAACAACTGAAAAAGGAAGAGCCAGCCGGCCCAAGAACCTTCCCCAGCCGCCCTTTTGGCCCAGGGCCCAGTCTCCTGTCTAACCCTAGCTGGCCCGACCCCTCACTCCTCTCTTCCCTCAGCGCGCCGCCAGCATCCCCCTCGCTCTCCCTCGCAGCCTAACCACATCTCTCCATCTCGCTCGACCCCCTCTCTGTCTCGTCTCCATCCCAACCCCGATCCCCTCGAGCGCCCAGCGCTCCTCCCTACTACCATCAGCGCCGCATCTCCATCCTCTCGAACGCCCTCCGTCTCCAGCGCGAGGAGCAGCTCCACGCCAGGAGCCCCAGGCCGCAGTGACCGCTCCCTCCATCTCCAAGGCAGCAGCGCCCCGCGCCTCTGTCTCCAGCGTCGGCGCCGCCAAGGCCTTGTCGCCGAGCGCCAGCCCGGCTAGGAGCCAGCGCCGAGCGCCCTTCTCCCTCGTGCGCCGCCTGCCATGGCGCCCAGCCAGCCGGACGACCTCCTTCCCCCGCGACCTCGCTGGACCTCCGCGTCTCCCCTGCAGCTGCCAGCCCTCCTCCGCCTCGCCTCCTACAGAGCTCCACCCTGCGGCCTCCTCCTCGTCGCCAGTTTTCGCCGGACCTCTCGCAGAACCAGCTCCGTGGCTTGCCGCCGCTCCGTCCCCGGTCTCCGTCCTCGTCGAGCCCTTTTTCTCGTCCTCCCGAGGCCCTCACCATCGCTCTGTTGCTGTTGCCTCTGTACGCCAAGACTAAACGGTGTGGTCTCGCCGTGGGTTTTTCGTCAAGTTCGACTACAACGCAAAGACATGTGCAACTACGCGGATTCGCCGAGTACAACTACGACCCGTGAACGACTACCGTCGACCCTCGAGGACCCCGTGGAACATTCGGACATCAAGTACCACTACGCACCGCCAAGTACCTCGACGCCCGATGTCAAGTTCGACTACAAGGAGAAACGTCAAGTACCACTACCGTCGCCGAAGAACCGAGTACCACGACACGATAACGTGAACAACTACTTCCCTCTACGAACGTGTACCTCTACGGAACGACTACGTCCCTCG
>LR738711.1:901861221-901895525 GCA_902687465.1 Secale cereale
CCCCCCGAGAACGAATGTTTCGAAGGTATAACCCCGAGGCGATGACCCGTGGACGAATGCTTGTGTGGTATGAGATGTTTCCCTTGTGTGCTCCGTGTCCGTTGTGCCCTCTTTTGTCGCTGACCCGTGGGAACCCGGAAGCCGGGATCACCCACCTTTCATCTTGTTCGACTCACTCACGCCATCTTTCTTTTGCACCGGTCTCTCAACGAGTTACCGGAACCGAGATGTTGCCGTTGCATCATTTTCGGATCGTTCCGTGGCACCCTTTCCTTCCACCCCGGTGACAATACTTCATATCTCTTCATGTTAACTTTTAATAAAAATGCATAAAACTTGATCATGTCATCCGCATCATATTAACAACATTAAAAATGTGTGATTGTTGTTTGCTTAAATTGCTAAACATGCATATGGGGATTTTTTCCGGAATTGTTGTTGTTATTTTCTGGCCTCATTTAAAATGCCTAAATAGGTAGTTTGATCTTGCTTCACCTCTTGCCATGTTAACAAACATTTAATCTTGTCTTGTAAATAAACGGGAGTCAATTAAATAATTAAAATGTGGTGTTTCGTCAATATGCAACTCGTTGCATATTGAGCTCCACTTAACTTGTAGTACTTGTTTGTGCACTTTGCCATGTCATGCATATTTAAACTGGACATGCATCATACTTGCTTGTGCATCGTATGCCTTGTTTATGCTTGTGTGTTAACCGTGTTGTTTGTTTCTTTCCGGTTTGCTTCCCTCGTTAGCTTCGGGTTCGTTCCGGAGTTGTGAGGTTCTGTTCGACTACTTCATGGATCATGTTCTTCTCCCTTGCGGAATCCCAGGCAAGACGATCATACCCTTGGATACCTTTACTACCATTGCCATGCTTAGTTGTCTCGATGCTATCGTTACATGTCGCGCTACCCATCTTTTATGTCAGCCTCTCCTTGTTGCCATGGAACCTCTAACCTTTGACACCTTCCTAGCAAACCATTGTTTGGCTATGTTACCCGCTTGCTTAGCCCCTCTTATAGCGTTGTTAGTTGCAGGTGAAGATGAAGATTCGTTCCAGGAGGGAACTTGTTGTTGTTGGTATATCACAATATCTATAATTATTATTAACACACCTATATAATGGGCATGGGTGGAAGGCTTGGCCTTTTGCTCGGTGTTTTGTTCCACTCATGCCACCTTAGGCGCCGATAAACCGGCATTATGTTCCTTGATTTTGCGTTCCTTACACGATGGGTGGATGGGGACCCCTTGACAGTTCGACTTTGAATAAAACTCCTCCAGCAAGGCCCAACATTGGTTTTAATTTGCTCATAATAACAACTTAATTAATTAATTAATTGCATAGGGGGTCATGTCCCCGGGTTCTTAATTCTACATAACAAGGGGGCCAGTGCTGATGGTGTTGGTCCCAAACAGGGGTTATGCGGGGCCACCACGGGGAAACTCGAGGTTTGGTTTTACCTGTAGGATCGCCCATCCGGTTGTGGCCTGAGACGAGATACGCGCGGCTACTATCAGGGTGTCGGCACGCCGGGAGGTCTTGCTGGACTTGTTTTACCATTGTCGAAATGTCTTGTGCACCGGGATGCCGAGCCTGATCGGTTTTCTCTAAGCTAAGGAGTGATGATATTATATTTATCACTTCAGCTAATCGTGAGAGCTTGTGATGGGCTAAGTTGGGACACCCCTGCAGGGTTATAATCTTTCGAAAGCCGTGCCCGCGGTTATGTGGCAGATTGGAATTTGTTAATGTCCGGTTGTAGAAAACTTGACAGAGGATCCGAAGTAAAACACACAACTGTGTGAGTAACCGTGACTGTCTCTTTTCACTTTGAGAAGAGAACACGGTGGGGTTATGTTTGACTCATATGTAGTTCAGGATCTTTAGCGATCACCTTTTGCGACCGTTTGCGTAGATGCTCATCTTATTCTGGTACTCGTAAGTTAGCCACCATATTATGCTTAGCCGCTGTTGCAACCTCACCACTTTACCTCTTCCTACCCATAAAGCTTTGCTAGTCTTGATGCCCATGGTTATGGGATTGCTGAGTCCTCGTGGATCACAGTTACTACAACACCAGATGCAGGTCCAGCCGAGATTGATGCAGGAGCTGGTTCAAGTACTTCATCTGGAAGCTTGATGAAGAGAGTGGCCGTTTGCTTGTGACGTTTTCGACGATCAGTAGTGGTTTCTACTAGGGGCGATTCGGACATGTGGCTTTATGTTGTTTTTTTGGTATCTTCCTTTTGGATCTTCGCCCGTAGTTGGGTTGTGATGTTTTAAATGATGTTTTGCTTATGTAATGTATTGTGTGAAGTGGCGAGTGTAAGCTAACTATCTCCTTTTGCAATTTAATCCCTCTTTTACATGAGTCGTGCAAAGATACCAAACTTGAGATCATTCCAGAATGGGCTTATACCTTTAAGTGGTGCCTCGACACGTAGGAGGTATAGCCCCATCCTGGGCATTACAAGTTTGCTCATGTGGAGCCGCCCGTGCGAGCACCCCGAGAGGAAGTGGGAAGTTTTTTCAAGTATAGTCCACAACCTTGTAACACTAAGGGCGTGTTTGGTTGCCTGCATATGGCCCATCCTGGCCCGTGCGGGAAAGATTGAGCCCGTTTGGTAGCATGTGTTCACCGTGCGGCCTGCATCGCACGGGACTTAAAGCACGTTCAGGTCAGGCCCAGGGGAAACATGCGAATCGGCAGTAGCTCGCGAGCCTGGCTCGGGCGAGGCGGGGGAGGGCGACGCGCTTCTCCCCTCGTGCGAGCAGGGAGATGGCGCGAGCTCGCCCGCGTCGCCAAAAAATTGGCGGGAGGATTTCGGCTCACCTCCCGCCGAGTCCACCCCTATTTCGCCCCCTCCCTCACCACCCCAACTCCCCACCATTCTCCCTCTATTCAAGCTTTCCCCCGACGCGCATCGACACCAATGAGCAGGTAAGCGGTGCATCTTCATCGGTCGGCGGTCCACGGCGTCGGCGGTCCTTCACCGGCCGGCGTTGATCTTCCATGACCGTCCCTCATCGTCCTCAAGCTGCAGCCATGGTCTTTGTGAGTTTAATCCTCCTCTCTCTATGTTCCTTCTAGCTAGATCTGAGTTGCAGTTAGGGTATGATCTAGATGCATGGTTGGTTAGTGGTCTGATCTGTGAGCCTATATGGTTGATTGCTATGGTGCGGTTGCAATTTGTGGTAGGGCTAGATGTTCAAGCATGTGGTAGGCTATATTAGTAGTACAGTTTGAAGTTGAACCTTGTGCTTGTGTTGGTTCGTTCTTAGAGCTGTGATTTGTAGCTATTGGTGGTCCATTTGTAGCATGTTGTTTGTTGTAGATGTATGTTCCTGCTCATAGATGGTCCGGTATGCTTGGTATGATAGCGATGAAGCATGTGCTTGCTATGATAGTGATGAACCATGTACATGTATGCTTGGTATTTGTAGCATGCTGTTTGTTGTGTGCTATGCTTACTGTCAATGAGTGCTATGATTGTAGGACATGACCACGCAGACGCAAAATCTTAGTCAGGCCCTTGTCCTGTCCGACAGCCAGTTTGCTCCATTGTTTGTCGAGGACTCGCAGCCTATGTCCGACATGGCACCTGATTCAGAGGTGTTCCCGTCTGATTCCCTCTATTTTCCAGTAGTGCTCGTTGAGCCAACTCCTGCTTGAAAGAACATGCGGTGCCCCCATGTTTGGTTTTGGTAATTGATGAAAATCTCTATGGACTAATGATTGCCTTGAGTTATATTTGAAGGATTTTTCCATAGGCTTTTCTTGGGGTACATTTGTTGGTTTCAAGGAGAGTTTGTGACGACCAAGGTGCTATTAAGGAATTATCCAAAGATTGGTCTTATGAGTGTTGAGCTTATTACAAGCATGTCTTGAAGAAGAAGAGTGTGTGATCATTCATGTTTACCTTCAAGACATCATCCAAATGAAGAGAGTTGGAAAGATTCAAGGTTGATCAAGATTAAGTGCACCGAGTGTTTCAAGTTGATCAGCACACAAAGCGTAGAAGATGTACCGACAGGGATCAAGCGATCCCATGGTATGGTAAGCATTGTCAATTACGTTTTGTGTACTAACCCATGGTCTTTGTGAGAGTTTTATGTGGGGTTAGGTTATCTTCCATGGGCTTGCGTCAACAGGAAGATCACATACAACCCATGGAGGATGACATCAAATCAAGGTTGTGGTGTGCAAGTTCAAGGGATGCATCACGAGGAGATCAAGTGCTTGAAGCTTGTCGTCCATTGTGGTGACAATGTACTTGTGAAGATATGCCGAAGAGTGGCTCACCCATAGTGGAGTATGGGGGAGAAATCTACTAGTCTTCATAGAGCCAATGCAATAAAGAAAGGTGGTCCAACTTGAGGAAGTCAAGATTGTCTACATCTAGCTCAAGTGGACTTTGTGCAAGGCAAAGGTTTGCCCTTTATAGGTTCTCTATTTTACTGGTCTCATGGTGGTAGTTTGGAGACCGGGTTATAGGAACGATTGTCGTACTATCAAGGGGGGCTCTCAAGTGAGTAGCTTGATCATATCATTCCTAGAGAGCTCAAACCATTGCATGCTTGCATCATATTTCTTGGTTCTTGTTTGGTTTTCCTCTTGTGAGATTTGGAGCTTATGGTCATCTTCTTGACAAGCTTGAGTTCATCGAAAACGGAGTTCACATGCTTCTTCTATTGCGTTTTCAGTGTTGGAGGTTTTACCGGTCTCTTTCAAGGAAGGGTTCTCACCTTTTTTATGGACCTTTTGTCATTTGCTTCTTATTGTTAATTCTATCAAGATTGTGTTAGGCCATGTCGTTAGCTTTACAACAAACTTTGTTTCGTTGAATTTGGAGTCCGTTTGCAAAAGTTATGTCAGTTTTGGTGTCCTGAGAAGGGCTACAGCGGTACCACCGCTTGGAGGGGATGTAATTTTTTACTTCCGTGGCTACTTCCGCTCTGGACCAAAAACTCGTCACAAGTCCAGCGGTAGTAGGCACGGATGTAATTTTTTAGTACCGCTCGCAAGCAGTAGTACCACTACCCTTAGCAGTAGTACCACTACCCCTAGCGGTAGTACCATGAGGTCAAGCGGTACTACCGCTCAGACGGTTCTTCTGGCCTTTTTGCCTCCTCGTTGTTGTGTTTCAAAGGGCTACTACCACCCTAGCAGTAGTACCGCTCCTTGGAGCGGTAGTACCGCTCGGTGCGGGCTGTGAGCATAACGGTTGGATTTTTCCCCACCTATAAAAGGGGGTCTTCTTCCCCAATGAACTTAATCCTTTGAGCTCGTGTTCTTCCCCCATTGTTGACCTTCTTCGAGCTTGTTATCTCTCAATCCCTCCATGGATTCTTGCTAGTTTTGGGGGGAAAAGAGAGAGGAGATCTAGATCCACATTTCCACCAATCACTTTCTCCTCTAGGTGAGGGGAACCCCTCGGATCTAGATCTTGGAGTTCTTGGTGTTCTCCTTCTTGTTCTTCCTCTCTTTTCCCTCCCTAGCATTAGTTGCTTTGGTGGGATTTTAGAGAGAAGGACTTGGGAACTCTGTGTGCCCTTGCCATTGCATTTGGTGCATCAGTTTGAGTTCTCCACGGTGATATGTGGAAGTTACAAGTTGAGAAGCTACTCTTGGGTGCTTGGTACCCTTGAGCTTGTTCCTCTTGGGTGCTTGGGTGCCCTAGACGGTTGAGGTCACCTCGGAGTCATATTCCATTGTGGTGAAGCTTCGTGGTGTGGTTGGGAGCCTCCAATTAAGTTGTGGAGGTAGCCCCAACCTTGGTGGTGTTCGGAGCTCAATCATTGTGGTGTAAAGCTCCGGGCAAGCGTCGGGGTCTCCAATTAGGTTGTGGAGATTACCACGAGCAATTTGTACGGGTTCGGTGACCGTCCCCAAGGGTTGCCATTTGTACGGGTTTGGTGACCGCCCTCAACGGTCCCTTAGTGGAATCACTGCATCTTGCATTGTGCGAGGGCGTGAGGAGATTACGGTGGCCCTAGTGGCTTCTTGGGGAGCATTGTGCCTCCGCACCGCTCCAAACGGAGATTAGCATCCGCAAGGGTGTGAACTTCGGGATACATCGTCGTCTCCGCGTGCCTCGGTTATCTCTTACCCTAGCCCTTTACTTATGCACTTTACTTTGTGATAGCCATATAGTTTCTTGTCATATATCTTGCTATCACCTAGTTGTTTATCGTGCTTAGCATAAGTTGTTGGTGCACATAGGTGAGCCTAGTGGTTGTAGGTTTTGTGCTTGAAAAATTAACCGTTAGGTTTATTCCGCATTTGTTCAAGCCTAAACCATAATTATTTTAAAGCGCCTATTCACCCCCCCCCCTAGGTGACATCCACGATCTTTAAATTGGTATCAGAGCCTTGTCTCTCTTTATAGGGCTTAACCGCCTAGAGAGTAGGGATGTCGACTAGGGGTTTAGGATTCTCTAACACTCTTAGTTTTGATGGCACAAATTTTTATGTTTGGGTAATTCGCATGCTTAATCTCTTTAGGGTCATGGACCCAAATTTAGAGCGAATTGTAGATATGGGTTTTTCTCCTCCAAAGGATCCACAAAGATTATCTTTAGAGGATGATAAAAACTCTTATCTCAATGCTTAAGCTTCTAATGTGCTTTTTTATGCTTTGAGCAATGTAGTTATATTTCAACTCATGCCGTTCCGGGATGCTCATGAGTTGTGGACAAAGCTTGAAGATAAATATGGCGTGTCCAAGAATTGTGGGAATGATTGTTCTCCCTCCACCTCCGGCCGTGTTGTATTCTCCACTTCTTCTACTTCATCTACATGTGGTTTGCCACAAGGTAATGATATGGTGAGTAGTGTTGGTCATTGCAATGATGATAGTATGCCTATTGTGTATGATCCTTCATCACTATCTTATTGCAATGCATCTTGTTTAGACTTTAACACTTCGAGCACCCTACATGTTTCATATGCTTGTGTTGATAGTCCTTGCATATCATCTATAAATTGCTTGACTAAAACTCATGATGATATGGTTACTATATCTTGTTGCCATGATAAAAATGCATCTATTTCCTTGAATTGTTGTGCTAACAATGTAGAGGAAACCCAACACCCCATGGAACAATATGTAGTCTTGAATGGTGCTTCAAGGGATCCTACATCATCATCTATTGCGTTTTGCCTTATGGCTAAGGCTTCAAAGGTATCTCCCACTTTGAATCCCAATATATCTTGTGATGATAGTGATGATGACACTGATGATGATGTTGATAATGATGAAGAGAATGATAATGTTGCTTCCTTAAAAATTAAGGGGGAAATGATTTTTAAAGCTCTTCATAAGAATAAAATTGCCCGTTCCAACTTCATGGAAATCATGTCTATTGCCATTGAGGGCAAGAAATATATAGAGGAGTTGGAATCTCATCTAGAGGAGCATGAGGTCACCATTGAGAAAATGGAAGGTCATGAGCGTGATTACGCTAATGAGATCGCCGACCTCTCGCAAGCTCTTGAACTTGAACAAACCACCAAGGAATCTCTTGAGGAGACTTTTGCTATAGAACTATCTAGAATACAGGAATCCCGTGATAGAGCTCTCGAGGTAGTTAATGATTTTGAAACTAAAATTGAGAAGCTTGAAGTTGCACATGCTAAACTCCTTGAGGATTTTGAGCACCTCGAAAATGGCTCAAGGGTAATTAGAGTGAGCTCATCAAACTCATCGAGCCTCATGCTCAACTTAAAGCTTCATATTCTAAAGATCTTGCCAAGTTGCCTTCTCCTCTTGCTATACTTTATGATGCTTGTGCTACTAACTCTATTTCTAGTGAAGCATCCATTTTGAAGGAGAATGTTGAGCTAAGGGCTCAACTTGATTTGCTATCTAGCAATTATGGGAAATTGGAAGAAAGTCATGTAAAACTCACAAGCTCTCATGATGATCTTGTAGTATCCCATAATGTGCTAAAGATAGCTCATGAGGCTATGAGTATCAAGGTAACATCGAGTGAGCCTCATGTGGATACTAGCACTACTTCAAGTCAAAATGCTATCTTGCCACGTGCTAGTCCTCGTAATTCATCTACTCACAATGTTGATACTTCTTGTGATGAATTACTTTCCTTGCCTTGTTGCTCTAATGATGAAGCGTATACTTCCTCCAGTACTTGTGTTGATACTAACCATGTAGAGGAAATCAAAGAGCTCAAGGCCCAAGTCACTTCCTTCAAGAAAGACTTGTAAAAGTGTCATGAAGGGAAGTCCGCACTCAACAATATCTTGAGTGTGCAAAAATCCCCCAATGACAAAGGTGGACTTGGATTCAACTCCAACAAGAAGAAAAAGTCCAAGATCGTTAACAAGAAGAAGGGCCAAGAACAAGTCAAGAATTCAGCCAAGATTATTTGCTTCAAGTGCAAAATTTAAGGGCATCATGTTAGATCTTGCCCATTGAAGAAGAAGGCCATTAGTGACAAGCAACAAGGGAAGAGGCCACAAGTTCAATCTCATGCTATACCGCAAGTTGGAGAAAGGCCACTTCCCAAGAAGACTCATGGTAATGCTTCTCATTTTGAGAAATCAAGTGAGAAGAAAGTGAAGAGTAGATGTTGCTACTTATGCCGTGAGAAGGGTCACCTTGCTTCTTCATGCACTAGTGGTAACTGTAGGATCGAAAGTATGTCTAGAGGGGGGGTGATTAGACTACTTGTAAATATAAAAATTCTGCCTTTTGACAAAGAACAGTTTTTGGCAGATTCACAATTATGATCAAGTCAAGTATCACCCTACACATGCAATTCTAGAGTATAAGCAGCGGAAAGTAAATTGCACATGTAGTAAAGAGAGGTGGAGAAGAGCAAACGCAATTTTGGAGACGCGGTGATTTTTCCCGTGGTTTCGATAGGTGGTGCTATCGTACATCCACGTTGATGGAGACTTCAACCCACGGAGGGTAACGGCTGCGCGAGTCCACGGAGGGCTCCACCCACGAAGGGTCCACGAAGAAGCAACCTTGTCTATTCCATCATGGCCTACGCCCACGGAGGGCTAGCCTTACTCGGGGTAGATCTTCACGAAGTAGGCGATCTCCTTGCCCTTACAAACTTCTTGGTTCAACTCCACATCTCGATGACGGAGGCTCCCAAGCGACACCTAACCAATCTAGGAGGCACCACCCTCCAAAAGGTAATAGATGTTGTAGATGATGATGAACTCCTTGCTCTTGTGCTTCAAATGATAATCTCCCCAACACTCAACTCTCCTCACTGATTTGGCTGTTGTGGAAGAAAGGATTGAGTGGAAAGCAACTTGGGAAGGTTAGAGATCAAGTTTCATATGGTGGGAGTGGAGCAACTTGATCTCAACACAAGGGTAGGTAGTTCTCTTCTCAGAAATGTAAGGTAGGAGTGGTAGTTCTTTCTGATGGCTCTCTCCACGAATGAAGAGGGGGTGGAGGGGTATATATAGCCTCCACACAAAATCCAACCGTTACACACATATTTGAGCAATCTCGGTGGGACCGAAGTGGACAACTCGGTGAGACCGAAAGTTCAAATAATGTGAACGTTGGGGTTTTCGGTGGGACCGAAAATACCATCTCGGTTAGTCCGATTCGAGCAAAGACAAGAGCATGCCAGTTTCGGTGGGACCGACTTTATCATCTCGGTGACACCGATTTGATGACAGAAGGTTATAGAAGCTTGGCAGCCCATGTTTCGGTGAAACCGAGTTCAGAATCGGAATATCCGAAATTTCTAGGGTTTGGCTTATGGCTGAGGTAGTTCATCTCGGTGTGACTGAGTTTGGAATATCGGTGGGACCGAGATTACTTATGAGTGTATTTGGCAGTGAGAGTTGCTGATAGTTTAGGAGATGTATCACTAAGCACTTGAGCAACCAGATCATCAACATAACCTCATCCCCTTTTAATAGTATTGGCTTTTCCTATGGACTCAATGTGATCTTGGATCACTAAACCAAAAATGGAGTCTTGAGCTTTTGCCAATGCTTGCCTTAGCATTTTGAGGGGTCCACTTCTTCAGTCATTGCCATACCCATATCACTGAACTTCTCTGAAATGATTCTCAAGTAACTATTAGTTCAATGATATATATGTTGTTATTAATTGCCAAAACCACTCGGGGATTAGTTGCACTTTCAATCTCCCCCTTTTTGGTAATTGATGACAACATATAGATCAAAGCTTCGACAAGAGATATAATCAATGAATAATGTCGTCGCTTTGAGAAGTATGTGATAAGCAAGAGCTCCCCCTAAATTTGTGCATTATTTAAGATTTGCGTTTGAATGCAAATGCACAATCGATTAGGATCATGGGTCACTCTTCCATGTCACATACATCTTGGTGGAGCGCACAAAATGATAAGAATGAACAGCATGCACCCAATCACCAAGACAAGAGTAAATAGTCATACAAGATAGGAATAGCATATGATAAGCATTAAGCACACATTAAAGCATAGTACGACTAAGCACTCATTAAGGTAGCATCAAACGGAGTATCAAGCACACTGAATGTCTCGAAAAACCAAAAGTATCTCAAAGAAACCGCAAAAGAACGAAAGAGCAAAAGCGCAAAGACAACAGCACTCTCTCTCTCGAAGCCCTATGATCTATACAATTTCTCCCCCTTTGGCAACAAGTTACCAAAAAGTTCGAAAAAGCATAGAGCTAAACGTCACTGTGGGCTCTGGTGGCGGCTCCCGTCTGGGTTGATGTCGGAGTAGATATGACGGCATCGGCGAAGACTTTAGCTGATGACGGCATCGAAGTGGACACTGGAGCTGTAGCTGGAGTAACTGCTGGAACTGTGGGAGGTGCTGAAGTTGTAGTCCTGGTGTCAGTCACTGGAATAGCAGCTGATCGGGATCCTTTGGGAACCAGAGCAGTCTGTCGATGAGAATCCTGGACTAAGTCATCCTGCATAAGCTCTGCCTTGTCCTGCTTTGCTTCCTCAAAGTCTGCCTCAAGCTTGTTGACGGTCACTTGTATTTCAGTCAGCTTCACGTCCAGAGCGTGGATCTTCTCGTCAACAATCCTCTCTAAGCTCTCCTGAGACTGTTCAATGCTGGCCAGGCGTTGTTCAATCCTTTGGGTAGCTTCAAGAATCTGCTCTCCGAAACTCTTTGGTTTAGCTGCTGCTGCTGCTTCTTTGTCAGCTTTGGCTTTCTTAGCAGCTTCGATCTTGGCTTGACCTTCAACAAATGTCGGATCCTCCTCGTCCATCACAACAACATTGTCTTCATGCTCTGGCTGCAGGGGTAAATGTTTTCTATCCAACAAGAATTTGCCCGTGCCAAACTTGGCATTGATAAGCATCTGAATCTGTGGGGCAAATCCACATGACCTTTTCTGGTCAGCTGCAGTCCTCTTAATGGTCTCTACCATTAAGTCCATCACCTTGAAAGGTGCTTTCTCATCAAGTATATGCAGCATGTTGATAGAATATCCTCTGATCATGCGATGATCTCCAGATTTGGGCATCAAGGTATGCCTCAAAATAGTATTAGTGGTAGGTAAGCCTGCCTGGAGATGGTAGACTGAGCCGAGCTTCCATACTTCCAAATCCGCTGCGGGAATCTCTTTGTACATGTTCTTCATGGAGTCATGATTCTTCTTTGGAATCCCATAGACATCAATATCATCTTCTCGTTGCACTGGAGCATTCAGAATTTCTGCCCATTCTTCAACAGAAGAAGAATACCTTTGACCTTCAGTCATCCATGTGATCTTTCCATCAGGATAGAAGTGAGCTGTGGCATAGAATTGCATAATCATCTCATCGTTCCAACTGGTCAACTTCTGACCAACAAACTCTGCAACTCCACATGCAGTGAAACTTTCATGCACATGTGGAAAGAAATCTCTGTGCTCTTCGCTGTCAATATATTCCCAGTCAACATATCTGGTGTCTGCGACTATTGTCTTCTTGTCCATCAGCACGGTCTCATAGAAGTCATGCTGCTCTCTGGTGTGAAATCTGGGATCTACAGCAGTTCTTCTCCTCACGGCATATGGGTCAGCTTGTCTCCATAGCCTGAGACCTCTATCTTTCCTTGCCTTCATATCCTCAGCTTGAGGATGAGCATCATTGTGAAGTGGCAGTTTTGGACGGAGTTTCAGCAACACTTGTCCTTCCTCATCAGACTCAGCTGGTGGCACATCATCCTTGTTCTTTTCAGATGCTGGAATATTTCTGGTAGTCCTCTTGGGCTTGGCAGCAGGCTTTGCTGGAGCTGCCTTAGCTGGAGCAGATTTCTTGGGCTTTGATGTGGCTCCAGCCCTAATGGCATCACCCATGAGCTTCTGCTTCTGAGGTGGAGGCTGGGGGTGCTTCCTCATCCTCATCCTCATCCTCTGCTGCATCTGCATGAGAATCTGACACATGCACTATCCTCTTTCTCTTGGTGGTTTTCTTCACTTTGCTTGGAGCTGCCTCTCCCAAATTTAGCTTCTTGGCAACAGTTGACTGCTTGACTTTGCTGGTGCCCTTCTTAGACTGCTGACCTTGTTGCTCTTTGGCAACAACCTTCCTCTTAGGCTTTGAGGTCACCTCTTCCTCAACAATGAAATCAGAATCCTCATCATCGGAATTCTTCTCCTTTCTAGCTCTAGTGGCTGCAGGAGGCATGCCACTTGGTGTACTCCTCTCACCATCATCAAATGGGCTACTAGGAGGACTAGTGTCTGCCTCGGGAATGTCTGCAATGGGTGTCTCTGACCTGTTCTGACTGTCACTGGCATCTGACATGGCTGACAACCTGTGAATAGATAAGGTATAGGCAGAGAAGAAGAGTTATCACAAACTGCAGAAGTTTTTGCAAAAAAAATGAGTTCAAATTTTAGTTTTAAGTTTTCACAAAAGACATTTCGGTCAGACCGAGTTTGAGTTTTGGTGAATCCGAAGTGTCAAACAGGGCTTGGCACACCACTTTCGGTTTGACCGAAGTGGGTTTCGGTCCTGCCGAAAACACTAGGGTTTCACAAAAACTACATTTCGGTCACACCGATTTGCACAACTCGGTTGGACCGAAGGGTGCAGTGCAATGGCCAGAGGCCAAATCGGTCACACCGAAATTTTAAAATCGGTTTCACCGAGATGTGTTTCATGGAAACCTAACCCTAAAAATTTTACTCGAATCTTGTTCAAACGAACCAATCTGGTGTAAAGGAAGATTTCAATCGTGGCAAGATATTGGGCAATCCAAACGTGCATTGAATTGGAGATGGGAGCACGAGTGGGATCAAGACTCACCCTAACTTGGTGGAGTCTCTCTACGGCGGCAACGGCGCGGAGGAGATGTCCGTTGACGGCGACGGAGACCTGTGGCGAGGGCGCACAGGCGTCGACAGTGACGATCCGGAGATCAAGGCGACGGCAGCAAGGGATGTGGGAGCGAAAACGTTTGAAGGAGGAATCAACGCGCGCTGCCCTTGGTATATATATATCCCTTTGCTGTCGGTGGGACCGAGTTGTAAAACTCGGTGGCACCGAGATGGATAACTGCTAGGTAGTTATGCACTTCGGTCACGCCGAAAATCACAACTCGGTTTCACCGAGATGAAACCTAGATCAGTCTAAATGCTTTCGGTTTAACCGAGTTGAGTGAGTTGGTCTGACCGAAATCAATTAGAAGGTTTTGGAGGTTAGCCCTTGACGGATCGGTGGCTCCGAGTGCTCCTCACTCGGAGGGTCCGAAAATGACTTGTTCAAAGTTTGTGATGTAAGCATGAATAGAATTTGAGACAAGAAAGCATAGATAGCTAGGGAAGGAACTTAGGCATTCTTGCCCATCCATTTGGCCAGAAAAATCAAAACAACCAAAACAACAAATGGATGTCCTCGAATGGATAAAATCATGCATTCAACATGCTCACACAATAAGATAGCAAATGAAATATGTGTCAAACATGCACAACCAAAACTCTTAGCAATTAACACACAATTTGTCGATGACTAGGTCATCTTTATATGAGTATTTTGACTTAGGAGCCAAATGAGAACATTTGATCATAGGTCATACTCATCGTTTAAGCACAAGTGGGGTTACCACTTTTACATAAAGCATTGATGTGTTCACATCATTTGAAGATGCTTTAGCTCAATTTTTAGAGCAAAGCTCCCCCTAGATGTGAGAACCCCTTTTAAAGGGTCAAACTAACCTTGGGTTGTCGTAGAAGACTTCATGTAGATGTTGAAGATGTGGATGCTCAATGTTGATGGAGATCATCAAGAGTTGGGAGCTATCCTTTGGATTCGGGCACTTTCAATACCTACATGGGTTAGTCCCACAAGGAACAAACAAGGATATCCATGGACATAGATTGAAGTTCACAAAAGATGATGTCCATGAAAGCAATGATTACCTTGTCCCTTGACTTACCAACAAGAGGGTTTGTGACTCCATGAACTAGTGCATGATGTGGAAGTTGATTGCACAAGTTCTTTGCCAAAATGAATGTGAGTGAAGTATGTTGGCGGAGTCACCCTCAAGAACTTTCTAGTTCTTCTTCTTCGGGATCCACATCATCTTGATGGGAATCCTTGGGGTTGTAGTTGAGCTTGACGAAGTAGAACCTGACGTTTCCTTGGGAACCCACTTGACCATGGCTTGAGGTGCTTCAATAAATGCATCAATCTCCTCTTGAAGCTTGTCCTTGGCTTTTAGCTTGTGGTCTTGTGGTGGAAGGTCATCTTGAGCTTGTTCCACATTGGAAGAAGTAGGATCATACTTCTCCTTTTGAGAAACAAACTGTGGAGTAGGGTATTGACCTTCTTCCCACTCAACACCTTCGGCGTTGAACTTTCGCTCAAAACCAATTCCTTGATTCTTCCGGCGCCTTCCTTGCTTACGAACAATTTCCTCAAAGTTCTTGCTTCCGGCAAGACTCTTGTAGACACCTTTCTCTATGATCCCTTTCAATAAACTATTCTCTTGCTCAAGTGTAACTTGGCTTGAAACATTGTTAGTGGAATCAAGAGAACTACTAGAAGCAACAACATTGGATTTAACAAGGTTATTGTTACTGCTAGAGGAAGAATTTTTCTTATGCTTGTCATGCTTAGTCTTAATAGGTGGCAAGAAATTAGACAAGAGAAGTCGTTTGGCAAGATATGAAGAACTCTTCTTTCGAAGATCGTCATTGATCGCTTTTAGAAACTCATGTTCTTGCTCTAGAGTGAGCTTCTCGAAGCGTAGCTTCTCATGAGATCTTAGGAGCTCTCTATGATCTTCTTGAGTTGTTTCATGAGCTAACTTAAGAGTGTTTAGTTATTTAGTTAGACGCTCAATCTCCTTCATAGCATTGTCATTCGACTCTTCTCGACTATAAAGACTACTAGCATTTTCATCGTTACTAGGCTCACTAGATTTATCATGCAAGAGCTCATCTTCACTAAGCAAGTCATCCTCATCACTATTGAAGTCAATGAATTCAGGGTGTGATACCTTGGGGCCTTTAGCCATGAAGCATCTTCCAATTCCCTCATTTGGTGAATCAAATAAGTCGTAGGAGTTGGAGTTGGAGGATACGAGAGCAAGACCGGCAACACCTTCATCTTGACTGTAGTCGGAGTCGGAGTGATAGCTTCCATCGGATTGATTGTCGGAGTCGGAGCCGGAGACCCATTCACCTACATGAGCTTGATGTCTTCTTCTTGTGTAGCTCCTTGATGACTTGTCTTTCCTCTCCGAATCCTTGCTTCTTCGAGAGGGTCTTCGTTCATAACGATCATCTCTACTCCTTCTCTCTTTCCGAGGTGACTCATCTCTTGATCTTCTTCTTGGAGATTCTTCTCTTCTCTTGTGGGGAGCCGTACACTCATTTGAGTAGTGTCCGGGTCTTCCACAATTGTAGCAGTTTCGATCACGACTAGAAGATCTCTTTTCATCATATGATCTAGACTTTGAGCTTCTCTCTTTGCCTCTATACTTGTAGAATTTGTTGAAGTTTTTGACCATTAGGCTTATCTCTTCATTGGAAATTAACTTGTCACTTGAGGTTGTGGGAGCATCACTTGTAGCTTTGTAAGCACCGCTTGACTTGTTGTGAAGCTCTTCCTTATCCTTAAGTGTCATCTCATGAGCAACAATTCTTCCAATGACTTCAGTTGGCTTGAGAGTCTTGTAGTTTGGCATCATTTGGATCAAAGTGCACACGGTGTCATACTTTCCATCCAAAGCTCTGAGAATCTTCTTAATGATGAATCGGTCGGTCATTTCTTCGCTTCCTAAGCCGGCAATCTCATTTGTGATGAGAGCAAGCCTAGAGTACATTTCAGCGACTCCTTCACCATCCTTCATCTTGAACTTGTCAAGTTGACCTTGAAGAATATCTAGCTTTGATTCCTTCACAGACTCGGTACCTTCGTGCATTTCAACCAAAGTATCCCAAATCTCTTTTGCATTTTCAAGACGGCTGATTTTGTTGAACTCCTTGGGACACAAGGCATTGAAGAGAATGTCACAAGCTTGAGCATTGTTTTGCAACATCCGCAATTCTTCCGGTGTAGCTTCGTGATCCGGAACTTTTCCTTCCTCGAAGAATTCACCTTGCATACCAACACAAATAATGCCCCATGCGGCTGGGTTATGACCAAGAATATGCATTTTCATTTTATGCTTCCAACTAGCAAAATTTGTACCATCAAAGTAAGGACCTCTACGATAATTACCCTCACTAGACGCCATACTCTCCTAGGTTGTGAAACCAAGCTTATGGAGTCCAATGCAATGGAAACCAATACAATGGAGACCAAAGCTCTGATACCACTTGTAGGATCGAAAGTATGTCTAGAGGGGGGTGATTAGACTACTTGTAAATATAAAAATTCTGCCTTTTGACAAAGAACAGTTTTTGGCAGATTCACAATTATGATCAAGTCAAGTATCACCCTACACATGCAATTCTAGAGTATAAGCAGCGGAAAGTAAATTGCACATGTAGTAAAGAGAGGTGGAGAAGAGCAAACGCAATTTTGGAGACGCGGTGATTTTTCCCGTGGTTCCGATAGGTGGTGCTATCGAACATCCACGTTGATGGAGACTTCAACCCACGGAGGGTAACGGCTGCGCGAGTCCACGGAGGGCTCCACCCACGAAGGGTCCACGAAGAAGCAACCTTGTCTATTCCATCATGGCATACGCCCACGGAGGGCTAGCCTTACTCGGGGTAGATCTTCACGAAGTAGGCGATCTCCTTGCCCTTACAAACTTCTTGGTTCAACTCCACATCTCGATGACGGAGGCTCCCAAGCGACACCTAACCAATCTAGGAGGCACCACCCTCCAAAAGGTAATAGATGTTGTAGATGATGATGAACTCCTTGCTCTTGTGCTTCAAATGATAATCTCCCCAACACTCAACTCTCCTCATTGATTTGGCTGTGGTGGAAGAAAGGATTGAGTGGAAAGCAACTTGGGAAGGTTAGAGATCAAGTTTCATATGGTGGGAGTGGAGCAACTTGATCTCAACACAAGGGTAGGTAGTTCTCTTCTCAGAAATGTAAGGTAGGAGTGGTAGTTCTTTCTGATGGCTCTCTCCACGAATGAAGAGGGGGTGGAGGGGTATATATAGCCTCCACACAAAATCCAACCGTTACACACATATTTGAGCAATCTCGGTGGGACCGAAGTGGACAACTCGGTGAGACCGAAAGTTCAAATAATGTGAACGTTGGGGTTTTCGGTGGGACCGAAAATACCATCTCGGTTAGTCCGATTCGAGCAAAGACAAGAGCATGCCAGTTTCGGTGGGACCGACTTTATCATCTCGGTGACACCGATTTGATGACAGAAGGTTATAGAAGCTTGGCAGCCCATGTTTCGGTGAAACCGGGTTCAGAATCGGAATATCCGAAATTTCTAGGGTTTGGCTTATGGCTGAGGTAGTTCATCTCGGTGTGACTGAGTTTGGAATATCGGTGGGACCGAGATTACTTATGAGTGTATTTGGCAGTGAGAGTTGCTGATAGTTTAGGAGATGTATCACTAAGCACTTGAGCAACCAGATCATCAACATAACCTCATCCCCTTTTAATAGTATTGGCTTTTCCTATGGACTCAATGTGATCTTGGATCACTAAACCAAAAATGGAGTCTTGAGCTTTTGCCAATGCTTGCCTTAGCATTTTGAGGGGTCCACTTCTTCAGTCATTGCCATACCCATATCACTGAACTTCTCTGAAATGATTCTCAAGTAACTATTAGTTCAATGATATATATGTTGTTATTAATTGCCAAAACCACCCGGGGATTAGTTGCACTTTCAGTAACTTATCCAACCCAATTATTATTGATGATATCTACTCTCTTGGGAAGGATAAGGTTGGCACTGTGTTTGCCAAGTTTGTTGGTACTCAAATGGTGTCAAGCAAAGAACCATTTGGGTTGCCAAGCCTATTGTGACTAACCTCTTAGGACCCAACTTGGTTGGGGACCAACAAGCTCAAACTTTATCAATAGGTGATGTTGGAGGGCATTGGAGACTTGGCTACATTATGAAGAATTAAGGGGTCTTCATCATTCATATTGTGTAAAGCCAAGTCATTCGGATTATCAAGTTTCTATCTTATATCCAATGTTCCTCCATGCGGTAACTCATTCCTAAATTGTTTACATTGAAAGTTACTTGCCCCTTAGCATGTTGTGGTTTTGTACCTTGCATGTGTGTGTATATGTTGTGCTTCCAATTTTCTTATCTTGAGAAATCAAGTATGTGTATGTTGGTTTGCACATCATGTACGTGTGTCTAGTGATTTGAGCCTTTATGCATCTTGTTTGTATCTTAGTTGGCTCTTGTGAGAGATTAATGGAACATCCCATTTTGGGGGAGTGATGTGCTTTGTGCACCTCACAATCCTATAAATGTGTGTACATGAGGAATACAATATAGTTTTGATATTACAAGATTATCTAGTCACTATGTGGTATATCTTCTCATGAGAAATTCAAATTCTAAAGTGTCCATTAATTATCTCTTGTAGGTTCCTCTTATTGCCTCTTGTTTAAGTTTTCTTTGGTATCACATTATGGGGGAGTAATGTGCTATGTGCATATTACTAGCCTAGAAAATGTGTACATTTGAGATATTGTCACCTAGAGTTGATATTGTAAATTATCTTGTTCCTAGATGACATGTTAGATCTACAAGTTGCAATTTGCTTGTGTTTGGTGTGAAGATGATGTTGGATATCATTGCTATCTATCACCGGGAATTATTCCCAAATACTTCTTGTCTCTTGACAATTGGTAATCATTTATGTGGTAGAAATTGTTGATCATCTTTACATTGGCTTTTGCTTTTGTTCATCCTATTTCTTGCCAAGATTGTATCAACTCTCATTGCCTTCTGTGCCGCTTGTGGATCTTGTTGTTTTCTTGATCTTTTCTAGTGTTTTATAGATATAGTGAAAGTGGTGATCCCATCGTGTGCATTTTGTATTCAAATGGAAATTCTCTATAATGCACAACTCTTGGGGAGCTATCCTGTTTTCTATAGAACACTCATCTTGTGATCCATTTCAAGTGTGTGTTGGTGGAAGGCAAGCCATTTCTTTTTGGTACTTTGTTCCATCATGAAACTTTATAGAGGGCTTGGTTTGTTTGGAACTATCCTCTCTTTTGGGAGTTCGATATCTTTCTTTTTGAGTGTGTCAATGGATATCTCATTCCTTGATGTATCTTTTAATGATATCTTCCAAGTGATGATTTCTTTATTTGGTATCCTATTTTCACTTGGTATTTATTTTTAGTTTGGTGTCTTTTCTTGAAAGTCTTGAGCATGCATACTTACTTCATGTAGTTTCTTTGGCATGCTTTCTTTCTTTGACCCAATATATAGGGGAAACTCCATTTAGTCTCAATTTGGATGAGATGTGCATGAAATTCATTTTCATATATATATATATATATATATATATATATATATATATATATATATATATATATATATATATATATATATATATATATATATATATATATATATATATATATATATATATATATATATATATATATATATATATATATATGCACATATGTATGTGGAGTTTGTCCTATGTATTGGTGTTTATAACTCTTTGGTCCCAATGAGTTTGGGTACCATTTTGTTTGTGTGGTTGTTCTAGGAACAATTGGAGATGCATTGGATGCTCGGCTCACTCATAAGGAAGATGTTGTCACCATGTGTTTACTGGAGTCTATCTAGGATGATCAATGAACTACTATCAACCTTCAATTGGTATCTTCTACATCATTCCAACATTATCTCGGTAACAAGTATCATCATCTACTTCATGCACAAATTTCTTGCATCAACCTTGTGTAGGTTGTATCATGGCATGTAATTCATTCTTTCTAGTGATACTTGTTTCCTTTCCCAAAGCATCCCAACAATGATCTCTTGTTGCTAGTTGTGATGTCTTTGATGTTCGTGTGGTCGGAATTCATTTGTATACAATAAGACCATATCTAGCCATGTGCTATGCTTTCAAGCAAATATCTTATTAGTATATTTATGACTTCCTTGTGGATATCCTTTTCTTTCCGTTTTGTAATGATTCCGTGTGTACATTCTTCTTGTGGATTGATATCATCATGATTTTCATCTACCTAGAATCTTATACACTTGAGAGAAATTACATATCTAGTAGATATCCTTTTCTTTCACGTCCACCTTGTCTTTCTTGTATTATTTCTTTGGTGGCTCCCTGAAGGTGTGTGTCTTGAGTGCGGATCTTATATCGTTGCATCTTGATGCACTCTTTTGTGGTGAAGATCATTTTCCTCATGCTTGTCTTGACAACGCTTGCCATTTAATTGGTATCCCTCGTCTTGATGAGGCTTTAATTTTCTATCTTCACCATGTGTTGTCACAAGCTTGGTTAATATTTATCTTTTTAGTGAGCTTGTGAATCCATTTGCTAGGTGTGTGTGGGAAGGACATGTCATGCACCTTGTATCTCAACTATTAAAGACTATGTTGATGCTTAATGCTCATCCTTATATTAGTCTTCTCAAGTGCTTTGCCATGACTCACACACATCTTTTTGGTTGAGCCTATTTCCAAGTTGCATCTTTTATATGTTGCTCAACCATTTGTTTGTTGCAAGTGCTAGGCTTTGTTTCCTTCATGCTCACTTGTACTTGGTGTGATTTTCTATTGATTTGGGGGGGGTGATGATCCTATTTTGTGCACTTGGCATCCTAATGAAAATATTCTAAGGAGTGCACAAATTATGGGGAGCTTCACCAGTGTCTTTAGAACACTCCGTTGCTATGTCGTGAGGTTCTATTGATCTTGGGGGAGCGACGATCCTATTTTGTGCTCGTTGTATCCAAATACAAAAGTAAATTGTGCACAAATCATGGGGAGCTTTTCTAGTTTCTCTAGAACACTCCTTTGCTCACATCATAATATCTTTTATTCATGTGGCATGTAGGATCGTTGGTCTAGTTAGTTCAATTGGTATCGTTTGATAGCTTGCTTCAATTGGTATCCTTTGATTGCTTGATTGCGTGTCTCTCCCTTTGTTATGCCTTTATGGCATATCTTTCTTTTGCAATCTTTGAGCCTCGATATAATTTGTGTTCCTCCAAGTATTTACCGTTGGATATGTGTATTGCATTCCACTATCTAGTTGAGAAATACACAATTTATGGAGGAACATAATTTATATTGGCCTTCTAAGCTTTTCACCCATTTTGGCAATCGATGCCAATGGGGGAGAAGTTTCAGAGAGTTTTGCGGAGAAGTTTAGTGAGTCATCTAGTCATCTCCTCTTGCTTTGGTTTTGTTCCTAAGCTTTTGCATCTCATGCGCATACATTATTGTTGCATGGTATGGTGATGCATAATTCCTTATATAAACTCTCTTGAAAGTGATTGTCATCAATTACCAAAATGGGGGAGATTGAAAGAACATGCGATGCCCCCATGTTTGGTTTTGGTAATTGATGAAAATCTCTATGGACTAATGATTGCCTTGATTTACATTTGAAGGATTTGTCCATAGGATTTTCTTGGAGTACATTTGTTGGTTTCAAGGAGAGTTTGTGATGACCAAGGTGTTATTAAGGAATTATCCAAAGATTGGTCTTATGAGTGTTGAGCTTATTGCAAGCATGTCTTGAAGAAGAAGAGTTGTGATCATTCATGTTTACCTTCAAGACATCATCCAAATGAAGAGAGTTGGAAAGATTCAAGGTTGATCAAGACTAAGTGCACCGAGTGTTTCAAGTTGATCAACACACAAAGCGTAGAAGATGTACCGAGAGGGATCAAGCGATCCCATGGTATGGTAAGCATTGTCAATTACGTTTTGTGTACTAACTCATGGTCTTTGTGAGAGTTCTATGTGGGGTTAGGTTATCTTCCGTGGGCTTGCGTCAACAGGAAGATCACATACAACCCATGGAGGATGACATCAAATCAAGGTTGTGCTGTGCAAGTTCAAAGGATGCATCACGAGGAGATCAAGTGCTTGAAGCTTGGCGTCCATTGTGGTGACAATGGACTTGTGAAGATATGCCGGAGAGTGGCTCACCCATAGTGGAGTATGGGGAGCAATCTACTAGTCTTCATAGAGCCAACGCAATCAAGAAAGGTGGTCCAACTTGAGGAAGTCAAGATCGTCTACATCTAGCTCAAGTGGACTTTGTGCAAGGCAAAGGTTTGCCCTTTATAGGTTCTCTATTTTACTGGTCTCATGGTGGTAGTTTGGTTACTGGGTTATAGGATCGATTGTCGTACTATCAAGGGGGGCTCTCAAGTGAGTAGCTTGATCATATCATTCGTAGAGAGCTCAAACCATTGCATGCTTGCATCATATTTCTTGGTTCTTGTTTGGTTTTCTTCTTGTGAGATTTGAAGCTTATGGTCATCTTCTTGACAAGCTTGAGTTCATCGAAAATCGAGTTCACATGCTTCTTCTATTGCGTTTTCGGTGTTGGAGGTTTTACCGGTCTCTTCCGAGGAACGGTTCTCACCTTTTTCTTATGGGCCTTTTCTCATTTGCTTCTTATTGTTATTTCTATCAAGATTGTGTTAGGCCATGTCGTTAGCTTTCCAACAAACTTGGTTTCGTTGAATTTGGAGTCCGTTTGCAAAAGTTATGTCAGTTTTGGTGTCCCGAGAAGGGCTGCAGCGGTACTACCGCAAATTGGAGCGGTACTACCGCTTGGAGGGGATGTAATTTTTTACTTCCGTGGCTACTTCCGCTCTGGACCAAAAACTAGTCACAAGTCCAGCGGTAGTAGGCACGGATGTAAATTTTTAGTACCGCTCGCAAGCAGTAGTACCGCTACCCCTAGCGGTAGTACCGTGAGGTCAAGCGGTACTACCGCTCCGACAGTTCTTCTGGCCTTTTTGCCTCCTTGTTGTTGTGTTTCAAAGGGTTACTAGCGCCCTGGCGGTAGTACCGCTCCTTGGAGCGGGAGCGGTACTACCGCTCGGTGCGGGCTGTGAGCATAACGGTTGGATTTTTTTCCCACCTATAAAAGGGGGTCTTCTTCCCCAATGAACCTAATCCTTTGAGCTCGTGTTCTTCCCCCATTGTTGACCTTCCTCGAGCTTGCTATCTCTCAATCCCTCCATGGATTCTTGCTAGTTTTGGGGGGAAAAGAGAGAGGAGATCTAGATCCACATTTCTACCAATCACTTTCTCCTCTAGGAGAGGGGAACACCGGATCTAGATCTTAGAGTTCTTGGTGTTCTCCTTCTTGTTCTTCCTCTCTTTTCCCTCCCTAGCATTAGTTGCTTTGGTGGGATTTGAGAGAGAAGGACTTGGGCACTCCGTGTGCCCTTGCCATTGCATTTGGTGCATCGGTTTGAGTTCTCCACGGTGATATGTGGAAGTTACAAGTTAAGAAGCTTATTACTCTTGGGTGCTTGTTACCCTTGAGCTTGTTCCTCTTGGGTGCTTGGGCGCCCTAGACGGTTGAGGTCACCTCGGAGCCATATTCCATTGTGGTGAAGCTTCGTGGTGTGGTTGGGAGCCTCCAATTAAGTTGTGGAGGTAGCCCCAACCTTGGTGGTGTTCGGAGCTCGATCATTGTGGTGTAAAGCTCCGGGCAAGCGTCGGGGTCTCCAATTAGGTTGTGGAGATTACCCCGAGCAATTTGTACGGGTTCGGTGACCGTCCCCAAGGGTTGCCATTTGTACGGGTTCGGTGACCGCCCTCAAGGGTCCCTTAGTGGAATCACGGCATTTTGCATTGTGCGAGGGCGTGAGGAGATTACGGTGGCCCTGGTGGCTTCTTGGGGAGCATTGTGCCTCCACACCGCTCCAAACGGAGATTAGCATCCGCAAGGGTGTGAATTCAGGATACATCGTCATCTCCGCGTGCCTCGGTTATCTCTTACCCGAGCCCTTTACTTATGCACTTTACTTTGTGATAGCCATATTGTTTCTTGTCATATATCTTGCTATCATCTAGTTGTTTATCGTGTTTAGCATAAGTTGTTGGTGCACATAGGTGAGCCTAGTGGTTGTAGGTTTTGTGCTTGACAAATTAACCGTTAGGTTTATTCAGCATTTGTTCAAGCCTAAACCGTAATTAATTTAAAGCGCCTATTCACCCCCCCCCCCCCTCTAGGCGACATCCACGATCTTTAACTGCTGCTACTGCTTCTGCCGCTGCACTCAAAGTTGTAGCAAAGGCAAAGAAGGATGGTAGGTTGAACAGCATGAAGTGGCAGCCGTTCATCTCCACGTTCGTGCTGAACAAGATGTGCGAGCTCATCTCTAGTGGAGTTAGGACTAACAAGGGCTTCAAGGAGGTGCACTTGAACATCGTTGCCAAGCAGGTGTTCGAGTTCTATGGGCAGAAGGTGTCTGCCACCCAGGTGTACAACCACCTAAGGAAATGGAGAGGTCAATGGATTCAAGTGTCCAAGCTAGGAGACCTTAGCGGCGCCTCATGGGATGAGAACACTTGCTCCATAGTTCTTGAGGCAGAGTATTACGCCGGCCATGTCGCGATTAGCTCACATCCCTCTTCCTTTTCATACTGTCCACCATTGCCTACTCCTAATCGCAACTAACAACACTTGTGTTTCATTCTTAGGACCACCCAAGGGGCATTGAGTTCCTCAACACACACATACAGAATTACAGCCAGATGCAGCACATCTTCTCCTTCGGGCTGGCAACTATGAAGCATGCCATGGGCTTGGGGGAGACTCTTGGTTCTCCCATGCCAGACTTCCCTGGGACCCCGGACATCGAGGTCCTTGATGGCCCTGACAAGCCCGCTGTGAAGCCCTTCAACAAGCCATTTGACCCCGTCCATGATAGGAAGAGGAAGAGAGGAGGCCTGATGAAGGAGGAGATCATTGTCTTTTACAGTATGACTAGGGCGGTGAAGGAGGTGGCAACAATCATCTGGGAGTGCAAGCCCCTCGACGTCCACCCTGACATGTATGGCGCTGCCATGACCCAGGGTGGCTTCAGCGACGAGGCTCTCATGGCAGCTCTCAGCCACCTGCTTGACAACAAGGCCCAGGGTATTGGGTTCGTTGCCATGGCAGACGCTCACAGGGTGCTGTGGCTCAGGACCCGGCTGGGCAAGCACTACTACTAGAGTAGTGCTGCCTGTGAGCGTGCATGATCCCCGACGGCAATGGCGGCGGCGACGGCGACGACGATGACGATGATGACGTACATTTTGTGTAGCTAGGGCTGGAAAACTATTTGATGGTCTGTATATGTTGGCGATGTGGTATATACTAACCCCTCGCGATGATGGTGAACTTGCGGTGATAGGACGACACCCTCTTTTGGATGTGGTGGTAGGATAACACGATGGTAGTGCTAGGTAGAACTTGCTATGCGGTATGATCATGCATGCTTTACTTCTTCTGTTCTGTTCCATTGTAGTTTGTGCGCTACTTTGCTTGCTACTTGTGTGCTCCATTGATTTGCTGCTTCAACTCTTGCTCTTGTGCATTGCTAGGGCAAGTGGTATGCCTTGTTCATCGGTAAGGTTTCGGGGGTTTATAGTTCATGGGAAGAAGTCAGTGCACAAGTGGCATCGTATAGCAACAGCAGCCATAGAGGGTTAAAGACTAGGTAGGCAGCAGAACAAGCTTACTCCGACTGGGTGCGAAAGCACGGAGGCAGCAGTGTTGACCGTGACAAGGTTGGAGGTGTCAAGGTGGATCGTCAGTTTGGTCTGAAGCTGAATAACTTCATCATCTTCGCACAATTCATCGCCATTGTTGTGTTGTGGGGTTGACGTGCTAGGTGTGGGTAAGCTCACCAACTAGGATACAAGACAAGCATAACATGTACGTCGTATGCAACCAAACGTCGTGTTCAGGTGTCGCTTGGGCCAATGCAGGCAACCAAACAAAGTACAATTGCGTATTACCTAATGCAGAGACACTAAATGCAGGCAACCAAACAAGTTGCACATGACGTATTAGGACCTGTTTTTGCTTAACCAGACTGGGTTGAGAAGTGTATGTGTGCAGACACTGTAGGAAACGGCAACCAAACACGTCCTAGTTGTGCAATGCCGCGGCCAGCCGATCTCGTCAGCCTGTGAGCTCCTGCTCCAGCACCGTGGGAGTGTAGAAACTCCGATCGCGCTGAAGGCCGTGAATGCAGTGCGCAACAGTGATCGCAGAAGATCTTGCGCCCCGGTTGGAAGTGCAGGAGAGACACCAAGGCACAAGCGGTGGGCGGGCGCGCCGGCGCAGAAGAGGAGTAGCCGCCGCTGGTATAGACCAGCCAGCGTGGGGCCCGCCTCTGCAAGCCGGAGGAAGAGACGAAGCCGTGCTGTCTTGTCGAGGTGTATATTCTTTGTATTTTATCCACAGTAAAACAGTGTACGTACGCACAGCCTGAGCCCTACCGACTGACGTCTGTATTGTCACCCTTGGCCTCCCTTTCAGCTAGAGCTAGGCCGGCCAGCTTTCTGCGCCTCATGTAAAACGCTCTGAACCCTGACCGATCAGTCCATCTACTATCTCGTCTCGGATCGACCATGCATGCATGCATGCACCGCGATGATCACGATGACACTGTTGCGCCTAGCGTCGTGCAGCTAAGCTAGTCACGCATGAACTAGCTGCGATCACGATACAGAATTTTGCCAGTGCTGATGTGTTGGGCGGAGGAGACATGTGCGGGTTAGTCACGCTCTCGCTCCGCCCCTCCGCCGGCACGTGGCCGTGGGCTTGTGCATGCGCCTCCCACGGTGTCGCTCGCGCGGAGTACGTGCTGTGCCCGACACTCTCGCGCTGACACTCTTCTCATGTGCATGTGTCTTCGTGGGAACTCTTGGCTTCGCTTCGTGCATGCACCTTGTTTCGACTCGTGTGGCCATGCATGTAGGAGGGCGCAGCATGTCGCGTGGACTTTTCAACACGAAGGAAAATAACTTCTGCCGCTCGATCAGCCGGTGAGCCAGCTTCCTGGACAGTGGAAGACTGGAAGGCCAGTGATGAAAGAGAGAGGGGAAAGGGACAGCCTGGATCTGGATCGGTTGGGCTTAGCCCAATGCGACAGTACAAAGGCCAGCCTGCGATTAAAGCAGCAGTCAGGTGTGCAAAATTTCATTTCAGTCCATCACTGTGCATCGCTGCTACTGCTCTGGTCTAGGCAGACGCAATGGTAGGCCGGCCGTTGTCCATTATCTGAAAAAGTAATCACAGTATGTGCTCTACGCACTAGCGGTAGCGCCGTGGATGGTATCGACCCTATTCTGGCATACTGTACGTGTCGACGCTCACTGTGTAGAGTACGTACGGTTTACTACAGCTGGCATACTATATGTACGTACGTTCACAGCAGCAGTAGTACGTTGCAACAGCTTCGGCATCAGCCTGCAGCGACAGGATTCAGGTCCGGAAGCTCTTCAACAGTGTGAGGAATCGATTAGACGGAAGCCGGAGCCGGGCACCAATAGTTTCATTCCGGTGGCGATCCCGATCGGTATGGCTCCGCCGACCCATCCACCAGGCTCAGGCCATACCACAGTTTTGCCAGGAGAGGGAGGCACCAACCTACCTCGCCGCGCGGCGCAACGGCTCGGTTTCCCAAGCTACGATAGTGCAATGGCCATGGCCAGTACATGGCGCCCGCGCGCGTGGGCAACTGCAACTCTCTAGTCTCTGCGCTTGCTGAAAGACCCTTCACTCGCGGAATGGCAGCACTGGCTCTCTCCAAGGTCACTCCAAGCAGAGCTCAGGCCAACTCCTCCTGTCCGGCCTCGTCCGTTCGGGCTAAAACGGATAAACTGAACGGCCCAGCGCGCGGGAGCAAACGGACTTTGTGTCCGCTTTCGACCCATCCCCGGCTCAAGTTTGCGCCGCTTTTGAGGTGAAACGGACACCACGCGGACGCGCGGGTCGTCTGCGCGTGTCCTTCCCTGGCCCGCCCGCCGGTGGCACAGGGCGGGCCTTTTTCTATCCGCCCCCTCTCTCCCTCCGGCCGCACCCCCCTCCACTCTTCCCCCACTCTTCTCCTCGCTGCCGTCGCCGCCACCGCCGCCGCTGCCATTGCAGCCGTGCAGTTCGGACGCGCGCTCGCCCAGGCCCTTCCCCTCGGCGCCGCCGAGCTACCCAAACACGGCCACCTGGTTTGCGCACCCGTCGGCCGGATTTGGGGCGGACCCGGTCGGTCTTGAGCTCGCCCGGCTGTGGGAGGCCGGGCCGCACCATGGACTGGCCGGGCACCTCGCCGGAAGCCCCTGGCAGGGCCGCAAGGCCACATGCAGGCAGTGGCTCCTCCTCTAGCCGCTCGGATCTGCACCGTCGGTGGTCCGCCGGCAGATACACGAATGGCGGCCGGCCGGGCTCGGTGCTAGCCCAAAAGCTCGTCGGCGCACCGTTGCCACTCATTAAATGCGACGACTGCCCAAAGAAGGTCGTGCGCCGCGCGTCTGCAACGCCGGAACATCCCGGATGGGTGTTCATCAAGTGCTTAAACGATGGGGTATGTGCTATTTGTTAGCTTTGGTTTTGCTCCCGAATTTGACAACTTGTGCTAACTTATAATTTTATTGCGTAGCATGGATGCAAGTTTTGGTGTTGAAAAGAAGAGTACATCGATCTATTAATTGCGCGCAATTTAATAGATGTTCGTGCACTTTTAGCTAGAATAGAGGTTGTAGATGAGACTAGGTGTGAGGAAGCAACCTCTACTTCTGGCTTGAAGAAGAAAGGAGGGGGCAACATCGAGCCGTGTGAGGAAGCAACCTCTACTTATGGCTTGAAGAAGAAAGGAGGGTGCAACATTGAGCCTCCTCCACAGATCAACAACGAGTGCATCGAGAAGGCCCTAACCCAACTCAACGGAAGAGTTATGAAAGTTGGGTATCTTCTAAAATGTATTCTTGTAGTTCTTATTTTCTTTGGCCTTCTTATACTAGCAAAATGTGATGATGTATTGTCATGTATCAAAAATGAATGATAATAAAAAATTAAGGATTTGCAAAGAAAAATGTACGCGGATAGGATGCGGTCGGGATGCGGCCACGCGTTGGGCGCACGGCCACCGCATCCCAGGACACGTCCGAACACAACCCCAAATCTTTATCCAAACGGACAGAATCCGAATAAAACGGACGTCCGTTTAGGGTCGCGCGGTGGAGTTGGCCTCACTCCCCACGGTCTCTCCATTCACTCGCGTCGCCGCGGCGCGACACTTGGCGGACATAGACACGTGCCCGCGCATGATGCCGTGCGGCGGCGCGCCGGGTCACGGACGTGCCGGCGGGCCGGAGACGCGAACGCCGCGAAGCGATCCAAGGAAAGCCACCCCTGTCGACTGTCGTGCAGCTTTGCATTTATGTGCACGATGACAAGCGGCGCCAGCAGCTTAGCTCTGTTCACGTACGTAGCTGACGTTCTTCGCCGAGCTTCGCGCCATGGCTACAATTCTAGCCAAGCACTTAAGGCAGGCACCTCTTTGGCTTGCCTCTACCCAGCTAACCGTAGTCGTACTACATGAAGCTAGTACCGACGACGAGCCATGCACTCGCAAACCGTGACGAGACACACAGGCCCGGTCCTGGCAGTTTGGGGGCGCGGGGCAAAACAAAAATTAGGGGCCCTTTTGATATAATGATGACATAATAGCCAATATGCTAGTAATATATTACGAAAAACATTTCAAATGCATCAAAAATTTATAAATACTAACACTAGTAGAAAACAGTGCATTGGTCCAGCCCATTAGCCCCGGTTCAATCTAGAACCGAGACCAATGGGGGTACTGGACCCGGTTCGTTAGCCCAGGGGGCCGGCCGGGCCACGTGGGCCATTGGTCCCGGTTCGTCTGGACCTATTGGTCCCGGTTGGAGCTAAAAACCGGGATCAATGGCTCTTGCTCCTGGCCCACCACTATTGGTCCCGGTTGGTGATATGAACCGGGACCAAAGGCACCCCTTTAGTCCCGGTTTGTAGCACCAACCGGGACCAGTGAGTTGCCTATATAAACCCCCTCACTCAAGAGCAGAGCTCACTGCTCTGTTTTTTTTCTGGCCGAGGGGGAGAGGGGTTAGTGGTGCTCTAGCTCACCTCCTATGCACACAACGTGTTCGGTGGAATGCCCGAGCCACACTAGTTAAGCTTTTCTCCTCTCGAAGCTCTATTTTCTCCGAGATTTGTCTAGGTTTAGCGGTCCGTCACGTCCCGTCCCCGTCTTCGCCGCCGTCGATCGCCCCCGCCGATCTCGTCACCGGCACCACCGTGGTGAGTCTCTTGTTATGTCCATGCTTTTCTTACTTTTATTATTGCTTTAGATAGATGTTTGTCTAATTTTCTTACGTTTATTATTGCTTGTTATTATATAGTGCGATGGTTTTGATATCCGCCCACGTGGGCCCTCGTCCGGTCTACGATTCGGATGTGGTATATTATCTTTAATTTATAACTATTTGTTTTAGTGCTTATGATAGTTATGCCGACCAACCTGACATGCATAGATGTTTTATTATGTCTAGGAGGTAGTTGAACCGGAAATTCCAACCGACACTCTTATGGAGAGGTTAAATTTAGTTGAAGAGGAAAATATTTCGTTAAAGAAAAAATTGGAAAAAATGGAGAAGGAGAAGATGGAATTGGAGTTGCATGTTGTGGAAGTTATCGATGATCACAAGATCAAGATGGACCCTATTGTCGAGAGGTTAAATTTAGTTGAAGATGAAAACAAATTCTTGAAGGAAAAAATAAAAAAAATTGTGGACGAGAAGATGATATTGGAGTTGCATATTGCGGATGTCGTCGATGATCACAAGATCAAGATGGATGCAATGCGGTTGGAGATTAAAAAGATTAGAAAATATGCCATTCATACCGAGGCTTGGTATCATTATGCCGTTGGATCAATTGTTACCTTGGTTGCGATTATGATAGCATTTGTTTTCGCGTTGAAATGTTTTACATAGTTTCGATGTGTATGGAGAGCTATATGTTGTTAGATGAGAACTATATATGTACGTACTTTGGTTTTAATGTGATGATGAACTTTTATCCATTTGGTCACTTAATTATCTATTTATGATGTTCTGTAATGGTTTTTGACACACTTAATTATATATAAATGCACGCAGATGAACCGGCAATGGATGTACGGTGACAGACACACCTCCGAGTACATTAAGGGCGTGCGTGAGTTTCTAAATGCGGCTAAGGCAAACAAGCAGAATGGTTTTATGTGTTGTCCATGCACTAAATGTGTGAATACGATGTCTTACTCTAACCGGAAAATCCTTCACTCCCACCTGCTTTACAAGGGTTTCATGCCACACTATAATGAGGAGCTCCAGCTTGACCACCCTATCGGTGAAGGGGAGACTCGGCTGGGTTCTTCACTGAAGACTCCATGCCTATGGCGTAAGGACCTAATCAACATTCTCAACTGGACGCCTCCGCCTCCTCCTCCTCCTCCGACGAGTCAGGGCACTCCGCCTCCTCCACCGCCTCCTCCTCCGGCGAGTGACCATCAGGGCACTCCGGCTCCTTCTCCGGCGCGTGGCGGCACTCCGCCTCCTTCGCCGCCGGCGCGCCCGAGCAGCCAGCCTGCTCCTCCTTCTCCGCCTAATCAGCAAGGGCGGAAGAGACCTGCCGCCGCTCCGGCTGCTCCTGCTCCGGCGCCTAAGCAAGTAAAAAAGACAGCCGCTTTGTCTGGTCCGGCGACGTCTACCAGTACAGCCAGAGGCGGGAGGCGATGCAGATTCGGTCCTTCTCTCACGCCTCTAGAGAAGTTACCGTACGAGAGGTCCGACGAGGAAAACACGAAGATCGCTCAAGGCGAAGTGAAGGACTTTTTTGAAGGGTTGAAAGCACAGAGACATCCACCTCCGGAGGAGAAGATAGATGCGGTGAAAGCAAAGCGCACTCTTGCTGCCCTGAAGCAACCAGCGAAAAGTAAGCCGAAGGGCAACTATGACCGCATGATTCAAAAGACATTTCAAGATGCCAAGCGGTCGGGAAGTACAAAAAGTGATCAGAGGTTAGCAGAAGGACGAGCTGGGAAACAAATTGCCCAGCTCGGCGAACAAGCGAACCAATCGTGCCCCCCGCTCAAGGTGTCTAGCGACATGGTCGCTAATGATCCGAGGATGGTGCCCGGTTATACCAATCTTGCAGATTACGCGTCCGACGATGTACACTATGATTTCTTGGAAGTGCAGATACAAAGATACGAGTACGGGAAGCCTCTCGTCAAAAATGAAAGATCTCTATCAACGAATATGCGAAGATTGCATGATTGGTACTTGAAAATCTGCAGAGAGTCTGGGGGGAGGGATAACTTGTATTTGAGAGTTAAACCGGAGCATGACCTCGTTGGAATTGACCTGTTGCATGTTCCATTTGAGGAGTTCTATCAGTTTTTCAATCAATTGGCCCTCGATAAAACAACGGTCACCTGCTACTGTCTGTAAGCAGTACTACTTCTGTCATTATATAGCTGATCTTCATTGCATGTATTTATGGTTATCCTCACTATATTATGCAGATTGAAGATCGTCGAATTGAAGAAAAGACAAGTAGGTGATATTGGGTTCGTTAACACATACCTCATAGATGCAACCGAGGTTAAATTGCGTCCCGACGATACCGAGACCAACTTGCTACGATCGTTGGTGGTAAATGAAAACAAAGATATAATACTCTTTCCTTACAACTTCAAGTGAGTGTTACTGTCTTGTGCATATTTGGTTTCCCTTATATATCAGTTAAGGTTATAGTGATGTAATTGATGAGTTCATGCATGCGTGCGTAGCTTCCACTATATTCTCTTAGAGATTAAGCTTGAGAAGGGAGTAGTAACTGTCTTGGACTCTAGACGTAAAGATCCCGAGGAGTATGCAGACATGACTCAAATGCTCGAGAGGTAAGTTAAATCGATCAATATTATCCACCATGCATATCAGCAACTTTGTTCATTTCTGATATATATCAAGTAATTGTTTTCTTTGTCTGGCAGGGTTTGGAGAAAATTCACCAAAAAAGCTCCGGGACTGCCGAAGAAGCTAGAATTTAGACACCCGAAAGTAAGTACTATATAGTAGCATGTTCCGCGCATCTCCTATATCTTGATTCAAGCGCTAGTTTCATCAATACCATTTGTTGGCATTCTTGCTTATCAGTTTGATTGACCTCTATTTCTTGTAAAGTGGTTGTGGCAGGAACCCGGGAATAATTACTGTGGATACTACATTTGCGAGTCCATCCGCCACACGACCTGTGAGCGGGGCTACTCTGAAGCACAATTTGAAGTGCGTAAGCAATTAATTATAATATTCACAATTTTATAGCATCATTTCATGTATTGACCCCCTACTTCAAATTAGATGTTTCGGATGCGGGATGAACTCCTAACAACAGATCGTCTGCGAGCAATTCAAGAGGAATTGGCGGCATTCTTACTTGAACACGTGATCGCGCCAGCCGGAGAATACCATGTGGACCATGCGTCCATCCTATAGGAGATTATTTTTGTAAAAGATAATTGTATATATGTACCCGGTAGTGTCGGATAGATATACGAGAACTTGGTGTTCGACCGATCTCTCGGAGAAGGAGAGGTGGTCGATATTACTTCTCTCTGTATGCATATATATATATGTTGATTATACGATCTTCTGTTTCCTTCGTTTGCTTAGTAGCTAGCAGCTAGCTAGCTAGCTAGTGTGACTAGTCCTCTCTATATACGTATGTGTTGTATGTAGCGTCGACCAAGCACGGACATAAGAGAGGACACTTCTCTCTATTAATTAGCTAGCTAACACAATATATGAAACACCTAAATTAACCCCCCAAAACCTAAACCCCC
>LR738711.1:901895602-901924962 GCA_902687465.1 Secale cereale
CCCCCTTTCAAAAAAAAAACAAAAACCACAGCCACAGAAATGCTGACGCGTGGATGCCTTTTCGTCCCGGTTGATACCACCAACCGGGACTAAAGCCCCTCCTGCCTGGGCTCGGTGCACAGGCCACGTGGACACCCTTCTGCCCCGGTTCTGGATTGAACCGGGACTAAAGGGTCAGAGCATTAGTACCGACCCTCTTGTCCCGGTTATGGAACCGGGGCTAAAGGCCCAAATGCACCGGGTCTGATGACCCTTTATCTACTAGTGTACTCCCTCCGTCTCATAATATAAAAACGTTTTTCAAGTTAACCTAGCTTGGAAAATATTCTTATATTATGGGACGGATGGAGTACCTTAAAATCATAACATGCTGTCCTCATCCAGTAATTTCCTCTCAATTGTCAAAATTGCACGATGTATACTATATAGATTAGATGAACATGCCAAAATTTCAAGAAACAACTGGTAATTCGAATCTAGTAAAAAGCTACAAAAGTACTCAATCAATAACCATTTGGCATGAGTATAAAGTCAAACTCGCAAGGTGCAAATGCACCAAGCTGAATAATATATATCACTCAACAGTGTTCGTTCAGTCGATCATCATTGTCATGTCACAATGAAAAGGACGTAATATCGGTGTCATCTATCAATTTATGTATATCATCAAGCAGGGGCGGGCCCATGAATTGAAGGCCGGGTATTCAAATTTTGAAAACTTTTTTTGAATCCTATATCCTTCCTTTTGGCGCATATAACCGATTATACGAGCACATTGTACTAGTTCTAAACTATATAAAGTAAAAAATTGATCAACATATAGAACTAAAAATTGTTCATAAAGAATGTTCTAAATTGTATAGACATATTGCCGCATCGATGTGGCAGGTCTTCTAAACTATATATTATATATTCATAAAAATCACCCAAGTTTAGGAGTACTTATTTTACAAGTAATACTCATTGTCGATTGCAAAATCACGCCACAATCTGCAAATAATATGAATATGATGTATTAGGCTAACCTTCTCTGCCATTCAACGATATATGAGATGTTTTCTCAAATGCTATTAGGCACCTAAAAAATGTCATTGTTCCATAAGATGCTTTCTCAAAAATGACATTAGAAACCGTTACTATAAGGTCAAACATGTTGACCATGTTATACGAAAATAAATCCATGGACCCACATATAACCTCTATCTATCACACAATGATATGTGTGGGATCCACTTGCCAGGAGTAAGCAAGCGGATAATCTAGAGGAAAATAAGAATGTTGTTGGGGATCGAGTGGGACCAGTACTTTATCAATGAGATAGAGTGAGAGTTGACATGTTGGTCCATGGTAGTTTGGTCATAAAACATGGTAAACGGGCTTTGATCTAACAATAATAGTGTCTAATGGCATTTTTTAGCATGTGCCAAATGAAGCGATGGCAATTTTTAGCAGTTGAAACTCCTAACGGCAATATCCTATAGTGAAACACAACTCATGGCATAAATAATAATAAAAACTACTTCTTGTGGATTCTCATGCAATGTTAACGCATGATAACACTTAAACGGTGCCAAAGTGAGTTACCAAAGTGAGTTGACTCAAGACAGCATATACAACCAAAAAAGAAAGTGAAACCCTAGGTGCATCTGTAACAACTAAATTTGGTGAACAAAAACTCAAGCCAAAATGGTTTAATCCATATTTATACAACTAGATTATTTATGTCTAGATAGATGGTGTTAATTAATTGTCTAATTTTGATGGTCTCTACCGTCACACGGATCACAACAAGGAGAAAGTGAAACGACTAACTATTCAGCATGAATGGTGAGCTATATAAAAAACAATGAAAAATGTGAAATGATTAAAGGTGTCGACTTAGATGGGAAAAATAGCTTGAACTACATAGATTCAACATGACCCCTCTAAGCGCTAGTTCCCTAAATGGGCCAACCCATTTAGGTTTTCCATCACTGGTTTTAGAAACTTTCTAGAACGTCCTAGCCATTTTTGTTCTAGACAGTTATTTCTCTTTTTATTTTTATTGTTTTAGTTATAATGTTTTTTTATATTTTAAAAAATGTTAAATTTGCAAAAAAAAATGTAAAAATACATCAAAAAAATTCAAATGCATGGATATTAAAATTCTGGAAAATTTTAAAAGTCAATTACAGCAACATTTTTTGAAATCTTGAACTTTTCAAATTTAATGGATTTTTTAAGTTCATGTTTTTGAAATTTGAACTTTTTATAAAAATAATTAAATGCATGAATGTTTTTAATCTAACAATGATGGTGGAGAGAGAGAGAGAGAGAGAGCAATTAGTTTTTTTTTTTTTGAGTGGCAAGAAAGCAATTAGGTCGCGGTCTACCTACTGGGAGAAAGCAATTGGGCCGTGGTCAATTCAGTTTAGCGTTGGATCTATATGCTGGGGATTCCTGTACAGCGTCTTCAGCGCCAGTTGCTGCAACTGGAGCTCACGTGCCACACTACTGGGCCTGGCCAACAATCCGAGCAAGCTGCTCTAAAACACAACGATTCTTTTTATAGAAATTTTAATTCCTGTCATTAATCTGGGAATAGCGGGATTCAAACTTCCGACACGTGCTGATTGCTGCAGCTCATAACCACCGGGTTAAGCTAATTTCGTTAAATGCTACTAGGAAATAGTGCTACTTGACCCTTCCTTTAGGCTGGTCACAATGGGCAGTAACATAAGATAGTAACATACACACTTATCTAGACTATGGTACTACCTTCACAGTGGGTAGGAACATGTAGGTAGTGTCATGCAACGATGCATTTATTAGCTTATAGACACATTGTTTCTTGAAGTGTGTGATGTTCCGGTAACTTAGCTAGTTACCGCAAGCACCTCACTCTTCATTAAATATGTGTCACATAAGCAACGTTGTATTGAAATATGTGATGGTACTCCTAAGTTCCATCCCATTGGGACCAGCCTTAGTTAACACTAGTAATAATGTACGTGCAATGCACGTTTATATTAGGTAGGATATTAGTTGCACGTTATATTAGGTAAGATATATCTATTGCACGTTGGTATTTGGTAAGATATCAATTACTTTTTACGCGGAAATGATAGAATATTAATTACATGGTAGATTTCATGGGGTAGTGTTGAGTCAAAATGTGTTTATAACCAATGATAGTGGTGGGTAATTAGAGCGTTAAACATGTTTGGTGCTCAACATTGGAGCGATTTGAACCGCTAGATAAAATGATTTGACGGTCGAGATGATTTGGATCTGTCCCTTTTGGTCTTTTTATATTGGTATAGATATATACCTAGTATAAGTTATTATGAAAAGAAAGTATAAATTTGGAAATAATTCTGAGAAAATAATGAAAACAACAACAAATTTGAAAAGAAGGAGCATACAAATGGAAAAAGGTTGTAAAAATGAAAAAAGTTCATCAATGTTGAAAAAAAGTTCATTGGTTTTAAAATAAGTTCTTTCAATTTGGGAAAAAATTATCGATTTTCAAAAAAAGGTACATCAACTTTAAAAGAAGTTGTCAATTATGGTAAAAATTTATCTATTCTAAAAAAAGGTTGATCTAATTTGAAAAAAAGCTCTTGAATTGAAAAAAGTCCATCTGAATTAAAAAAAGTTCATCTGATTTGAAGAAAAGTTCATCAATTTGAAAAAGGTTCGCCTGAATTGAAAAAATTCATCGATTTATAAAAACACATTCACCAAAATATTAAAAAAAAGTAAATAAAATTGAAAAATTCATTGAAATTTTTAAAAACCGTAGATGGGCCGGCCCAGAACTGAGGCACAGCTTGCACTGGTTTGGAGTTCGAACTGCAACTGGCGCATGAAGTGCCAAATAGGGTTTGCCCTATATTATTTTTGAGATAAGGGTTTGCCCTATATGGGGAGCTCCTACACGCCGCTCGTTGCGACTAGGAGTCGGCTTTCCGCACAGGAGCAACTAACCTGGGCCAGCCGATATTGCGGGTGCGCCGTGCTTGCGATGTGAAAAATCACGAGAAGAAGAAAAAGTGTGAGGGCCGACGCTGGGTATCGACCCGATTCTTCCTATAGATCATCTCTTCGTGCTCGCCATTGTGACTAGCTAGCTCTAGTGGTAAATTCGCATTTCGAAACTGTATAAACTAAGGGTAGCAACAAAACTTAAAATATGAGTTTCCAAAATTATGATAAACTAAAGTTCCTGAGTTTTGGTGTCGAAAAATTTAGCGCGCTAGCGGGTTCCATACATGTCTATCACACTCCCCGCACCCATTTCTGAGTTTTAAAAAAAAATTGTAGATGGGCTGGCCCATAACAGAGGCATAGTGTGCGCCGATTTGCAGTTTGAAGTGCAAACAACGCTGAAGCACCAAATAGGGTTTGCCCTATATCCTTTTTTTTTAGATATAAGGGTCTGCCCTATATGGGGAGCTCCTATATGCCGCTGGGTGCGGCAAGGAATCGTCTTTCCGCACATGAGCAGCTAACCTGGGGCAGCCCATATTGCGCGTGCGCCGTATTCGTGAGGTGAAAGTCATGAGAGGAAGAAAAAGTGTGAGCGCTGGCGCTGCGAATCAAACCCGATACTTCCTATAGACCGTCATGCCGTGCTAGCCATTGTGTCTAGCTAGCTCTAGTGGTAAATATGCAGCACAGAATTATATAAACTAAGGTTAGCGACAAAACTTGAAATATGAGTTCGTAAAATAATAAAGTTCCGGACATATGGTGTCAAAAAATGTAGTACGCTATAAATGAAAAATAAGCCGCCGCAATTTTTAAAAATGAAATCAAACGTGACTTTTTGGAAAAATAAATCTTTTTGAAACGCTACCAATTTATAATTTGTGAACATAAAGTGTAAGCCTGGAATATTTGGTGAAAAAACGTGCATAAATAAGAAAAGGTCAAAATTGCAAACAATAATATTCCATTAAAATGCCAACAATTTTTGAAAAATGGGAACATTTTCGAATTGGTTATAGGGAATCCAAAATATTTCTTAAAAAGGGATAGAAAACTTGAAATTGAGATCTATTGTTGAAACTCTGAACTTGTTTTTAAATGCAATGTTTTTTTAGAAACAGGTAAAACCGAAATCTTTTTGAAAATTACAAACTTTTTTCAATAGGAAACATTTAAAAGAATCCAGAAATTTCTATGTATTTCCATATAAATTTTTAAAAATAACACCTTTTTGATTTGGTGAATAAAAATAGAAATCCGGATCATTTTTAAAAATTGGGAACATTGTTTGTTTTTAAAAATACAATCACATTTCATATTTAGAATCAATTCTTTCAAAACACGAACACTTTTCAAATTTATGAACAAATGTTTCCATGCACGAACATTTTTTGAAATTCCTTAATCATTTTTTGAATTACGAAAAAATTCCGAAAACAAAAACATATTTTAGTATGTCAGGAAATTTTAAAATAGGAACATTTTCTGAAATTTATGAGATTTTCTTATGAACAAAACTGTAAAGCTAACATTGTTTGAAATTTTAAAGTTCTGTTTTATTTGAATTTCTGAACATTGCTTGTAAAAATCAAACAATTTGTGAAATTATATTTGTTTCATAATTTCTAATCAAATTTTGAGAACAAGAATAATTTTCTACATTATGATTTTTTTTTTAGAAATTCAAACATTTTTCTAGTTGATAAACATTTGTTGAAAAAGAATAATGAACTTGAAAAAAGTAAGAATGAAAGAAATAAAAAGGAAGGAAAAGAAAAAATAATAAGAGAAAAGAAAATAGGAAAGAAACATAAAAGGTAAGAAAGGAAAAAGGAGATTAAAAACCAAAAAAGATGCAAGAAAATAAAAAACGATTTAGAACCTGATAGAAGGTTTCCAAAATAAAAAGTATCGGATGGATCCTCTTTTTTTAGGGGAACCAAGTTTTATTCATTCATAAGCCACATATAGTGGAATACATCTCGGATCATTTAGGTTGACCAAGCCACAAATGGCGTCCCTGACCTAATGAACGAGGAAACTTGGCTATGCTATGAGCTTCGCTATTGGAGTCTCGATTTAAAAAACAACATTACAAGTAAACATGGTAGCTCTCTGAAGTATCTCTGAAACAATAGTGCCATATCTCCCACGATTGGAATTGTGGATATCCTTCACCACCTTCTTAGCATTGGATGCCAAGATAAAATTTTGAACGAGTCCCCAAAGTCATCAGATCTTGGAGTCCCCACACAACCAATGCCGAGCTACCCATATGGCTGCCCTAATCATCTCGACAAACTACAGCCCCAGTGCCTCCTCTTGCTCACAGCCCGGCATCAACATGGATTTTGGTGTATCGTACCGGTGGTGCCTTCTATCTTCTGATACCCCTTGGCACCATTGCAAAACCTGTATTCAACGGTTCCCAAAACAACGATCGCTGAAACGGGCCGGCCCACCCCGAACGATCGCCCGATCACCTATGTGTTGCCCCAACATTTTGCCGCAACGAGCGGAAAATAGGGTTTTGCCCCTATATATTCTCCTCCCCTTGTTCAAACTTTATCATCACTTGTAGCTACTAGGCCGGCCCATTTCTATTTTTTTATACTCGATTGGATCGCGACGTCACTCAAGCGGTGGTCTTTTCGGGCACAAGGTTTGGCTTAGTTTTCTTTATTCTTTTTCGGATTTTTTTTTTCTTCTGGTTTTCTTTGTTTTTTGACTAGTTTTTTTTTTCTTTCAATGGTTTCCTTTGTTTCTTTCTTGGTTTTCATTGGATTTTGTCTTTTCCTTTTATCATATTTTTAGTTTGTTTTCTTTATTTCTTTCATCTATTAACAGTTTTTTCTTTCTTCATTTCTATCCATTTTCTTCGCTTTTCTTTTTTGGGTTTTCGATGGCATTCTTCATTTTATTTTGTTTCTTTCTTGGTTCACTGCTTTCTATTCTTTGCATTGGTTTCTCTTTTGGTTTTCTTTTTTTCTTTTGTTTTCATTATTTCTTTTTTGGGTTTTCATTTTTTTTCTCTTTTCATACATACCATGAATATTTTTATACCCTCTTCAATGCATGAAACAATTGTTTGTGTACACATTAATTTTTATTTTCTAATGGAGTTTAACATTTTTAAAACATATATTTTTACTATTTTAATACACATTCTATACTTTTAATACATCAGGAACATTTTTTATACACATGTTTAACATTTTGAAAATACTTCATTAACATTTATATAAACATATAATTTTTATATCTACTTTTTTTGCATACACATTGTATATTTTTTATGTACATCAAGAACACTTTTTATATACAAGTTCCAGAATATCAAACAAGATAACCATTTTTAAAACATATATTTTTGTACTTACACATTTTGCATAACAATCTACATTTTTTATACATCATTTACAATTTTTATATACATGGTTAACACGTTATAACTATATAATTAACATATTTTTAAAACATATAAATTTAGATGTCTATATTTTTTGCATAAACAATTGTACATTTTCTGGATAGATCATCAACATTTATTTCACAGATGTTTTTAAAATATTAAATATATGATTAATATTTTTTCATATATATGCTCTGATGTCTACTGTATTTGTATGCATAAGGAACATTTTATTGTACATGTTCAACATTTTCTAACTACATGATTGACATTTATTCATATATATTATTTGATGACTACTTCTTTCATACACATTTTCTACATTTTTTTTGCGAAATAACTCTTTCATTACTCAATCATTTGGGATTACATTCTCGCGAGGCAATACATAAGACTTCATCAGGAGCCGAGCCGAGCCAAACCATAGTTCAACCCTGCCTTCTACCAAAACTAGCCATGGCATGACTAACACAATTGCCCGAGCGGCGAATATGAGTAATAGAAGAGTCCCGTTCCCCCATACTTTGCTTAATCTCTCCAATCATAAAGGAATATCTTGAAAAGTTGCGACCCACATTATTTGCCATTTGAATAGCCTCAAGACAATCAGATTCAACATCTATAGGTACTGATCTCCATTGCAACGCCAAACTAAGGCCCTCTTTGATGGCCAAGATCTCAGACTCGAGTACATCCTCACAATCATATACGAATCTGCAAGCGATGAAGATAATGTTTCCATCATGATCCCGGAATACCATGCCAGTTCCAGCACTTCCATTCAAGACAGAACTATCAGTATTTAGCTTTACTCGTCCTTCACTTGGGGGGGATCCAAGGGCTAATGCTTTGTATCGGTGTAGACGGATCACAATCGATTCTGGGAGACACTGGGCAGGGACCATATTGCCTTTGACATAATCAACATCGTGGCAGGCGCTCAAGTTTGCCAAAGAATTTAGATAACTCTCAAGGAACCGGACTGATACATCAATAGGAGGAGCCGACTTTGCATGAACAACTTCGTTTCTGATGTGCCAAATCCTCCACAGAAGCATAAGCAACCGGACACGCTGTTGTACTTCGGCTTCGCAGACTACCTGGATAAACCAGTCGTCATGTCGTTTTATATCAGAGAGTTTGGGTAGTTCCCAGACCCGCACCATTGCACACCAAAGCTGCTGCGCATTATCACATGCACATAACACATGAAACGAGTCCTCACTTCTCTACCACAGACTGGGCAAGTGTCCCGTTCCTCCAAGGTTCTCCGCTTCTTGTTCTTCCATGTTGCCAGAGAATTCGTTGCTAAACGCCATGCAAACGACTTAACCTTGGGTGGGGCCGGACAAGACCAAATTAGCTTCCATACTTCTCTGCTGCTATCCGGAGCAGAGTTCGACGAAGGAATCGATGGCTGTAAAATTTCATGTGCAGCAAGCCAATAGGCACTCTTGATTGTGAAAATTCCACTCCTCTCAGGCGCCCAAGACAGAAAATCCTCCCCGAGCCGTGGCGAGGGTTTTAACTTGCAGATATGCGCCACGTCAACCGGCAAGAAGAATTGTTGAAGCTTTTGAAGATCCCAGTTGCCATTATGGTCAAGTAGTTGCCATTATTTTCTACAATTTTCATATACATTAGAAACATTTCTCTACACATTTTACATTTTCCACATGCGTGATTAACATTTTACAAATATGTATGTAAATTGATTTTTTATAATATATATATATATATATATATATATATATATATATATATATATATATATATATATTCAAAATAACAAAGTATAAGCAAAGGTAAAAGAATTAAAGCAGAAAATATGAGAAAAAAAACAAAAGACTAAAGCGGTCGAGGCATGTGGTCCCTGCTGGTCCGGGCCATTATGAGGGCCGTTTGACGCGAGGCTGCACTACATCTTTCGCCTTTTCATTTCTTTCTTCTTCTTTTTTCTTTTGGGCCATTTGCATTTCTGTCCCTAACTCGAACCACCTAATCAGATATACCCCTAATTCGAAAGCCTGCTCAAAAATGCCCCTCCGCCGTCATGTGCCCTTATAGAAATGCCCCTCCGAGCCGTTTTTGTCCAGTCAATGCTGTTTGACCGCTAACGTGTCGTTTCTTTGACATTTTTACCCCTGTGTCCATGTGCCACTTACTGGTGGGTCCCAATCTAAACAAATAAAATGAAAAAACACTTTCTCTCACCTCTTCTCTCTCACTGATAACTTACATGTGGGGCCAATCTAGAAAGGGACATTCAAACTTAATATTAGGCCCACTGTTATTGGATTATTAATATTTTCTGCATATTTTGTTTCAATTAACGTTGATTAGGCCAACAGTGACCGACGGTGACCACTTGCCGCGACGGTGGCACGCCGGCCGGGAGGAGGCCAGGAGGCTTGACGAGGGAAGCAGGCGATAGCCATGGATCTACCGCATCTAGGGATGTTTTCGTCGGACCCATATGGTCACCGGAGCGAACGGCGGCGACCCTTCCCGCGACGGCTTTGGGTGGAGCAAGTTGGGGGGGGGGGCTACCATGCGAGGGGGAGAGGGGAAGCTCTGTGACATTAACGAGCTCACTAGGAGCACGATGACGACGCGGATGGGGCTCGAGGAAGACCGAAGCGAGGACTTCAACCATGGCGGCCATGGCAGAGCACATCGCTCGCGTGGAAGACGGCCCGTGGTTATGGGGCTTGCTATGGAGGATGCCCGCGGCTTCTGCTGTACACCATGAAGCCAGGAGAGCGGCTCAAATCCGTCGGCGTGCTTCAACTGCATCAAATCGACGGCGGCAATCCGAGGCCGGAGGCGGGGCAGATGCGTCCTGGCACTCGGTACTGGACTTCTCTGGTCAAATTCGTCGGCTGGGGCGGCGATGTCATGCCGTACGAGCATCCTGGCAAGCTAGCGATGCCTGGCGTTTCCGTTGCCCATGTGCTGGACTGACGACGGCGACAGGGCGGCCTCCGGTGGGCTTGCGGGAGAGGGCTAGAGGAGGGGAGAGAGAAAAAGGGCGAGTGGTGGAGAGAGAATGAGGGCGAGAGGGTTCTGGCGTCAAGGAAGAGCAGCAACGGCCGCAGCGGCAATTCAACACCCTCGCCGGAGTTGAGAGAGAGAGAGAGTGGCCGTCGCGGCCTGTTGTTGGGCAGGGAGAGAGACGTGAGAGAGAGAAGTAGCTTATCCTTTTCGCTTTTTTATTTTTTTATTTTTTCTAGTTGGGTTGTAACACCCCAGTTTCTCACCACAGTGATCAACTCACAAACATGCCATGTCATGCTCATTTGCATTGCCTAATCATAGTGGTTAATTCAAATAATTCAATTTTCCCCCTATTCAAATTTCAACTGCCAAATGGAGTTGTTCCAAATTTTTTGGAAAAATGTCCATGTTGTTGCAAATAATCCAAAACAATTGTTTCTGGTGAAAACAACATCACCATCAACTCCAATATTGGGCTAGTGCATTTCAACAGTGAAAAACAGCACTTTAAATGCATTTTCATTTTTGAATAATTCAAAAGTGATCCAAAATTGTCACAACCAATTTTTGGTGATGGGGAATATTGCACAGTAATATTTGGACCAACTTCCTCATTTTACAAAAGTCCTATGAAGGCCAAATCAATGCCTTCCTCTCTCTGTGAAATAATAAAAATGAAAAACAGAGAGGGGAGAGACTTACCTGTCGCCTGAACAAGGCCCAGCCGGCCCAGCCCTTTCCACCTACCCCTACCTGCTCCCGCGCGCCGTGTCGAGCGCGCGCTCGCCGAGACCGGCGGGCTGGCACGCGTCGCCGGCGCCTTCCCCGCACGCCGTGAGGATAAGGGAGAGCCCGAGCTGTCTCCCCTGACCCTCCTCCTCCATTTCCCCCTCTCACTCGCCTCGTTCCCCTCCTCCTTCCACCAGATCCGCCGACTCCCGAGCGCCGTCGCCGCCGCACATAGCCATCTGCCGCGGCCACCGTCGCCCTCGCGTCGTATCTCCGTGTACAGCAGCTCCGCCGACGACCGCTGCGTCGACTGGCGTCGCCTGGAGGAGCCGGATCCGTCTGCCACGAGCGCATCGGCTTCATCTTCTTCCTCGGATCGCCGGCGTTCTCCCTCGACTCCGGTGACACCCACTGCTGCTACTAAACCGTCGCAGGTCCGTCTTGACCGCACGGTGAGCCACATCGTCTCCCCGCTCCTATTCCTCGCTCCTGCTAGGCCGTAGCCGCCGTTTCGCTTCTGCCCGAACGCATCGCCGCGAAGTTCGCCGCCGACGAGACTCCGGCAACCATTTGGTCACCGGCTTGTGTCAAATGGACTCGCCGCATCGCGGAGATCTAGGCTAGTCCCTTCTTTTGCCCGTTTGCGCACCGGAGAGTTCTCCCCGTAGTTCGCCCGAGGACCTCGCCGCCGGCGTCGTCGTAGCACTCGCCTCCGACCACCCCAGCCGCTCCGACCGCCGCCAAACGACGCGCCGTCGTCTTACCGATCGAACGCGCTCGGCCGCGACCAAAACGGCGCTCTGTGCGTGATTTCCGACGATGCCCGAGATCACGCCGCCGCGAACGAGCTCGCCGGCGTGATTCCGGCGAGTCTCCGGTCGGCGCCGACGTGGCCTGACGTGTGGGGCCCGGTGTGCCACTGACCAGTGGGTCCAGTTGCCCTGTTGACTTGGTCAACTGCTGACTGGGCTGGCCCCGTGTCAGTGACATGTGGGTCCCGCCAGTTAAACAAATTTAAATAAACAAAATTCGATTAGTTAATTAAGTTAATTAATTAAAATGCTAATGAGACACTGACAAATGGGGCCCACCCTTTAATTAACCCACTGTTAGTTTATTTAACTCTGTTAAAGTCACAGAGGCTGACATGTGGGTCCCACTGGACCCACATGTCATATTTGACTTAGTCAGCCGCTGTTTGACCTGCTGATGTCAGCATGTCATCATGCTGACATCATAATCCCCTTTTCTGAAAAGTAAATAATTCCATAAATTGCTTTAAACTTTGAAAATTCATATCTTTTAAACCGTAGCTCGGATCAAAAAACTTTCTACATGAAAGTTGCTCAGAACGACGAGACGAAGCTAACTGTGCTATCTGTTTACGTGACGGGACCCTCTACGGAGGTGAACCCGTAACTTTTAGCCCGTTTCCGATAGATGAATAGTGCCTAACTGCCGTCCTTTAATTCCAGCTATTACCTTAAAATAACTAAATGGTTTAGTTAAGTCTTTAAGCAACCCTGCACTACACCCTAGCTGTCACCTGCCTCTAACACCGCAGGCCTGCAACCGTTCCCCCCTCCGGTCAACTGTCCGACACAGATCCGGAACCGGGAATACTTTCCCGGATGGGTTCCCCTTCTCCGTTATCGGTAGCACTGCGTTAGTTTGTCACGCTTTGTGATTACTTTCGTTACTGTGTATTTATATTGTTTCCTCTCCCCCTTTCTTCCCGGTAGACCCCGAGACCGCTGACGGTGCCATGGTGATCGACTACTTCACCGCAGTTGTTCCTTTTCATTTGCCAAGCAACCAGGCAAGCAACCCCCCCCTTGATCATTCCGATATCGCCTATGTCTATTCTCTCTTATTCATGCATTAGAATTGCTGCTACTGCTACTGCTCCTATTACTGTTGCATAGCCTGTTTTTGCTAAACTGTTGATACCTGTCTTTATTCATAAACTGCTTAGTATAGGTTGGGTAGCACTGCTATGGTCCCACACTCTCGTAGTTGCCTCGCATAGTACCCTTGCCTCGATCAAGCGATCGAGCCCCTTCCCCTGACCTTCTTCACATCACCGCACACCCCCCTAATATGCTCGACTCCGCAGAGTTAACATCGGGTGACGAGGGTGATACCTCCGAACTCACCTCTGATGTTGTCCCTGTATTATAGCCAACTCGTTGTGGGTTACCGAGGGTGATTCCTCTTCCCACTTCCGACTTAGCTTTTGTCGTGCATCCGCTATGGTGATTACCGCCGAGGGTGATTCCTCCGGTATCACCTTATCGGGACTTGTCGTTTAGGAATCCAACGAGGGTGATTCCTCGGATTCCTCGTCGGCATGTAAACCACACGGATGCCCTGGATTACCGTACCGTGTTTAAAGACGTATCGATCCCCGAGGCCGGACGTCGCCAGGAACAAAGGCGTGCGGCCAGAGGTATCGTGCGTCTGAAGACACTTTGAAGTTTCTACTACACATGTTGGATAGAGACGGGTTGACCCTGAGGGGTACCCGCGAGTGCCTTTGAGGCGTGAGCTGTGGAGTCGGGTGACCAGAGAGGGTACCCGCGAGATAACTACGAGGCGTGGCCGGTCATTCCAGTCCTTGTCACAAGTCCTCGAGACGGGGCGACGGGGCCAACAGTATCGTAGGCTCTGCTCGTTACCGCGCGCTCCCAATACACTAAGCGATTTGGATATTTGATCCGAGGGGCCTCCGGGTCCGATAGCACTAACCACCACGTGGGTGTGAGTGGGTGCTCTGCGTCGTATACATCAGCCGGAGTCGTCACGACGTCAGCGATTGAGCGGTCCGTTCGGATTGGACTTAGGATGCAACTGCGTGCTTGTATAAGGGGTTGCTAGGTCTGCTACCGAACGGCCTCGCAACGTGCGGAGCGTCCGGGGCGATGGCCCCGACCCCCGGGGGCATAGGATTAGTCCGGCGTGCTCGATCCTCTCTGGCGGTATCCGGTCGGGTTGCGTCGTATTGTTTGGCCGAGGGCGGGCACGACCTGATGGTGTGTCCGGCCGGAGTTAAGCGAGCGTGGTGGGTAACTTGGTGCACCCCTGCAGGGAAGAAACAATCTATCGATAGCCTGTCCTACGGTAACGGACACTCGGAGTTGTATCCACTTCGGTACAACTAGAACTGGTGACTTGAGATATGAGGTTGATATTGCTATAAACACTATACATTATGATGTACTATTCTGCTCCCTTCTAATTGCTGCAAGACCCTGAAGATGCTAGTCTTCGTCAGGACTAGGCTTTTCCCCTCTCTACTCTGGCTTTCTGCAGTCTAGTCCACCCACATAAAGCCTCCTTTGAAAATAATGCATTGCTAGTATAGATCTGATGTAAGTCTTGCTGAGTACTTTGGATGAGTACTCACGGTTGCTTTGCTTCCTCTTTTGTCCTACCCGCATGATAAACCAGACGACGGAGCCATGGTGCCTGCAGCCCCCGTTGACGACTTCTACTACCAGCCCGAGGCTGGCTACTACTACTACCCGGCCGGCGAGTACTTCTACGAGGAGCCGGCGGACGACGACCAGGAGTAGGATCGGAGGTCCCAGGCAGGAGGCCTGCGCCTTTTCGATCGTAGCTTTTCTTTTGCCCCGCCTGTGTAACAGGCCTATCTTCTTCTGTGTTGTATCTGTACCCAGATACCTAACGCTTCCGCTGACTATGTGTGTGACATCATGTTATGTATTCGAGCCCTCGAGGCCCCTGGCTTGTAATATATAACTTGTATGTAGTTATTTATGTTTTAGAGTTGTGCTGTGATTCCTTCACGTGAGTCCTTAGGCTTGATCGTGTGCATTTGCGTGTATGATTAGTGCACGGTCGGGCCGGGGTCGTCACAGGTTGGTATCAGAGCCGACTGCCTGTAGGAACCCCTTTCCAACTCCTTGGTCGAAGTCGAGTCTAGAGGTCCAAAAACTGTTTTACTAACTTGGCTGTGTGGCTTATGGCCCCACGTCGCCACTTGGGTGGTGTAGCTTCTTTTATTCCTCGTCTTTACTCTAGGACTCTGAACCTCTCTTCTATTCGGGTTAAACGATTTTACTAACTCTGAAACTAGGGTCTCGTAACCACTTTCTTCCGGAGAGCCCCCTCGCTCCAGAAGATGGCGTGACATCATCAGAAGACTCCGAAGATACGCCTCGAAGTATCTCGAGACTCTGTGCCCACTGCTTTGCAGTTCCTGACCACTTATAAACTCCGAAGGATAACTACTTACCCCTGTCGTTCATATATTCGTCTCAGTACCCTCGGGTTCTATCCGACATATCGTAACACTATCCGACATTTCGAGAATTCTCGGAACCTATTGCCTTGCAGTCCTGTTCCGCCTGATCACACCTATGAATAAATCCTCATACTTACCGGGGATTCGTTCATCCCTAGTTGATCAAGTGTTTCGCAACTTACTTCCCATTGTTAATCGATCTCCCGAAGGACCTCTGCAGCCTACTGCTGTTGGTTACCTTGCCGGCCTGAATTATGGATAATTCCATATGTCTGGCAATATTCATCGTTACCCTTTGACACCGTCATTTTGGTCTTATTGAGTCTACATGAGTGTGAATGCACGCAATCATTAGTTGATCCTTCTAAATTATCTTCTTCGGCTCAGACCTTATTCCGAACATGAGCTGGTTCTCGGTAAATCAATCCTTGATTGATTAGCCATCTAATTCAATTCAACGTGCTCATCTTTTTATCAGAGCCTCTGCCTCTGATTCCTCGACTTTGGAAATTGTAACTCTTTGCAGTTAAGCTTCGGCTTATCCAGATAATTTCCATAAACTGATGCCTTTGCATTTCTTCTTCTTCTGGTTGAGTACCGATACTCACATCAGATCCTTTGACGACCACCCGATTTTTGTTGGATTAATATCCGACATTGCCCTCCATATTCCATAACCCTGTTAGTTTTCCCCTGATACATAATACCTTCGGTAAATTGTATCCCCCGTCTTGTCAACCATGCTCTACTATCGAGTTTGAGTTATTTACTCCTAAAATTTCTGGTATATGGTCCTAAGTTGCCCCGATGGGTTGAACATATGCTTCCTCTAGTCTGTGTGAATCAAAAGCTATGCGAGATATATCCACTCGCGTTCCGTCGAATAAATTTTTCGACTCTACAATTTCTTCGAAGACGAGAAGTGAATGAAAGGTAATGCATTGAAGAAGTGGGAGTCGACCTTGAACCTTTGTGTTCATGCCCATGGACCCGATGTAGAACTTATCATGGAAGCTGCTCGTAAAAAAAAAAATTATTACTTCCTTGGTACAAGTTCATCTTGTACCTGTGAATTGATCCTTTGCAATCGTGGTTCCGACCATATTTTCCCCTTGATCCCATCTCCCGGACAAGTTAAAATACTTGTCTTCTACAGATCAACTCACCTATCCAACCTCTATCCTGATCTACCTTCAAGTATTGCCCCATGTTATCTCGAGGATATTGCGTCATTGCACTACCTCTAGTGGACTCTTATTGGAATGATACTCCATCATATCATTCTTTGTCTGATCGGCTATATCATCACCAAGCTAAATTTTAACCGTGTTACCTGGTCTTTATGCCCAGAGCACAACTTCCGACGATGAGCGAAGCTTACGTCGATCTTCTTCATGTTATCATTTCACCTCAAACAACAAGCTTGATTTCGAGCTTGTGCCGTATCCGTGGTTCCATTAACCTTTCGCTTCATCATTCCTTTTTCTTGATGTCGTCGCAGTTCGATGGCATCCTCGTGAAATCTCTCGACAAAATGTTTCTTGATCTATTATCCACACAACATCGTATGGGTAATATCAAGACTCTTCTCTCGTTCCTTTATCCAAATGTTTTTGAACTTGCTGCCCTATCATGTATATCATGCTCCGCTCTTTCTTGCGAAATGATATACCCCTAAAACTTGTGTGTAAACACATATTTCTTTCCATTGGCGTGATTAATCAATTAATCACATTTTCCTTTCCATTTGTTTGTTTAACCTATCTTGAGATCATTAAGACATGAGCAGGAATAATTCCCTGCTTATGAAAACATCTCGGTCTACAACTCTGTCAGTGAGACCCTGTTAATATTGTTGATGATTTTCCGGTAACCACCGATGGACGAGAACTTTGCCTTTTGGTCCGCCTCGTTCAACGAGCAGGAAAATGGTTCTCTTCGTCCCTCGCCCTTGGTTCCGACGCTGTTGCCAACATAACTGACAGGATACTCTCTGACAGTCCTTGCTGTCATATTCGAGCAAATGACCCCGTTCTCCCTATTCTCGATCGACACCCCCTACAGTTTCACCAGGTCGGAACCTGACTCTTCTGAACACTTTTGATTCCGAAGTACCATTCGCTCTTGGTTCTGTGTGTTGTCACGATCCACCCTTCAAGAGTTAATCTATTCTCGATGCTCTGAACTCCTCTCACACTCTGTTCAGTCATCGATCGGATGTCCGTCCGCTTGAAGCTTTCTCCTGAACTGTCACACCTTGCTCTCGATGTTTTCCTAAGTTTCAACTCGAGAGATTCTTTCTGCCGCATCCCCTGAGTTATCTGTCAGATGTTCGACCTTGTAAGGGTCAGTTCCTCCGAAGTTACTCCTTTTCTTCCCCACTTAAATCTCGGGACGAGATTTCTTGTAGTGGAGGAGATTTGTAACACCCCAGTTTCTCACCACAGTGATCAACTCACAAACATGCCATGTCATGCTCATTTGCATTGCCTAATCATAGTGGTTAATTCAAATAATTCAATTTTCCCCCTATTCAAATTTCAACTGCCAAATGGAGTTGTTCCAAAATTTTTGGAAAAATGTCCATGTTGTTGCAAATAATCCAAAACAATTGTTTCTGGTGAAAACAACATCACCATCAACTCCAATATTGGGCTAGTGCATTTCAACAGTGAAAAACAGCACTTTAAATGCATTTTCATTTTTGAATAATTCAAAAGTGATCCAAAATTGTCACAACCAATTTTTGGTGATGGGGAATATTGCACAGTAATATTTGGACCAACTTCCTCATTTTACAAAAGTCCTATGAAGGCCAAATCAATGCCTTCCTCTCTCTGTGAAATAATAAAAATGAAAAACAGAGAGGGGAGAGACTTACCTGTCGCCTGAACAAGGCCCAGCCGGCCCAGCCCTTTCCACCTACCCCTACCTGCTCCCGCGCGCCGTGTCAAGCGCGCGCTCGCCGAGACCGGCGGGCTGGCACGCGTCGCCGGCGCCTTCCCCGCACGCCGTGAGGATAAGGGAGAGCCCGAGCTGTCTCCCCTGACCCTCCTCCTCCATTTCCCCCTCTCACTCGCCTCGTTCCCCTCCTCCTTCCACCAGATCCGCCGACTCCCGAGCGCCGTCGCCGCCGCACATAGCCGTCTGCCGCGGCCACCGTCGCCCTCGCGTCGTATCTCCGTGTACAGCAGCTCCGCCGACGACCGCTGCGTCGACTGGCGTCGCCTGGAGGAGCCGGATCCGTCTGCCACGAGCGCATCGGCTTCATCTTCTTCCTCGGATCGCCGGCGTTCTCCCTCGACTCCGGTGACACCCACTGCTGCTACTAAACCGTCGCAGGTCCGTCTTGACCGCACGGTGAGCCACATCGTCTCCCCGCTCCTATTCCTCGCTCCTGCTAGGCCGTAGCCGCCGTTTCGCTTCTGCCCGAACGCATCGCCGCGAAGTTCGCCGCCGACGAGACTCCGGCAACCATTTGGTCACCGGCTTGTGTCAAATGGACTCGCCGCATCGCGGAGATCTAGGCTAGTCCCTTCTTTTGCCCGTTTGCGCACCGGAGAGTTCTCCCCGTAGTTCGCCCGAGGACCTCGCCGCCGGCGTCGTCGTAGCACTCGCCTCCGACCACCCCAGCCGCTCCGACCGCCGCCAAACGACGCGCCGTCGTCTTACCGATCGAACGCGCTCGGCCGCGACCAAAACGGCGCTCTGTGCGTGATTTCCGACGATGCCCGAGATCACGCCGCCGCGAACGAGCTCGCCGGCGTGATTCCGGCGAGTCTCCGGTCGGCGCCGACGTGGCCTGACGTGTGGGGCCCGGTGTGCCACTGACCAGTGGGTCCAGTTGCCCTGTTGACTTGGTCAACTGCTGACTGGGCTGGCCCCGTGTCAGTGACATGTGGGTCCCGCCAGTTAAACAAATTTAAATAAACAAAATTCGATTAGTTAATTAAGTTAATTAATTAAAATGCTAATGAGACACTGACAAATGGGGCCCACCCTTTAATTAACCCACTGTTAGTTTAATTTAACTCTGTTAAAGTCACAGAGGCTGACATGTGGGTCCCACTGGACCCACATGTCATATTTGACTTAGTCAGCCGCTGTTTGACCTGCTGATGTCAGCATGTCATCATGCTGACATCATAATCCCCTTTTCTGAAAAGTAAATAATTCCATAAATTGCTTTAAACTTTGAAAATTCATATCTTTTAAACCGTAGCTCGGATCAAAAAACTTTCTACATGAAAGTTGCTCAGAACGACGAGACGAAGCTAACTGTGCTATCTGTTTACGTGACGGGACCCTCTACGGAGGTGAACCCGTAACTTTTAGCCCGTTTCCGATAGATGAATAGTGCCTAACTGCCGTCCTTTAATTCCAGCTATTACCTTAAAATAACTAAATGGTTTAGTTAAGTCTTTAAGCAACCCTGCACTACACCCTAGCTGTCACCTGCCTCTAACACCGCAGGCCTGCAACCGTTCCCCCCTCCGGTCAACTGTCCGACACAGATCCGGAACCGGGAATACTTTCCCGGATGGGTTCCCCTTCTCCGTTATCGGTAGCACTGCGTTAGTTTGTCACGCTTTGTGATTACTTTCGTTACTGTGTATTTATATTGTTTCCTCTCCCCCTTTCTTCCCGGTAGACCCCGAGACCGCTGACGGTGCCCTGGTGATCGACTACTTCACCGCAGTTGTTCCTTTTCATTTGCCAAGCAACCAGGCAAGCAACCCCCCCCCTTGATCATTCCGATATCGCCTATGTCTATTCTCTCTTATTCATGCATTAGAATTGCTGCTACTGCTACTGCTCCTATTACTGTTGCATAGCCTGTTTTTGCTAAACTGTTGATACCTGTCTTTATTCATAAACTGCTTAGTATAGGTTGGGTAGCACTGCTATGGTCCCACACTCTCGTAGTTGCCTCGCATAGTACCCTTGCCTCGATCAAGCGATCGAGCCCCTTCCCCTGACCTTCTTCACATCACCGCACACCCCCCTAATATGCTCGACTCCGCAGAGTTAACATCGGGTGACGAGGGTGATACCTCCGAACTCACCTCTGATGTTGTCCCTGTATTATAGCCAACTCGTTGTGGGTTACCGAGGGTGATTCCTCTTCCCACTTCCGACTTAGCTTTTGTCGTGCATCCGCTATGGTGATTACCGCCGAGGGTGATTCCTCCGGTATCACCTTATCGGGACTTGTCGTTTAGGAATCCAACGAGGGTGATTCCTCGGATTCCTCGTCGGCATGTAAACCACACGGATGCCCTGGATTACCGTACCGTGTTTAAAGACGTATCGATCCCCGAGGCCGGACGTCGCCAGGAACAAAGGCGTGCGGCCAGAGGTATCGTGCGTCTGAAGACACTTTGAAGTTTCTACTACACATGTTGGATAGAGACGGGTTGACCCTGAGGGGTACCCGCGAGTGCCTTTGAGGCGTGAGCTGTGGAGTCGGGTGACCAGAGAGGGTACCCGCGAGATAACTACGAGGCGTGGCCGGTCATTCCAGTCCTTGTCACAAGTCCTCGAGACGGGGCGACGGGGCCAACAGTATCGTAGGCTCTGCTCGTTACCGCGCGCTCCCAATACACTAAGCGATTTGGATATTTGATCCGAGGGGCCTCCGGGTCCGATAGCACTAACCACCACGTGGGTGTGAGTGGGTGCTCTGCGTCGTATACATCAGCCGGAGTCGTCACGACGTCAGCGATTGAGCGGTCCGTTCGGATTGGACTTAGGATGCAACTGCGTGCTTGTATAAGGGGTTGCTAGGTCTGCTACCGAACGGCCTCGCAACGTGCGGAGCGTCCGGGGCGATGGCCCCGACCCCCGGGGGCATAGGATTAGTCCGGCGTGCTCGATCCTCTCTGGCGGTATCCGGTCGGGTTGCGTCGTATTGTTTGGCCGAGGGCGGGCACGACCTGATGGTGTGTCCGGCCGGAGTTAAGCGAGCGTGGTGGGTAACTTGGTGCACCCCTGCAGGGAAGAAACAATCTATCGATAGCCTGTCCTACGGTAACGGACACTCGGAGTTGTATCCACTTCGGTACAACTAGAACTGGTGACTTGAGATATGAGGTTGATATTGCTATAAACACTATACATTATGATGTACTATTCTGCTCCCTTCTAATTGCTGCAAGACCCTGAAGATGCTAGTCTTCGTCAGGACTAGGCTTTTCCCCTCTCTACTCTGGCTTTCTGCAGTCTAGTCCACCCACATAAAGCCTCCTTTGAAAATAATGCATTGCTAGTATAGATCTGATGTAAGTCTTGCTGAGTACTTTGGATGAGTACTCACGGTTGCTTTGCTTCCTCTTTTGTCCTACCCGCATGATAAACCAGACGACGGAGCCATGGTGCCTGCAGCCCCCGTTGACGACTTCTACTACCAGCCCGAGGCTGGCTACTACTACTACCCGGCCGGCGAGTACTTCTACGAGGAGCCGGCGGACGACGACCAGGAGTAGGATCGGAGGTCCCAGGCAGGAGGCCTGCGCCTTTTCGATCGTAGCTTTTCTTTTGCCCCGCCTGTGTAACAGGCCTATCTTCTTCTGTGTTGTATCTGTACCCAGATACCTAACGCTTCCGCTGACTATGTGTGTGACATCATGTTATGTATTCGAGCCCTCGAGGCCCCTGGCTTGTAATATATAACTTGTATGTAGTTATTTATGTTTTAGAGTTGTGCTGTGATTCCTTCACGTGAGTCCTTAGGCTTGATCGTGTGCATTTGCGTGTATGATTAGTGCACGGTCGGGCCGGGGTCGTCACATGGGTCCACCTATGAGTGTGTGTGAGAGAGGGGGTGAGAGAAAGGGTTTTTTGTTTTATTTTTTGAGAATGGGCCCCACCCGTAAGTGACACAAGGAGACAGGGGCAAAAATGTCAATGAAACGGTCAGATAGCAGTCAAATGGCTTTGACTGGACGGTAACGGCACGGAAGGGCATTTCTATAAGGACACTGAACGGCGGAGGGGCATTTTTGAGCAGGCTTTCGAATTAGGGGCAAATATGAGTAGTGGGTTCGAGTTAGGGACACAAATGTAAAAGACCCTTTTCTTTTACATATTTTAAAAAATTTCAAATTCATAAATTTGTTCAAATGCGTAAAAAAATCAAATTCATGAGCTTTATTTCAAAATCGTGTATTTTATGCGAATACATGAAGTTTTTCAAATTCGTGAACTGTGTTCAAATCCAATTTTTTTTTCAAATTCATAAACCATTTTCAAGTTCGTGAACATTTTGTATTGTTTGATCCTTTTTGAATTTATAACATTTTCAAATTCATGAACATTTTCAGAATTCATGATAATCCATGAAAATTTCTCAAATCCACGAGTTCTTTTTCCTTTCAAATTTGCCAAAATAGGTCTGCTTTTTTCTAGGAAAGTCTATGATCAATACTTGACCGGTCAACCCTGAACCAGTTGAACAAGCGCGGACGCGAGGTAGAGCGAGGCGAGCGACTGCCTTTTTGGGCTGGGCCGCTAGCGCCAGACATTCGCAATGGGTACGAGGAACGCTGGTTCAGCGCATTAAGCGCTAATTACGGCAATCCCTATTTGAAGCTCGCGAGCGTCCAGGCGCTGCGCTTCCGCTGAAGCCGCTCGAGCGAGTACCCCGAAACAGGCCAGCCCACTTCTAGCGATAGAGCAGTGCCAGGCAAGCCGGTTTTGGGAACCTTCTAGAAGACTCCCTCAACCGTTTTTTCTTTTCTGGTTGTCTTCCTTTTACCGGTTTTCTGGTTTTACCTCTTTTTCTTTTTTCTTTTCTGTTTCTGTTTTCTTCTTTTTTCTGTTTCTGTTTCTTTTATATTTTTCCCTTTTATTTACACTTTTTCGTTTTTACTTTTATCCTTTGTTTTCATTTTTTTAGATTCCAATTTTTGTTCATAATTTCAAAATTTGATCACAGTTTTCAAATTTGATTCGATTTTTAAAAATTTGTTCACAATTCAAAATTTTGTTCGTCGATATCACGAAAATGTTCAATGTGTATTTAAATTTTGTTTTTGTGTATATAACAAAAACGATCTGTTTGTAGTTAAAAATTGTTCAGCGTATATTACTCAAAATGTTCAATGTATATTTAAAATTTGTTCATCATATATCACATAAATGTTCAGTGTGTTTGAAATATTTGTTCAGTGTATATCACAAAATTTTAAAATGTGTAGTTACAAATTGTTCAACGTATATTACAAAATGTTCATTGTGTATTAAAATTGTGTTCATCGTATACTAAGACATTTTTCTACGTATACTACAAAATGTTCATTTTGAGTATTTTTTTGTTCAGTATATTTTGCAAAAAGTGAACTCTATTTTAAATTTTGTTCAACGTATATAATAAAAATGTTGAATGCAATTTGTATGGATTTGCCGCTGTACATTGTACTTTAAGTTTTCTGCTGCACTTAAAACATTCAGCTTTGCTAGTTGTTCTGGTTAGCCTCGCTAGAATCCTGCGTAAGGTCGGCGTTCGATCCCATGCATTCGCTTGTTTCTTTATCGATTTTTTGCCTACCGCGTCATAATTGGGCCGGCCCATGTGCGCGTCGCTTCAGCGAAGCTGCGACGATTGGACGCACGCGGGCGGCATATAGGAGCTCCCGCTAATTAGGACATCTTGCTAATACGTATAGGAGGGTGCGGAAGTTTGTTGTTGTCCTGCTTATGTGGGCCAGTTGAAATCTAACAAGAGCATGATGAATAACTTCTGGAACGGCTATAGGCTGAACAGAGGTAAAGGCCCAACAGAAATAAAGGAACCGCAATCATTGGTTGTAAAGCTGCTAGTGGATGATGTAATTGTCTTTTTATTTAATAAAGTTATGAAGTTTCCAAAAAAAAATATAGGTCTATATTTTTGAGAACTCTCAAATTCTTCCAAAAAGAAAACACTATTTTGTCCAAAAATGAGAAGATCCTTTCAGAGTTATGAAGATGCGGTTCAAGTAGACATGGATACATTGGACTTGCTCCAAAAACACATATAGTGAAAATCAGAAGCTGAAGCTTGACCAGACTATTATCATTGCATAGTTGCATATTATTTTAAGATCATGGCAGCGTGAAGCAAATGCTAATAGGAAGAGCGAGGAACTAAACAAATGACAAACATCCTCCGTTGATCAATGACACACCAGAAAAACATAAATAATTCAACACTTGTGCTAGTTGGCAATGCAACATGGGAACTAAATACTACGCTCCTTAACAAGATTATGCATGCGCTTACCCATGAGGCCATGAGATGATAATGAAAGTGACAACAATACCATAGATATTGCCATGTTCATGTCGTGGTGGCGTATAATCTTTATCAAAATCACCTAGTCAGTGCAACAAGCGTGAACAATGAATAGGAATACACTGCAAGAAAAGGATTAGTACATACATAAGACCAGTTTTGTAATAAGTCGTAGCTCGCATTGTCATGCCTATGTGGCTATGTGTGCACGCTTCAGTGCAGCCATAGACATACTAGACCAATCATCAGTTCAAAGGACAGACAAGTGTGCGTACACATGGTAAGAATCTGGCTGTAGCAGGTGAAAAGGAGTGAATAGGTCTAACTATAACTAGATTAGTTGATTTTATTTGAACCATGTTTTTTTTTGAATCATAGTTTTGCACCTACATTTTCATCGCAAACCAGTTTTTGCCAATTAAGGAGGTCGGATATATTGGTCCAGGTCATCAACACCTTGTGGTGTGGGGGATGCGAGTACGGAATTTTTCCACGCGGTAGCAAATGGGAGAAGGCGTCGTGCACCATACAAATATTGAGGGATGGTAATAATGTGTACCCCAAGAAAGCGGAGCTAAAAAACCATATCTACGGCTTTTATAGGGAACTCGTAGGTTTTAAGCCCGGGAGGGGTGACAAGCATCAACCCTCTGTTGTGGGTACCTCAATGGGTTTTAGAGATCAACAACTTTGGGCTTACCTATCCGTTTACTCTTGAGGATATCACTAAAAAACCTTAACGAAATGTGGGCGAATACTGCTCTCGGGCCAGATGGGTTCCCGCTTACGATCTATAAAAAGTTTTGGCACATCATCGGCCCCCAATTCACCAGTTTGATTAATAACTTCATTCAGGGAAAAATCAATGTGAAACGACTAAATTACGGGGTAATTTACCTTATCCCAAAGGCCCCTGGCCGATTGTATTAGACAATTCCGCCCAATCACATTGATTAATGTTAGCTTCCGCCTAATTGCGAAGTGCTTCACAACTAGGCTTGCCACGGTGTCAAATAAGGTCATTGACCAAAATAGACAGCTAGTATCTTGGATGGGATTGTGATCCTTGATGATGCCCTTCATGATATTCGAATGTCCAAGAAGGAAGTGTCCATCCCCAAAATTGACTTTGAAAAATCCTACGATCGGGTACAGTGTGATTTTCTTAAGGAGGTGCTACACAAGAAAGGTTGTGATCCACTCTGGGTGAGTTGGATGCGACATCTAGTTGGAGCCGTGGTGAACATCTATGGGGTGGTTGGCCCATTTTTTAGAAACAAACGTGGGGTTCGACAGGTGGACCCGACCACCCTGTTATTCAACATCATCATAGATGCACTAGCCTGCATGCTTGATAGAGCCAAGGAGGTGGGCCATATCTAGGGAGTGGCCACAAGAATAGTCGAGGGGGGGTCTAACCCATCTCCAATATGTGGATGACACATTGATCCTTATCAAGAACTTAGAAAGAGAGATTATAGACCCAAAATTCTTACTAATGTGCTTTGAGGCAATGTTGGGACTAAAGATTAACTTCGATAAGAGTGAGGCCTTTGTCATGGGAGGTGACCTTGAATCCCAACGTCGTGCCGCTAATAATGCGTGCTTGGCTCCATCCGCATGAAATACCCGGGGATGCCAATCTCTTCTAGAGCTTTGACAGTTTTAGATTTCGATCCTATAGTGGATAAAGCGTTCGGTAGGGTGGAACCGTGGCAAGGAAAGCTTCTTGCATCTGGTGGTCGCCTTGTTCTTATCAACGAGTGCCTAACAAATATTCCCATGTTTGTAATGGGATTTTACCTTCCTCGGGATAGGACCCATCTTAAATGGGACAAATTGAGGTCTAAATTTTTCTTGGGCCAAGGAAGATGGGAAGCAAAAATGCCATATGGTGAAATGGGAGCATATTTCTCACCTAAAGAAGTGGGGACCTAGGAGTAATCAACTGAAAAATTATGAATTGATGTCTTATGATTAAGTGGGCATGGAAGATATTCACGGGCCAAGGGGAGTTGTGGCTATCTATATTTGCCAACAAATATCATTCAGATAGGGGAACGGAATTTCACCCAAACATAAAACTAACTCAATTTGCTAAGGACGTGAAGAAAGTCCTTCACCTCCTTTGGCCGGGCACAATTTTTTTGGTCCACAATGGCAAGGAAACTTCCTTCTGGCTCGATGTATGGTGTGGTGATCAACCTCTATGTGAGACCTACTTGGCTTTATTTTCCATTTATGATAAGCCTAACGCTAAGGTCGCCGACTTGTGGGTTAATGCGAGGTGGGAACCTTGATTCCGATAGTCACTTGGGGCAGCTGAAGGAGCCAAGTCGGATGAAATGCGGACTAGGATCGAAGGAGTCCAAATCTCCGCATGACTGGATGAGGACTCTTGGAAACTTAAAGCATCAGGCTGCTTCTCTACGGGATCACTATAATGGGAAATTTTCAAATCTACCACACCATGTGATCTCAGTGGGATTTGGAAGAAACGTATGCCTGCAGAAATAAAGACCTTCCTTTGGAAAGTGGCGCGCAACCGTATAACTAGCATAGACCAAGTGCAAAAGTGACATGGCCCGGGAGACGACAAGTGCATTCGGTGCGGCGAGGAAGATGTTGGGGAATGTAGCATTTCAAAAATTTCCTACGATCATGCAAGATCTATCTAGGAGAAGCATAACAACGAGCGGGAGAGTGCGTCCACGTACCCTCATAGACCGAAAGTGGAAGCGTCTAGTGACGCGGTTGATGTAGTCGAACGTCTTCGCAATCCAACCGATCCAAGCACCGAATGTACGTCACCTCCGCGTTCAGCACACGTTCAGCTCGATGACATCCCACGAACTCTTGATCCAGTTGAGTCTCGCAGGAGAGTTTTGTCAGCACGACGGTGTGGTGACGGTGATGATGAAGTTACCGGCGCAGGGCTTCACCTAAGCAGTGCAACGATATGATCGAGGTGTGTAACTGTGGAGGGGGGCACCGCACATGGCTTGCAAATCAAATTGTGTCTCTATGGGATGCCCCTGGCCACGTATATAAAGAATGGAGGGAGGAAGAGGCCAACCCTCATAGGGCGCGCCCAAAGTGTGGAGTCCTACTAGGACTCCCTAGTCCTAATAGGATTCCACATCCCATATGGAATAGGAAAAGGGGAAGGGAGAAGGAGAAGGAAGGAAGGGGCGACCCCTTTCCCTAGTCCAATTCGGACCAGTCCATGGGGAAGGGGCGCGGCCACCCTTGAGGCCTTTCACTCCTTTCCCGTAAGGCCCATTAAGGCCCAATACGAATTCCCGTAACTCTCCGGTACTCCAAAAAATACCCGAATCACTCGGAACCTTTCCGATGTCCGAATATAGCCTTCCAATATATCGATCTTTACGTCTCGACCATTTCGAGACTGTTCGTCATGTCCATGATTTCATCCGGGACTCCGAACAAACGTTGGTCATAAAATCACATAACTCATAATACAAATCGTCATCGAACTTTAAGTGTGCGGACCCTACGGGTTCGAGAACTATGTAGACATGACCGGGACACATATCCGGTCAATAACCAATAGCGGAACCTGGATGCTCATATTTGCTCCTACATATTCTATGAAGATTTTTATCGGTCAAACCGCATAACAACATACGTTGTTCCCTTTGTCATTGGTATGTTACTTGCCCGAGATTCGATCGTCGGTATCATCATACCTAGTTCAATCTTGTTACCGACAAGTCCCTTTACTCGTTCCGTCATGCATCATCCCGTAACTAACTCATTAGTCACATTGCTTGCAAGGCTTATAGTGATGTGCATTACCAAGAGGGCCCAGAGATACCTCTTCGACAATAGGAGTGACAAATCCTAATCTCGATCTATGCCAACTCAACAAACACCATCGGAGACACCTGTAGAGCATCTTTATAATCACCCAGTTACGTTGTGACGTTTGATAGCACACAAAGTGTTCCTCCGGTATTTGGGAGTTGCATAATCTCATAGTCATAGGAACATGTATAAGTCATGAAGAAAGCAATAGCAACATACTAAACGATCAAGTGCTAAGTTAACGGAATGGGTCAAGTCAATCACATCATTCTCTAATGATGTGATCCCGTTCATCAAATGACAACTCATGTCTATGGCTAGGAAATTTAATCATCTTTGATTAACGAGCTAGTCAAGTAGAGGCATACTAGTGACACTCTGTTTGTCTATGTATTCACACATGTACTAAGTTTCCGGTTAATACAATTCTAGCATCAATAATAAACATTTATCATGATATAAGGAAATAAATAATAACTTTACTATTGCCTCTAGGGCATATTTCCTTCAGTCTCCCACTTGCACTAGAGTCAATAATATAGTTCACATCACCATGTGATTTTACCCAATAGTTCACATCCTCATGTGATTTAACACTTTATAGTTCACATCGCCATGTGACTGATACGTCCAAAACGTATCTATAATTTCTGCTTGCTCCATGCCACTTTTGGGTGATATTGCTATGATATTCATACACTTCCATACACTTTTGATCATATTTGGACTAACCTACTAATCCAGTGCACCCCGGTGCCAGTTTCTGTTTTCGGCTGATTTTGTATTTCAGGTTTTCACGTTACGAGAACTGTCAGGAAAAATCCAGAAAAATTATATAAAAAATCAGCGTTCCGGAACCTACCCTGCGCCCGAAGTACAGC